>CM021100.1:921091911-921316430 GCA_007115665.2 Sequoiadendron giganteum
ATCTCTCCCTCCCTCTTTATCTCCCACTCTCCCCCTCTCTCCCTCACTCTCTATCTCCAACTCTCCCCCTCTCTCCCTCCCACTCTCTTTCTCCCATTCTCCCCCACTCTCTCCCACTCTACCTTTATCCCACTCTCACCATATCTCCCTCCCTCTCTATCTCCCACTCTTTGCTTCTCCCCTTCTCCCCTTCTCCCACTCTCACCATCTCTCCCTCTCCCACTCTCACCATCTCTCCCTCCCTCTCTTCTATCTCCCACTCTCTCGGTCTCCCACTCTGCCCCTCTCTCCCTCCCTCTCTATCTCCCTCTCTATCTCCCTCTCTCCCACTCTCCCACTCTCTCCCTCTCTATATACTAAGAAAACCAAATTTCACATAACATGCTCGCGTTATAACATGAGCACATTTCTTACTCGACTAAAACGGTAAAAAACTCTATATACCCGTGATTCGAAAGCCCACAGTTTGCATATTCCCCTGGTTTTGCACGTGCTCTGACAAAAAATAGCTTTTTGATGATGTTGTGAAGTGTGCAAGAATCTTTTTCACATTCCATCACCTTTTCCATGATCTTTTTACCACCTTTGCATGAAATAGCAGAGTTTCCACGTTGAAAGACATATAATATCAATTGAATTTTGAATTCCATTAAAAACTGATATACAATTGACGTATGGAAGGGAACAAGCTTTTGAACAAGTCAAATTGTTGTGGAGTTTGAAGAAAGAAGAAGCTAAGGCTATATAATTGGGTTGAAATCCTCCATTTGAAAGTTTGGTTTTTAAGGTATGTGAAATCTTTACACATTTTCTTTCATTCTATTATGGCTTGCTTTCATTTTTGTTTGTCATTATAACCTTAGGTTGTCAATGCACATTTTAAATTACCAAATTATACACACAATTATATACACTTGTCAATTAATATTTTACACTTGCCAATTATAGAAATTCAGAACCATTCACCAAAATTCATCCTTTAAGACAACTCCAAGCCTCTCCCATTCCTTTGAAGGGTCCAAACACCTTCCAATACCTCTGCACAAAACATTTGATTCGTATACTCAAATTAGAATTAAGAGTTCCCAATTCCTTAAGGACCTTCAAAACACTTTGAAAATATTGAAAATAACTGATTACAATCAACTAGGTTCCTCAAAACATCAACCAATGATTATGTCATTCACAAGTTGTCTTAAATATTCCATAATGGCACCATTGTTTACAAACATAAACTATAATTCTTAAGGCACAACGAAACCATTATTTGCTTAATAACTCTTTGTTTGAGTTAGTACAAAAAAAATGAAACCTTTCAAAAGTCTTCCCTTACACACAAACTTAGTTCCTTTGTTAACTATCCACATTACTAGTAGCCAAGCATCTACAAACTGTCACATGTATCTCCCAAACCATGCACACACTTCAAACTGTGATACTCATTTTTGATGCAGAGTTAGAGGATCCAAAACCATTGAAGATGTCAACTTTCCTTCAAGATCCATCTAAGAAGAATAAAAAGGCGTAATGGACCAATCCCAACACTCCTCCAAGCTGGACAACAAACAAAAACATTATTTCCCAAATTTCACCCTTGGAATCTAGTTACTGTGCAAAACCAGTTTTGGGCCCTTAACTCCAAAAATCTCAAAAAAACCAAGAAAATAAAAGAATGATTGTAGCACCAATTTCAGAGTTGCAAGACATACCTTAACCCATCACATGACTCCTTTGGGACAACATTAAGAAAATTGAACTTTTTCACTATTTTAGGCCTCCAAGTAGGCCAATTTTACAAAGGAACTACCCTTAGATCTTCACACCAGACTTCCAAACCCAAAAAAAGTATTTAATTAGGTCTCAAAACAAGATAATTTATAGGTCTTAGGACCTTACCCGCTCAACCAGGCTTCCAATACAAAAACCCCCATTTTTCAATGCAAAGAGGGAGGGTTTATAGAAACTCCTATACTCGGGCCTTCCCAGACCATTCCAAAGCATCAAACATCTTCAAAATACCCTACACAAGGTCAAAATTTCATTACATAGACCACTCCTTCGACACTTTTCTAGGAACTAAAATTTGTCTCATTACCATGGTACAGATAAAATTATCTGCCATGCCAAAGAAAAAGACAAAGAGGAAACTAACAGACGAAGAGAACAAAACCTTGAAAGAAAAGGAGAGAGTTTGAGTGGCAGCATATCGTGAAAAGAAGAAATTGGAAATGATTGATGAAAACAACCTGATTGTAGAGGAACCTCAACCGTCAAAAAGAGAACGGGAATTGGCAGCAAAACAAGCACGAATGCGAAAGCATCATCGTAAGATAGATTCAGATACCGTAGTTGAAGACACACCCTCTACAACAAGTGAATATGAAGGGACACCATTAAGCACAAGCGAATATGGAGGGACACCATCTAGAAAAATTAAATATGGATGGACACCATCTACTGCAAGTGAATATGGAGGGACACCATTTATCGCAAGTGAAAATTGTTGGACACCATCCAACACATCTCAAGTTGAGAGTACATCATCACTCGAAATTAATGAAGAAGGTATGCCATCATTCCCATGTGAACCTCAAGGTATGTCTTCTTCTCCACCCTCGATCGAAGGTATGCAATCTAGCCCACCTCAATTAAATATTGATGAAATTCATAATGTTGAGATGTATGTACCTAGGAGAAAACCACCAAGAATTTTGCGTAGAAAGCCAAAGTATCTGATTAATATTGATGATGAGATTTTGCAGCACATGGAAGGTAATATTTCAACATGCACTTGTAGAAGATATGCTGATAAGATTTGGGAATGATTCTTTGAAAGGCTAAATGAGACTGCAAGATGTCAACTATTTGTTGAAATGATGCGGGGTGTAAAGTATAGGAACATCATGAAGACTCTTGGGTTGAGAACATTGAATGCATCAAGTGAAGACACTATTGTGAAGAATATAATGGATGCTTATGAGAGTGTGGGTAAGACCTCACACTCAAAAGATAGTAATGTCACCCAACGTGTCATTGCATCGAATTTGGTAAGTTTTCAAACAAAGAGAGCTCGCCTAATTAAAAAGACTAGTGAAAAAATGGGAATTAGTAGAATTTTTTTATCAAGATCCATTCAAAGCAGGAAAATAATTGAGGGCAATGATACAAATGAATTATGGGCATTCTTGGGGAGACTATCATGAAAAGATAAAGAAGTTGTCGAAGCCTTGAGAACACTAATTGAAGATTATTGGAAGAATAACACAAGGCCATCTCCGAATCAAAGGGATGTGGTAAGAAGGAGAATCAGTAGTCGGAATCGTGAGCCACATCCAAAGCATTTTTTGGATATGACTCAAAACCAATTTTTTCAGAAATTTGAAAATGATTATCCTTAAATTAGTATTTCTCAAAGATTTTTTGAACTGTTTAAACCTTTTTATGTCAAGATAAATCACACGTGCACTACTTGTTGTTGTAGACTACATATTGAATTTTCTAACCATTACGATGTTTATCGTTCTATATGTTTAGATTTGCATACTAACGATGTTTTGCAAGATTGTGGCATAGAAGCCCCACCAAAATCTTTGAGAGAGTTCTTATCAAAAAAATTATGTGAAATAGAGGATGGCCAGATATTCTATAGGACAACATGCTTGTATGGTTCATGTGAGCGTTGCGGTGGCTTCCAGTGTATGCCAGTATGTCAACATATGGAAAGCATAGATGAGGTGGGACAAAAACTAGTAGAGTTTGAGAAGTATAAAATAGTGGCATATGCTACAAAAGATGGGTCTCAAGAAAAAAGGTGTGATTTGGTTATTGAGAAGATTCCAGTGCACAAATTTATGACCACATTTCATGACAATATACTGTCTGAGTCTGCAATGCATACCCATAGAGCCCGATGGTTGGACACGTAGTTCAAGCTATGCAAGGAAACCTTTCCAGTTGGAAGCATAGTATCCGTGGTTGACTTTGTAGAGAACTACACTCTACAAGCACAACATGAGGTGCAGTCACAGTATTAAAAATCCACACAAGTTTTGATATTTGTGCACATAGCATTCATTCATGCATCTGATAGTACAGATGAGCAAAGGAAGGTATTGAGGGAGTACCACTTTTACATTAGTGATGATCGTACACATTCTCCAGAGTTCGTGCAAGGTTGCTTCCAGATGTTCTACAATGGTTTGGCTCAGAGGGGCATAGAATACAATCAGCATATAATATGGTCTGATAACTGTGCAAAACAGTTCAAGAACTCGTGCATGTTCTACTGGTTGTGCAGGATGCATGTCATTATAGGTGTTCAACATATGTGGAACTTTTGTGAGGTTGGAAATGGAAAGGGGGAGCATGATGGTGTAGGAGCATGCGTGAAATGAGCATTAGCACGAGAAGAGTTAAAGTATAAAGACAGTGCAAAATTGACAGATGCAACATCAATCGTCGAGTGGTGTAATGCTTTGATGGGTCCAGGTAATGAAGGTACATCTTCAGTTCGTATATTTTTTGGTTGATCGATGATACTAACATTGCACCATATGAAGACTGTTGTACACTAATAGGATCGAGTGAGGTACACTCTTTCCTTAGCTCAAATACAGATTAATAGAGTATCGATACACGAAAGATGGCATGCTTTTTTTCTTTATGTACAATGCAAGACTGGAATGATTGTGAGTCAGGGGAGTAGGTCGACAAATGGTTCACAAGTTATCTTAGCCCACTTCACACATATCACCCTCCAATGGCATTGGAACTAACATAGATAGAATCATTGGTCAACTTTGACCACATATCAGATCTAGTTCAATGAGGTGATATATCTACTTTCTTAGTTGTTGAAATTCCATATCGTTAGATCTTACTTTGTACTGTATTCATAATGTTGACAAATTTCAAGAGATTTTTTGCACATATCAATGCAGGGCATGTTTATGCAGTTATTGCAGATGAAGACAATGAAGAGGGAACAAAATTTTACTTGTGTCATTGTGTTGAGACCAAAAATAAATTGGAGGCCCCAGTTATAAATGGAGAAAACATCGAATACCCTATAGGCTCAGTTGTGGTTACTGGAACATGGCTTAGAAGGTACCCACATTCGAGTGTTAAACATTGGCTATTTCAGGAATTTGACATGCATCGTAAGATTCTTCATTACTCGAACCTTGTCGTGGCATCCAATGTTTGTTTGACCAAATATGGGGGTAGACCTTTGAACAAGACATTACAGAAGGTCCGTGAGTCTGACCATGAGGCAATACTTGACACAATAAAAAGTAGAGCAAATCCGAATGGTTCGTTGGATTAATTTGTAAGTATATGCACATTGGTTCTTATTAATTTATACTTGTATGCACATTAATTTTTTTGATGCCAATGCTATCATCTTCTTTTACAATGATTGGTGTCCCCTTGCAAAAAATGCAGATATATGAGCCATCCAGGAGAATGTCAACCAGAAAAGCAATGCAACATCTATAAGTGCCTTCCATCTATTTTTATTTCTTTTCTGCAACATACTTATTTTGATGATTTTGACAAATCTCAATTTTGATTTCAAGCCATTATAAGAGAGCATGTGAAGCTTAGCGAGGGAATCTAAGGTACTCATTTGAAGTTAACCTCATAATGAGAACCTATGATGTAGACATTTAAAGAGAATTTTGAATGTATGAGGGACATTGTAAAAGATCTAAGAGAACAAAGTACCAGAGGCATTGTAATAATATTTAATTACATAATGAGATATACTCAAATATTGTAAGGTTGGAGTTCATGTTTGGTGTAGTAGCACCTTGTTCTATAAATGCCCTGAGTAGGAAAATTTGCAAACTTTGAATTTTGAAATGTAAACAATGTGAAAAAGGTCATATAAAGGTCATGTAAACAATTTGTACACATTTTTCTACAACTCGTGTGACCAAGCGGACTACTTTCGCATCGAAACACGTAGAATCGCTCTGAGCTATCTTCCACCAGATTGATCCCTTAAGGGTCCAAAGTGCAAAATGGATGCAAACTTCAACATGCTAGTACTCAGAACTGTGAGACTTAGAAACTTCTCAACTGATCCTACAGAAAGGAATTGGGACCCTCTAGAGAAAACTCTCTCGGTTTTGGCTATCTTGGAGTAGTTTTCTCGTGGCGGCGGATTTTCACTTGATGGAAAAAGTGTCAAATTCAAGTTGTGCAAAGTTGCAAGGTGGTGCAACTTTCACTCTGCAACTCGTGTGACCAAACTAATTGCTCCAATGCGTTTGAATAGGTATGTTTACACTAGGGATGGTTTTTTTTCGCATTGAAACACGTGGAATCGCTCCGAGCTACGTTCAACCGGAATGATCCCTTAAGGGTCCAAAGTGCAAAATGGCTGCAAAATTTAGCATGCTATTACTCAGATACCGTGATACTTAAAAACTTATCATCTGATCCTACAGAAAGGCGTTGGACCCCTCTAGAAAAACCTCTCTCGGTTTTGGCTATCTTGGAGTGGTTTTCTCGTGGCGGCCGATTTTCACTTGATGGAAAAAGTATCAAATTCAAGCAGTGCAAAGTTGCAAAGTGGTGCAACTTTCACTCTACAACTCGTGTGACAAAAATAACTACTCCAACGCGTCCGAATAGGTATGTTTATGCTAGGAATGGTCTTTTTTCACACTGAAACATGTGGAATCACTCTGAGCTACGTTCAACCGAATCGATCCCTTAAGGGTCCAAAATGCAAAATGGCTGCAAACTTCAGCATGCTATTACTCAAATGTCATGATGCTTAGAAAATTCTCGTTAGATCCTATAGGATTGTGTTGAGCCTATATACAAAAACCTCTCTCAGTTTTGGCTATCTCGGAGTGGTTTTCCAATGGTGGCGGATTTTCACTTGATGGAAAAAACATCAAATACAAGCAGTACAAACTTGCAAAGTGGTGCAACTTTCGTTCTGCAACTTGTGTGACCAAACGGACTGTTCCAACATGTCCAAATAGGTATTTTTATGCTAGGCATAGTCTTTTTTCGCACTGAAACACATGGAATCGCTCTAAGCTATGTTCCACCTCGATCCCTTAAGGGTCCAAAGTGCAAAATGGCTGCAAACTTTAGCATGCTATTACTCAGATACCATGACACTTAGAAACTTCTCGTCTGATCCTATAGAAAGGCATTGGGTCCCTCTAGAAAAAACTATCTCAGTTTTGGATATCTTGGAGTGGTTTTCTCGTGGCAACGGATGTTCACTTGATGGAAAAAACATCAAATGCAAGCAGTTTAAAGTTGCAAAGTGGTGCAACTTTCGTTATGCAACTTGTGTGACCAAGTGGATTGTTCCAACACATCTAAATATGTATATTTATGCTAGGCATGGTCCTCTTTTGTATCAAAACATGTGGAATCGCTCTGAGCTATGTTCCACTAGGTCGATCCCTTAAGGGTCCAAAGTGCAAAATAGTTGCAAACTTCAGCATGCTATTACTTGGATACCGTGAAACTTAGAAACTTATCGTTTGATCCTACAAAAAGGATTTGGATCCCTCTAGAAAAAAATATCTCGGTTTTGGCTATCTTGGAGTGGTTTTCTCGTGGCGGCGGATTTTCACTTGATGGAAAAAGTGTCAAATTCAAGCTATGCAAAGTTGCAAAGTAGTGCAACTTTCGCTCTACAAGTCATGTGACCAAGTGGAATATTCCAACATGTCTGAATAGGTATTTTTACGCTAGTAATGGTCCTCTTTCGCATCGAAACACGTGGAATTGCTCCGAGCTATGTTCCACCGGATCGATCCCTTAAGGGTCCAAAGTGCAATATGGATGCAAACTTCAACATGCTAGTACTCGGATACCGTGACACTTAGAAACTTCTCGTGTAATCCTACAGAAAGGAATTAGTCCCCTCTACAAAAACCTCTCTCGGTTTTGGCTATCTTGGAGTGGTTTTCTCGTGGCAGTGGATTTTCACTTGATGGAAAAAGTGTCAAATTCAAGCAGTGCAAAGTTGCAAAGTGGTGCAACTTTCGCTTTGCAACTCGTGTGATCAAACTAACTGCTCCAACACATCCGAATAGGTATGTTTACACTAGGCATGGTATTTTTTTGCACTGAAACATGTGGAATCACTCTGAGCTACGTTCAACCGGAACGATCCCTTAAGGGTCCAAAGTGAAAAATGGCTGCAAAATTTAGCATGTTATTACTCAGATGTCGTGGGGCTTAGAAACTTCTCATCTAATCCTATAGGATCAAATTGAGCCTATCTAAAAAAACCTCTCTCGGTTTTGGCTATCTCGAAGTGGTTTTCTAGTGGTGGCGGATTTTCACTTGATGGAAAAAGCATCAAATGCAAGCAGTACAAAGTTGCAAAGTGGTGCAACTTTCGTTCTATAACTTGTGTGACCAAGTGGACTATTCCAATACGTCCAAATAGGTATTTTTATGCTAGGCATGGTCCTCTTTTGCACCAAAACACGTGGAACCGCTCTGAGCTATGTTCCACTGGATCGATCCCTTAGGTTGGAGGAGTCTTAAGTTGCAAATTTGTAAGTTGCTTAAAACAACAAATTTGAAATGATATTGAATGGCCCACTTAGCACTCATTGCATCTAAGTGATACTCACAGAGGTGAGGCACTAGGCCTTCCTGGGAGGTCACCCATTCCAATATACTCCAGCTCAAGCGCTTAACCACGAAGTTTTTTCCCCAAGGTTAAGCCCACTTAGCTTGTAACCCCATTTTGCAAAACCTTCAGCAAGTGTTGTGCCTTATGAAAAATTCATTATAGAGCCCCTTTAGCTCATCAATTGATAAGTAGGAGGTATTTTCTACAATGTGTTAAATTGTGATATTGCTATCAAGATTCCATTGAGCAGTCATTTGTAGTATTAGATATAGCTCTAGCTTCTACAGTATTGCACATGATTGCAGATAGTTTCAAAGATCTAGATAACATCAATAGTTCACATTACTCAGGAAGGATGAACATCTTAAAGACATTTGTGGAAATCATGACAAGTAACCTTCTTGTGGAATTAGGGTTGCAATATTTGATCTACAACATGTTCCACCATTTCTTCAATAGGATCAAGAACACACATAATGAAGGTGTGTTTGTAGCCATGAAATATTATGGTGCGAACTATCCAGGAGAGTGATGTTTTATCTCGACCAACCATATCTATACCATGGTTTGTTTGGAAACAAGGATGGGTTCTCTCTTCATCGGCATATACATTATTCCTCGATGTGTTCACACCAGTGTTACAAGACTAGGACTCGCCTCAGACTTGACAAGCCATTTTTTGACTTGGACTCGGGCTCGGAGCCCAGACTCGACAAATAGAAAAACCTAAGAAATTCAAAGATTTGTAAGGATTTAAAACTTGTTTCATGCACCCTTTAATAAATAAACCTTAAAGACACAATAGCATCATCAAATAGAAATTACTATGATCCCATACACAAACATACATCAATCACATAAGTATAAGCACAAATTTTAGCTGAAGGAAATAACACATTTAGATATATAAATATTGTGATATTGCTATCAGGATTCAATCGTGTAGTTTTACAAGTCAAACTCATTGACCCATGATTCATCAGTAGTGGTTCACAAGAACCCATCTCTCATGATAATGAATGGTTCATAAGGAGGAAGATAAATCTTCATACATTTCTTCTATCACAAATGAGATAAGTGCTTGGTTTCTTGAAGTTCATGAGACAACCATTAATGGGGAGTGGATACTGTGGATGCTAAAATCTATAAGAGATTTGGCTTAAACAATTTCATGTTGTTAGCACGAAAGTTAGTTTAAACCAACAAACTTAGACATCCCTATGAAATATTTAACCATGTCTAGATATGCAACCAATGAGTAGAAAAATAAGGTAAACAACAGCATATAAGAAACATAATTAAACCTCTATCTCATAGTGGATTGGTGCCACCTTGTTGTGTATTAAGGAGCCCTTTCCCAATCCTTGAACAAGTTGAATGATGTTATGGGCAAGATTAATTCTCAAATAAAGAGAATAACCTTGCTTGAAATCTATGAAGTGAAGGTGAATTTGAGCATAGTAAGTTTACTCAAAGTTGTGTGTTGTTGAATGAGGAGAGGAGTCTCCAATTTATAGATTTCCAAAATGGAAGAGAGAATGAAATAGAGCAATGTGGGATCATTCAACATTCAATGGCCAAGTGCCACTTGTCAAGATCTGAATGGTTGAGAAATGAGCATATTTTGGTCAATGTGCATGATAAATGTCATTAGGTAGAATTTCAAATTTGAGAAATGACATGTGAGAGGGAAAAAAAGAATGAAATAAATGCCACTTGGCTCAATGCACAAGGACATGTAAGAGGAATGAATGCCTTGTTGGATGTACAAGTCTACTTGGACTTTTTGAATTCAAACAAGGGAATATTCCCTTTTGATGCTATGTGAGGAAAAATGGAGAATTAAATAAATCAAAGTATTTGATTTATTGTGCAACTTGCATTCTCTAGAGGATTTTAATGAGAAGGATTAACTTAATCAAGGATTTGATTAATTTAATGAAGAATTAGAGGATGTGACAATTTAGACTTAAATTTATGAATTGATTTAAGTCAAGAATTGAGAGGAAATGATTTATTAAATAAATGATTTGATTTATTTAACCCAAGAGGAATATGTTAGATTAGATCAAATAAGGTTTAATTTATTTAATTTAATACGAGGACTTTAGAGAATTTTATCAAATAAAATGATTTATTTAATTAAATAGAGATGTAAGGTTAATTAAATTAAATTGATTAATTTAATCAGAGGAGGTGATAGACTTAATCAGATAAATAATGATTCATTAGATTAAGGGATACAATTACGATGAAATGTTGAGAGTGTGATTCTGGAGGAAATGATGTTAGTGATTAGGATCAAGTGTGTCAAACTGAAATTTTACATTTTCCATGTTTACATTTTTCCCTTCTTTGAAGCAATGTACGTGTTGCATTGATTAAAAGAATAAACGGTTGTGATCAAAGTTCAAAATTTTCTCAATTTTTTTCGAATTCCCCACTGTTGCCCCAACGGAAGGATAATGCTAATATACTGCCCCCTCAAGAGATCGAACAAAAATGGATGGTTTTCCGATTGAGATCACGATAAAGATGTGAGAGGAGTGGCTCTATTGATCAAAGGATGAAAGATAATTTTTTGATGTAGACAAATCTGATGATGTATAGACAGTCCTTGACTATGGGTAGTCTCATGTATACCTTGATTCAACACACTGATTTTAGATAGAAATGTTAGTAAAGATAGAAGAATAAGAAGAATAAGATGGATGGAAGGAGGATCCACACAAGTTCACATTATTGATGATGATGATAATTTCTTACCAGGAGTTGGGATTTTCAAAGGGCTAATTACTTTATGTTTGATAACACACATAGGTATGATGCATCAAGGTATAAAGAACCAAGATGGCGTTGTACCTTGTGTGATGGAATATGACTTGCCAATCAGATAGGAGCATTTTGTTCACACTTAGCATGCATACTTCATTTAGAATGTAGTTTAGACATTCTAAACATCTCAAACCAAAACATAGAAAAGCAAGCCTTCCTATGTGGTCAACAAGATACCTAAAACACCCTCCCTACAAACCAAAAAATCACGTATGACTAAGTTATTTTACAAGTGTATCCCAAAAGCACAGTAGATAAAAAAGATAATAATCCTTGCCCCATTCCTTTCTCTCTAAACCTTTTTTGTTTAAGTATCATCGAGAGGTCCTTGGAATGAGCACACAATAAGATAAGCCAATAAAAGACCAAATAAAGCAAACAAACAAGCTAGTGTTCTTCATACCGCTAGCCAAGGCTAAACTGCTGTGGGGGGGTACCTGATGCTTATGTCCATTGCAAGAAAGCTTCATCCTAGGACATGTTATGATCGTGGTTTTGATAGGACTGATTTGGGTGATAAGCTATTGATATTATGAGTTGACCAACTTGCTTGCTTACTGACTTAGACTTTCAATACTTTTGATGATTAGAGTGTTCACTTTTGAACCTGCTAGACTTGCTTCTAACTGACTCACCAAAGGGTGAAAGTGACGATTGTTTTATTATGAGTGATGACAATCATGGGTGAAAGCGAGATGGAATGGATGCACCATTTTGGTTTTTTCAAATGTTTTGAGGCTGTTTTTGGTATTTTTGAGATGTTTTACAAATTTTTTTGGAATTTTTGAGATATTTCAATGTTTTCGGTATTTTCAAGATTTATGATGAACAAACTAACTTAAAGACCTATCCTAGGGGTCTCAGGAGTTGATCCATAGATGAGCCTTTCCTATGTTATACACGTAGAGACCATGTAGTTCGACGGATGACGGACTGAATTGAGAATAAGATGGACAAATAGATTGCTATTTTATTGAAGGACTGACCTAAGATGTAGACTAGATGGGAAAATGGATTGCCAATGCGACGGATGCCTAAGGACTGACCTAAATATCTCGGGGGATGATCAAAGATCAACCTTGCCTACGTTCAAGCTCAAAGATGACGTAGTTCGACAAGGTGAAAGACTGACAAGACTCAATGATGAATTTTTGAAGATTTTCTAATATTTCGACATGTTTTTGGATTTTGATGAATTTTTCTGAATGTTTTTGGATTTTTGATTAATTTTTTGAATGTTTTTGAATTTTTTGAGTGATTTTTAGAAGATTACAAGAATATACATCAATATGGTCCGATGCATGTGGGAACATGCCCCTAGCGTGGTGTGATAGACTACTTCGATAATGGTGGGACAAACTGACCTTAGGAATATGCAAACTAGTACTATGGTGGAATATGATACAGACACCAACTCAGGCTATGGTATGGATGCGAGCGAATGGGTGTATGGAGGATAAATGAAATGTGATGGAATGAATGAGTGAGTCATGTAGATCCTAGTCGACAGAGAGTGCTTTATTTACGCTTGATGCCTATTTTCCAGGTTTTTATCAAGGTACTTGTCCAAAGCACCACCGAAGTGGTTTTCACTAGAGGATGATTTTTTACTTTATTGTTTTCAATCCCTTTCCTGATTTTTTTTGGATTTTTGATTTTTTAATTTTTTTTGTTGTCACCAAGACGCCTGTTTGCCAAGTTTTCATCAAGGTAACTATTTTTTTAGGACTTTTTCTGATTGTTTCTTATATTTTTTGTTTCTATACCTTGCAAGATTTAGGCATAAAACTTTTTGGGGTGCGAACTATTCATGGGCTCCTGTAGAGGTTTGCCTTCTGGTGTTGACAACTGATATGCCCTTGATTTGTAGCTTGCGGTGATGATGAAGGGTCCCAACCAGTTAGGCTCAAACTTTCTTTTTGTATCCGTGTTGGGCACATTCTTTTGATTCTCTTTTAGCACAAGGTCAACGAGTTGGAAGGTGCGTTGTCTGATCTTCTTGTTGTAGCTTTGTTTCAGGCAGTTCTGGTAGACCTGTAGATGAATTAGGGTGTCCATTCACCATTCATCTAGTAACTCCAGCTCATTTAGTCTTGTAACCCTGTATTCCTCATCTGTGATGAGGTTTTGCAATGATATCCTCAGTGACGGAAGCTCGATCTCGATTGGGAGGATGGTTTCTAATCCATAGACCAGAGAGAATGGAGTGGCACCTATTGGCATGCAAATGCTGGTGTGGTATGCCCATAAGGTGGGATTTAGCTGCAGATGCCAGTCACGACCAGAGTCATTGACTATTTTCTTGAGGATTTTCAGAATGGTTTTATTTGTAGTTTCTGCTTGGCCATTTCCTTGTGGATAGTATGGAGTGGAAAAGCGATGTTTGATTTTGAATTTTTCACACAAGTCACGAACTTCCTGGATCTTAAAAGGTGTCCTGTTATCAAAGATAATGGATTGGGGAACATCGTATCAACAAATGAGGTAGTTCAGGATGAACTTGGATATTTTCTTTCCAATGACGTAGGTCATGGGAATTGTCTCAACCCACTTTGTGAAATATTCGATGGCGATGATGATGAACTTATCACCATTAGATGAGGTGGGTGAGATTTTACCTATGAGATCGAGCTCCCACTCAGAAAGGGGCCAAGGTGTAATGATAGGATGCAACTCTTGAGTTGGTGCATGAATGAGGTCTCCATGTTGTTGGCACTGTAGACACCTTCTGAAAAAGTCATGTGCCTCTCTCTCCATTGTCATCCAGTAGTATTCGGTTCTCAGCAACTTCTTAGCCAAAGTCATACCACTCGAATGCAAATCGCAAGTGCCATTATGTACCTCAGTTAGAGCATTCAAGGCTTCCTCAAGTTTTAAGCAACGTAGCAGGGTTCTGTCAACACTTCTATGGAAGAGGGTTTCTCCTAGGATGACAAATCGTGAGGACCTTTTGACAAAGGTTCGCTTTAGGTTCGAGGTAATGTCGGCTGGGAGGACTCCTAATCTCAGATAGGTGTAGATTTCATGGTACCAAAGATCATCAGGACCGAGTTCACATGCATATTCTGATTCTGGTACCTTGAAAGTGGGTACGAGAAGCTGCTCTACCAAGAATTCATGTTTCGAGACGTTGCGAGGGATATCTAGCAAGGATCCGATTGTTTCCATTACATTTGCTGCTCTATTGTTTTCCCTCGGTATTTGCTCAAAAGTGATGTCGATGAATGATTTCTTCAGGCTTTCTACCACCTTTTTGTATGGTGCAAGCTTATCCTCTTTGGTTTGGTATTCACCATTGACTTGGTTAATAATAAGTTGCGAGTCTCCGTAGACCTTTAATGCCATGATTTTCCACTGTGCTGCAATCTTGAGACCTATGGTTAAAGCCTCGTACTCTGTAATGTTGTTTGTACAGGGGAATGCCAACTTGTAAGATCTTGGTATATAGTCCCCTTGTGGGGTGATAAAGAACACACCGGCTCCTAATCCATGTTGCGTGTGGGAGCCATCAAAGTATAGTTTCTAGTGGTCGGCCACACTGAGATTGAAAAGGGACTCATCTGGAAACTTTGATATGAGTGGGTTGTCTGTGTAGAGGGGAGCTTTTGCTAGCTGGTCCACAATAACTTATCCTTTCATCACCTTTCGCTCGACATACTCAATGTCACGTTCAGATAATATCATCACCCATTTAGCCATTCTGCCTGTAAGCATTGCTTTTGACAATAGATATTTCAGAGCGTCTATCTTGGCAATTAGCTTAATTTGATGAGCTAGCATGTAGTGTCTGAACTTCTAGGCTAAAAATACCAGTCCTAGGCAAGCCTTTTCTATTGATGTGTAATTGAGCTCATGCCCTACCATTGTTCTGCTGATATAGAAAATTGCCTGCTCGGTTCCCTTTTCATCATGCTGGGCTAAAAGGGTACCAAGGGCAGCTATCGTTGCTGAGATGTATAGAATCAATGGTTTCCCTAAAATCGATGGCATCAACACAGGTGGTGTAAGTAGGTATTCTTTGATTTTGTTGAATGCTTGTTCGCATTTGTCATCCCACCTGAATGCTACTCCCTTGTGGAGCAGATGCGAATCGGTGATCTGTTTATCTGTCAGTTGTGCTATGAATCTCCAGATGGACTGGACTTTACCTTGTAATCCTCTGAGTTGCTTTAGTGTTCTTGGTGCTCCCATATCAAGGATTTCTTTTACCTTTGCGGGATCCACTTCTATCCCTCTCATTGAAACTATGTACCCCAACAACTTTCTTGATTGTACCCCAAAGACACATTTCTTTGGGTGGAGTCTAACCTTGTATTGTTCTAGCCTATCAAAGATTGCACTTAAAGTCGCTATGTGATCCTATCTTTTCTTTGATTTAGCCAATATGTCATCCACATAATCTTTGACAGTTTTGTGAATCATGTCATGGAAGATCAGTGTCATGGCTCTTTGGTATGTAGCTCCTGCATTCTTTAGCCCAAATGGCATCACATTCCAGCAGTAGGTGCCCCAAGGACATGTAAAGGCTATCTTATACTGGTCTTCCTTTGCTATCATTATCTGATTGTATCCCAAGAAGCCATCCATTAGGGATAAAATCTCATGTCCGGCTGTCATGTCCACTATCATGTCAATGTTGGTTAGTGGAAAATCATCCTTAGGACATGCTTTGTTTAGATCTCTAAAGTCCATGCAGATGCGGATGCCCCCATTCGGTTTTGAGACTGGCACAAGATTAGATACCCATTCTGGATAGTCAATTGGTCTTATGAAGCCAACTTCTAAGAGTTTGTGTAATTCTATATTCACAAGAAGAGCTATATGTGGGTGCATTTTTCTTAACTTTTGTCTACTGGTTTTGCTCTAGGGTGAATGGCCAAATGATGAACTACTACTTCAGGATCTAGACCTAGCATGTCAGCATAGGTCTATGCGAAGTTTTCCTTTATTTATTTTAGGAATGCTGCCAATAGTTCTTGTTCCTCAGTCTGAAGTTTTTTAGCATAGAATGTGATTTGTGGCTTTGTTTCTGTTCCCAAGTTGATAGGGTTGCACTCCTCTGCCAGGACTGCTGATTTCTCTTGATGTAGAGCTATAGGGGGAGATTGAATTAGAGAGGTTTTCACCATTGGATGCATCCTTTATTTTTATTGTTTTGTGGTTAGAGAGTGCCACAGTTTGGTTTTCACTCAATAACCCCGAGCTTATTCTTGATATTTTCCTTTTACGACTGAAGGATTCAATCATCTTCCCATAGTATGCCTGGGTGTCTAATGTGATTTTGAAGCCTGCTTTATGATCCCCACATAGAATCGTATCCCTTAGTCCCATGAATTTTGAGAGTGCCTCATCATTTTCGAATGAGTCGAGAATTGGTGGTCCTCATTGATCGTGATAGATGAGTTGCGGGTGTTCTAAGGTAATTCGGTGGGTTTGTTGGTTTGACTTAGTTGTGGAGGCACTAATCATTAATAGGGTGGAATCCTCAAAGAGCCTAGGGAGACCTGATATGATATCATCATCGTCACTACTAGCACAAACATCGGTGACGTCAAAAGTGAAGTTATCAAGTGGGAAACCTAGGCATACAGGTGGTCTAGGAGTGGTTTTTGTTACCTGAGGAGAAGACTTGACTGCCCTTCTAGGATTACCTCTTACACATATGGTTATACTCAGAGGAGTATACCCAAGGCCAAGGTTCCACATTCTTCTTTCTACAATGATGGGCTCCAGCCGTCCATTACTATTTCTTCCAAGGCTTTCATTTCTGTTATAGCCCATACCAAACATCATTTGCAATCCTCTGCTAGTTTCATCCATGGGTAGGGTTGGGGTGGGCCTTCCATCTTGGTATAATGTGTTTGAGATTTCCTCTTCATCTACATTCTCTCGACCGAGATCCGCCCAATGGCAAAATCTAGAGGGTTCTACCCTAGCAGTGTGGATAGGTGTTTCAACTAGATGAGGTTGTCCATGTGACCTAGGAGATTGTGGTAACTCTCCTACAAAAAATGCATTTCTTTTCATTCTGTAGTTGCTGCATCCATTGTCTTGGATCATTTTTTTTTTCGGATATGTTACGGATGGTGGGTGTCTCTATCGCAGAAGTGGAAGCAAGGTTGGTTGGGTCAATATATGATGTCAACGGGCCCTCATCATTCTTTGGTACTTGGGGGATCTTATAAAACTTGGCTTCCATGCTTTTGTTGTAGGCGAAAGGTTCGAGATCTCCATATGTAGTGATCTCCTCATTCTGGTGTTAAAACTTGATACATTGGTGATACGTCAAGGCCACTGGGTTCATTCTGTGGATCCATGGGCATCCAAGGAGGATATTATACACTAGGTCGAGGTCGAGGACCTAACAGGTGGTTTCCATGGTTGTCGGCCCCACTTGGATGGGGATTTTGATAGTGCCCTGAGACACTCTTTCCTGGTCATCATACGCCCTTATCATGATGATTTTTTTATTATTAATGGAATCCTCAGAGAATCCCAATTTCTTTATGAGCTTTAGAGAATAGATGATAAGGCTTGCACCTCCATCCACCAGGACTCTTTTGACTTACTTTTTATGGATGAGCACTTGAAGGTGGAGTGCGCGGTTATGAGATGGTTGTGGGGGGGAATCTTGGTCAGAGAATGTAATGAGATTTGGGGTAGCAATGTTACCCACCATATCCTAGAATTTCTCTATGTCAAGGGTGGCAGAGACGGTGGAGGTAGCTAACGCTTCATCAAGAATTTTCCTATGGGCTGCAGAAATTTTCAATAATTCCATGATGGAGATTTGGGCGGGGGTTCTCTTCAGCTGGTCAATGACATTTTAGTCATAGGGGATGGCTTTAGAAATGGGGGTCTTAACTGGTGCCCCAACAATGGTAAATTTTTTGCCATGTGTGGTGACTCCACAGTCGTTGTTGGCTCCCTTGACATTTATAACCGTGACCATTTCATCGACACACCCAACTATCTCTTCATACACTCGATTAGCACTAGCATAATTTTGCTTGCCCTTATTGTTCCCTTGATTATTTCCTTAATTGTTCCCTTGGTTGTGGTTCAGCATCGGATTCATGTATATTTTCAAGTCTTGGTTTCCGGTTGGCTGCTCGATATTGATGATCTTATCCTTGATGAGGTCTTGGATGATGTTTTTTAGCCTCATGCAATTGGCAGTGGTATGTCCTTTGACTTTATGGAAGTCACAAAGGAGATTTCCGTTATACCATGGTGGCTTGGTCATGGGTTCTGTATATTGCTCTGAGTTAGAGACTTTGATTAGATTCTCTTTGAACAGTTTCTTCATTATGGACTCAATCGATTCACCAAGAGCCATGAACTTCCTCTTGGGGGAATACTTTCCTTGGGGAGGTGGTCCTCCTTGATTACCCAAGTTGTTGATTTGATTGGTGGGAGTTGGTTTTTGCTGTGCTACTACCGCATTAGTCTGCACATTGTTGCGATTATGATTTTGTGGTTGATGATGGGTTTGGATGTTCTGCTTAGAGGCACTGATGACCACTTTAGCATCGACCACGCCGTCATTCGTGATCTTTTTATTCCTCGACCATGTTTGAGGTTTTTCATTGTAGTTGTTGGACATGCGATTGTAGTGGGGTGAATTTCAATGCACCTCCTCGTGCAGTAAGGGCTCTTTCGATGTTGATTGCCTTTGGGATTAGTTGATCATAGGATGTGATGCATTGCATTTTCAAGTAGAATTCCAAGTTTTCATCTGAATTGGTTATGATGGTGCAAACTTGTTATTCTTCTGGCATGGTCCATTTGCTTTGATTGGTCTTGGATCGCCATATTTGCAAGAAGGATGCGAATAGCTCTCCTTTTCTCTGTTTGAGTGCAGATAGTTCTTCCAAA
This sequence comes from Sequoiadendron giganteum, assembly GCA_007115665.2. Lineage (NCBI taxonomy): Eukaryota > Viridiplantae > Streptophyta > Pinopsida > Cupressales > Cupressaceae > Sequoiadendron > Sequoiadendron giganteum. The sequence continues at coordinate 921,111,251 of CM021100.1, forward strand.
CTAACATCCGCACCCATATTGAAACCATAATTCTTAAGGAAAGCTTCCATGATTTCCTCGAATGTTTTAATGCCCATGGGTAGGTGAGAAAACCATTTCATGGTTGGACCAGTTAGACTATGGGGGAAGAGTCACATTACATAGTGTCATCATATGCGACCTGCATGCAGTGCACCTAAAATTCCCTAACGTGTTTCTGAGGGTTACCCGTTCCATTATACTTGTCAAATTTGGGGATCTCAAATCCCTTTGGGAATGGTATTATGGTGAGACTTCTGTCCAAAGGATAAGGGCACAAGTTGCCTAGTGTCCTCATGGTTTTTCCTGCTTGTAAGTCCAACACTTGCTACAAAAGTAGTTTGATTTGTGTTGTGACATCTTTACTTGGGTCAAGAGGTGGAATGATTGAGTTGTGAGGTGTTTGAGGTGTTTGATGGGTGGGAAGAGTACTAGTGGGCATTTGCTGCAAGCTCTGCTATGTGTTCAAAGCCTAATGGTATGCTTGCATTTGTGTCAACAACGCTTGTTGTTGATCTTGCTGCTGTTGTTCCAACAATGCTTGTTGTTGATCTTGCTGCTGTTGTTCCAACAATGCTTGTTGTTGGTCCATCTGTTGTTGTTCCCATGAAGCCTATTGTTGGTCAATCTGTTGTTGCACTAGTAAAGCTTTTTGTTGGTCTAACTATTGTTGTTCCAACAAAGCTTGTTGTTGGTCAAGCTGCTGTTGTACCAACAAAGCTTGTTGTTGGTCAAGCTGTTATTGTACCAACAAAGCTTGTTGTTTAGCTTGTTTTGTGCCTGAAAGTCATGTAGGGCTTGTTGGTAGGCTTGCAGATGGACTGCTTGCAGTTGCACTTGGTATTGTGCTTGTGCCTGTTGTTGGGCTTGTGCTTGAGATTGTACTTGGGCTTGAGCTTGTGCTTGGGCTTGTGCTTGGGCTTGGGCTTGAGCTCGGGCTTGTGCTTGGGCTTGAGCTTGTGCTTGGGCTTGTGCTTGTGCTTGGGCTTGAGCTTGGGCTTGGGCTTGTTGCTTTTGCTTGAGTACTCTTTGTTGGTTGGACTTTTCAATGGTTTCCCTACAATCGGTGGCATCAACACAAGTGGTGTAAGTAGGTATTCTTTGATTTTGTTGAATGCTTGTTCGCATTTGTCATCCCACCTGAATGCTACTCCCTTATGGAGCAGATGCGAATAGGCGATCTATTTATCTGCTAGTTGTGCTATGAATCTCCAGATGGACTAGAGTCTACCTTATAATCCTCTGAGTTGCTTTAGTGGATTACTTATAGTTGCGCTTGGTATTGTGCTTGTGCCTGTTGTTGGGCTTGTGCTTGAGCTTTTACTTGGGCTTGAGCTTGTGCTTGGGCTTGTGCTTATGCTTAGGCTTGAGCTTGGGCTTGTGCTTGGGCTTGAGCTTGTGCTTGGGCTTGAGCTTGGGCTTGTGCTTGGGCTTGAGCTTGCTGCTTTTTCTTCAGTACTCTTTGTTGGTTGGAATTTCAATGGTTTGGATTAGAGTGGTGAATGAATCAATGGTTTCCCTACAATTGGTTGCATCAACACAAGTGGTGTAAGTAGGTATTCTTTGACTTTGTTGAATGCTTGTTCACATTTGTTATCCCACCTGAATGCTACTCCCTTGTGGAGCAGATGCAAATAGGCAATTTGTTTATCTGCCAGTTGTGCTATGAATCTCCGGATGGACTGGATTCTACCTTATAATCCTCTGAGTTGCTTTAGTGTTCGTGGCACTCCCATATCAAGGATTTATTTTACCATTACGGGATCCACTTCTATCCCTCTCATTAAAACTATGTACCCCAACAACTTTCCTGATTGTACCCCAAAGACACATTTCTTTGGGTGGAGTCTAACCTTGTATTGCTCTAGCCTATCAAAGATTGCAATTAAAGTCGCTATGTGATCCTCTCTTTTCTTTGATTTAGCCAATATTTCATCCACATAATCTATGATAGTTTTGTGAATCATGTCGTGGAAGATCAGTGTCATGGATCTTTGGTATGTAGCTCCTGCATTCTTTAGCCCAAATGGCATCACATTCCAGCAATAGGTGCCCTAAGGACATGTAAAGGTTGTCTTATGCTGGTCTTCCTTTGCCATCATTATCTGATTGTATCCCAAGAAGCCATCCATTAGGGACAACATCTCATGTCCGGCCATCATGTCCACTATCATGTTAATGTTGGGTAGTGGAAAATCATCCTTAGGACATGCTTTGTTTAGATCTCTAAACTCTATTCAGATGCGGATGCCCCCATTTGGTTTTGAGACTGGCACAAAATTAGATACCCATTCTGGATAGTCAATTGGTCTTATGAAGCCAACTTCTAAGAGTTTCTGTAATTCTATCTTCACGAGAAGAGCTATTTGTGGGTGCATTTTTCTTAACTTTTGTTTGATTGGTTTCGCTCTAGGGTGAATGGCCAAATGATGAACTACTACTTCAGGATCTAGACCTGGCATGTCAACATAGGTCCATATGAATTTTTCCTTTTTTTCTTTTAGGAATGCTATCAAGAGTTCTTGTTCCTCTGTCTGAAGTTTTTGAGCATAGAATGTGATTTGTGGTTCTGTTTTTGTTCCCAAGTTGACAGGGTTGCACTGCTCTGCCAGGACTATTGATTTCTCTTGATGTAGAGTTGTAGGGGGGAGATTGAATCCTTCATCCTCTAGTGCCTCAGAGAGGTTTTCACCATTGGATGTTTCCTTTATTTTTATTGTTTTGTGGTTAGAGAGTGCCACAGTGTGGTTTTCACTCAATAACCCCGAGCTTATTCTCGATATTTTCCTTTTGTGACTAAAGGATTCAATCGTCTCCCCATAGTATGCCTGGGTGTCTAATGTGATGTTGAAGCCTGCTTTATGATCCCCACATGGAATTGTATCCCTTAGTCCCATGAATTTTGAGAGCACCTCATCATTTTCGAATGAGTCAAGAATTGGTGGTCCTCATTGATCGTGATCAATGAGTTGCGAGTGTACTAGGGTAATTCGGTGGGTTCGTTGGTTTGACTCAGTTGTGGAGGCACTAATCATTAATAGGGTGGAATCCTCAAAGAGCCTAGGGAGACCTTCTATGGTATCATCATCATCACTACTAGCACAAACATCGGTGACGTCAAAAGTGAAGTTATCAAGTGGGATACCTAGGCATACAGGTGGTCTAGGAGTGGTTGTTGTTACCTAAGGAGAAGACCTAACTGCCCTTCTAGGAGTACCTCTGCCATGTACGGTTATAATCAAAGGATTATACCCAAGGCCAAGGTTCTGTATTCTTCTTTCTACAATGATGGGCTCCAACCGTCCATCACTATTTCTTCCAAGGCTTTCATTTCTGTTATAGCCCATACCAAACATCATTTGCAATCCTCTGCTAGTTTCATCCATGGGTAGGGTGGGGGTGGGCCTTCCATCTTGGTATAATGTGTTTGATATTTCCTCCTCATCTACACTCTCTCGATCGGGATCCCCCCAATGGCGGAATCCAGAGGGTTCTGCCCTAACAGTGTGAACAGATGTTTCAACTGGCTGAGGTTTTCCATGCGACCTAGGAGATTGTGGTAACTCTCCTACAACAAATGCATTTCTTTTCATTCTGTAGTCACCACATCCATTGTCTTGGATCATGTTTTTTATTTTGGATATGTCAGGGATGGCAGGTGTCTCAGTCGCAGAAGTGGAAGAGAGGTTGGCTGGGTCAATATATGATGTGGACGGGCCCTCATCATTCTTTGGTACTTGGGGGATCTAATAAAACTTGGCTTCCAAGTTTTTGCAGTAGGCGAAAGGTTCGAGATCTCCATATATGGTGACCTCCTCATTCTAGTGCGAGAACTTGATACATTGGTGATACGTCAAGGCCACTTCCTTCATTCCATGGATCCATGGGCATCCAAGGAGGATATTATATGGTCAGTCGAGGTCGAGGAACTGACAGGTGGTTTCCATGGTTGCCGATCCCACTTGGATGGGGATTTTGATAGTGCCCTGAGACACTCTTTACTGGTCATAATACGCCCTTATCATGATGCTTTTTTTTTAATTAATGGAATCCTCGGTGAATCCCAATTTATTTATGAGCTTTAGAAATAAGATGTTAAGGCCTGCACCTCCATCCACCAGGACTCTTTTGACTTTCTTTTTATGGATGAGCACTTGAAGGTGGAGTGCACAATTATGAGATGGTTGCGGGGTGAAATATTGGTTAGAGAATGTAATGAGATTTGGGCTAACAATGTTACCCACCATAGCCTGGAATTTCTCTGTGTCAAGGGTGGCGGAGACAATGGAGGTAGCTAATGCTTCATCAAGAATTTTCCTATGGGCCGCGGAAATTTTCAATAGTTCCATGATGGAGATTTGGGCGGGGGTTCTCTTCAGCTGGTCAATGACATTGTAGTCATAGGGGATGGCTTTAGAAATGGGGATCTTAACTGGTGCCCCGACAATGGTAACTTTTTCACCACATGTGGTGACTCCACAGTCGTTGTTGGCTCCCTTGACATTTATAACCGTGACCATTTCATCGACACACCCGACTATCTTTTCATACACTAAATTAACACTAGCATACTTTTGCTTGCCCTTATTGTTCCCTTGATTATTTCCTTGATTTTTCCCTTGGTTATGGTTTTGCATTGGATTCGTGTATATTTTCAAGTCTTGGTTTCTGGTTGGCTGCTCGATATTGATGATCTTATCCTCGATGAGGTCTTGGATGATGTTTTTTAGCCTCATGAAATTGGCGGTGGTATGTCCTTTGACTTTATGGAAGTCACAGAGGAGATTTTTGTTATACCATGGCGACTTGGTCGTGGGTTCTGCGTATTGCTCTGAGTTAGAGACTTTGATTAGATTCTCTTTGATCAACTTCTTCATTATGGACTCAATCGATTCACCAAGAACCGTGAACTTCCTCTTGGGGGGATACTTGCCTCAGGGAGGTGGTCCTCCTTGATTACCCAAGTTGTTGATTTGATTGGTGGGAGTTGGTTGTTGCTGTGCTACTACCGCATTAGTTTGTACATTGTTGCGATTATGATTTTATGGTTGATGATGGGTTTCGATGTTCTACTTAGGGGCACTAATGACCACTTTAGCATCAACCACACCATCATTCATGATGTTTTTATTCATCAACCATGTTCAAGGTTTTTCATTGTAGTTGTTGGACATGCGGTTATCCAGTGGTGGGGTAAAGGTCGATGCGCCTCCTCGCGCAGTAAGGGCTCTTTCGATGTTGAGCGCCTTTGGGATTAGTTGATCATAGGATGTGATGCATTGCACTTTCAAGTAGAATGCCAAGTTTTCATTTGAATTGGCTATGATGGTGCAAACTTGTTGTTCTTTTGGCATGGTCCACTTGCTTTGATTGACCTTGGATCGCCATCTTTGCAAGAAGGATGCGAATTGCTCTCCTTTTCTCTGTTTGAGTGCGGATGGTTCTTCCAAACTAACATCCGCACCCATATTGAAAGCAAAATTCTTAAGGAAAGCTTCCACAATTTCCTTGAATGTTTTAATGCCTATGGGTAGGCGAGAAAACCATTCCATGGATGGACCAATTAGACTACGGGGGAAGAGTCACATTAGATACGTGTCATCGTATGCGACCTCCATGCAGTGCACCTGAAATTCCCTGACGTGATTCTTAAGGTTACCCGCTCCATTATACTTTTCAAATTTGGGGATCTCGAATCCCTTTGGGAATGGTATTATGGTGAGACTTCTATTGAAAGGATAAGGGCACAAGTTTCCTAGTGTCCTCATATTTTTCCTTGTTTGTAAGTCCAACACTTGCTGCGAAAGTAGTTTGATTTATGTTATGACATCTTTACCTAGGTCGGGAGGTGGAATGAATGAGTTGTGAGGTGTTTGAGGTGTTTGATGGATGGGAAGAGTACTAGTGGGTGTTTGTTGTAAGCTTTGTTGTGCGTTCAAAGCCTAATGGTATTCTTGCATTTGTGTCAACAACGCTTGTTGTTGATCTTGTTGTTTTTGTTCCAACAATGCTTGTTTTTGGTCCATCTCTTGTTGTTCCCATGAAGCCTGTTGTTGGTCAATCTGTTGTTGCACTAGTAAATCTTGATGTTGGTCTAGCTATTGTTGTGCCAACAAAGCTTGTTATTGGTCGAGCTACTATTGTACCAACAAATCTTGTTGTTTAGCTTGTTGTTGTGCCTGAAAGTTGTGTAGGGATTGTTGGTAGGCTTGTAGATGGATTCCTTGCAGTTGCACTTGGTATTGTGCTTGTGCCTGTTGTTGGGATTATGCTTGAGCTTGTACTTGGGCTTGAGCTTGGGCTTGAGCTTGTGCTTTGGCTTGTGCTTGTGCTTGGGCTTGAGCTTGGGCTCGTGCTTGGGCTTGAGCTTGTGCTTGGGCTTGTGCTTATGCTTGGGCTTGTGCTTGGGCTTGAGCTTGTTGATTTTGCTTGAGTACTCTTTGTTGGTTGGCCTTTTGAAGGGTTTGGATTAGAGTGGTGAATGAATTTATCATGTTGTCTTTTGGTGGGATTGGTGGTGGAACGGGAATCATGCCGACTGTTATGACGGGTGAAGAGATTATGGTGGTGATTGGGATTTGGGTTTTTGGGGGGTGGTTGAGATGTTTGGTCCTTGAGATGGTATGCTTTGGGATATTTGAGGACCAATTGATGTAGTGGCTTGAATGGTTGACACTTGTTGTTGTGATGTTGTGGGCAAGAAGAGGGATATTGATGTGATGTTCACGTTTCTTGGTTCCGAGAAACTATCGATATTGAGAGGAGGAAAACCCAATCTGAGAGGTGATGTGGTTATGAATGGGAATGGGAGAAGAGATGGTATGCTCCCTTGGAAAGAAAAAGGATTAGCAACATCAGTTGTTTGAAACAAGCCACCTTCTCCTTGTGGTAGAGAATTTTGTATGTTTGATTGACACGCTGGTGTTGCACGAAACGAAGATGAGCTAGCGTGGTTGTGGAAGGTGAGCAGGACGTATGGGTGGGATGGGTTTTCCAAGACAGAAGTACCTGGTGTGGTGGTGATGACTGCCTATTTGTTAGCCACAAGGCGATGCCTTTGCAATTCTTCAAACATGGCACTCCCCTTGTTTACATTCGGCGAGGTTGGTGTGATGGCCGATGTGGTGTGAGGTATTTCTTGATTGACATTTGACATTGAGGATGCATTTTTAAGAGGCACATCTGTACTATTGCTTGCATCAAGGTTGGAAGGGAACTGGACCCCTTCTCCTGCTAGCATATTTAAGTACTTGAACATGGCACTAGCAATTTTTTGGTTCTCTGGATTTTGAACCATTTTCATAATTTCGGATTGTGTCATCCCCATGTCTTCATTCATGATGTCCTCTTGATGACTCTCCTCTTGAGGATTTTGTGATGATAAAGGAGAGTTACTTGGGGGATTGCTTGATCCCGCTAGGTTTATTTCAGAGGTTAACTGACTCATGTCCACAAAAGTTGATATTTCACTGATATTCTCCATGTTCTTCTTGTATTGAGATCTTGTTTGGACCATAAAAAAATAGGGATTGCTTGATCCTAACCTTTTAGGCCCAAAAGAGAAGAACTAGGGAACCTAATGATTAAAGAGAGTGGCAATGATGATGGGATACACGGATGGAGTGAATGAATGAGACCTTCTGGAGAACTTTTGAAGGTTTAAGCTAAACTGTTAGGACTTGGATTGATTGTGATAATTTGACTAGATGCGTTAAGTCAAATAGGATTGTAGTGAAGTTGTGGTCCCTAGGAAGTTGTGTTATCCTAGGGGAACTTGCACAAGTGGATGAATTGGCTATGTGTGTTAATCCAATGTGATTGTGAACTAATAGACCTTAGGAAGTTGCATTATCCTGGAGGTAAATTCGTCCAAAGGTTTGACTATTTTGGCTAGGTGTGTTTAAGCCAAGATAGGGTGATGCTAGTTTATCCCTTTAAGTTTAGCATGAGTAATTTTTTTAGAGTTCACAAAAGGTTTTTTGATGCAATGAGATTCGGTTTAATGGAGAGATGAATGAGGATGACAACTTTGATCTTGAACCTTAACCTAGATACGACTCTCTTTACAAAACCTTGAACTTTGTTTTCAAGCGTTTCTTGAGAACCAAGCAATGTGTTCTTTTCTTTCAAGCACTTTTACAATCCTAGGATGATGAGGCAATATCTTGTTGGGTTCCCACTTGGAAAAATCTAGCTACGCATACCTTGTGCGAATGGCTAAATGCTTGACCACATTGGCTCCCCTCCATGGCACACACTTCTCGGGTCAGCCAAGCATTAGTACCCATAAATCTCCCATGGCATACCTTCCATTTCCACAATAAAACTGCATGTATAACGTGGGGCGGCTTCAAAGGACATGACCTTTTGCACCAACAAGATAGATAAGGTTTTGGCCTTTTTCTAAACAAAGGGTTCTAATGTAGGCATTCCATTCATGGGGGATTATCCAACATCGATGAGAGTCCATTTCTATCCATCTCGTTGGAATAATCCTTGCGATTCTTGAACTTTCCTCAAGAATCCACACTTATATACCGATTAGAATTTGCTTGGCTTTAGCATGTTCCTGATTGGGTCGTTCCCTTAGGTGAGTACTTTTTACCACAAGGCAGGCCCTCTAAGATAAATAATAGCAAATAAAAATATTCGTAGTTCGATCAACCTTTGTTTAAAAACAAAAGGAGAACACTCACAAAAATTTTACTCACACTCGCATGTTTTGTTCAATTGTTAAGTGCCCAAATTGAAATGTGGAGGCAATATTTTTAACAACCTAATATCACCAAAATGTTTTTGATTCTCAAGATTGTTGTGAAGCGCGAGAGAAGCGCATATGCATTTTAAATGATATTAACTTGTGAAAAGGATTGCAAAACATGGAAAACACTTTTTCATTTTAGACCTCAAAACAATGATGAGCTCTTTTTAAGCACCAAATGAAATGTGAGATTGCCTTGTTCAATTTTAGACCCAAATTGAAATCTAGTAAATTTATAAAGTTCAATTTTAACCAAAAGATCAAATTCAAAATTGTTAATTTTAAGCCCCAAAAATAGATGTGAGATGGTTTGAAATTAGGTGAAAAAATCTAGCTCAACAAGCATTAAAAAATGCTTTTGTGATTTCCTCCAATCTTGTTTTGCCTTGGCTGATTCCAATGTTCAACCTCCAAAAGAAAATATAAAGTGAATAAAATATTTCATAAAAATATCTCATGTATTAATGTCCTAATCATAAAAAAAAAATTGCCATCTCTAAAAAAATAAAATTATTTAACCCCCTTATAAATGCAAAAAATTTCCTTCCTCACTATTTATTTCCGGAATTAATCTCCTCTGTTGCTTTACCACAGGCTGCGGTATCACGGTTGGCGGCCAAAGGCAGTCTGGTGGCAGGCTTTACCGCTTTACCATGGATAGGAAGGTAGAAGACCACGGTGACGCGGTGACGGTTAATAGGTTTACCGTGCTACCGTTGGCGGTTAGGCAGGAGACCGCGGGATGGCGGTGGCGGTCAAACGGCGGTACGACTGGTCTACCGTAATAGCGTGGGTAAGCGAGCATTAGCCGACGGTGACGTGGTGCGGTCAGGTGACGGTCAGAGTGACAGTTAGTGGGTTTACCGCGGTATCCCAGAGGGTCAAATGGTAGACCGCGGGGTGGCGGTGACAGTTAAGACAGGCAGCGCATGGTTAACCGCACTACCGTAGTCGAGGAAAGTTATTCAGCGATAACACAGTGAACAGCGCTCTACCGCAGACGGGAGGGATGAGGTGGAAGCAACGCGATTAACACCACTCTACCACAAACAAATACAGATGAGGTGGCGGTAATGCGGTTAACATTGCTCTACCATGGGCGGATACGGACGAGGTGGTGGTAACGCAGTAAAAAGCGAGAGCTAAGGCCTAAGGAAATACTTGACACTGTTGTACCGCGGGTGAATAGACTGAGAGACGCGGCAACACGGGAGACGACCGACTAGGCTGTGCGGGGGACTGGTGAATATGAAAGCACGCGAGAACAGATAGGAAAACAGGTTTGCCAGACGCTGGAACTGCAACTATACTAGTAGGCAAGAGTGATAAGGTGGTCACTTAGACAAGCCCATTTTTTTTTTTATTTGGCCGAACAATGACTCCAAGACATTTACAAAGGGAAGGCAACTGTGTGCCGACTATAAAATTATAGTGATGATAACTTTTAAAACAACGAAAACATCGATCTAATTTAGAGATACCAATAATGTATTATGTAAGTATTGAACCTAGATCTGTACTAAAACATTAACATATCGATTCATAATTATAAATTAAAACAAAAGATACATCAATTAGATTTAGATACGTTTAGATCTACACTAAATTATCAACATATCAGTCAAATTGCCCTCCTTCTAGCGCCAAAATGTGGATGCTAAAATCTGCAAGAGATTTGGCTTAAACAATTTCACGTTGTTAGCACGAAAGTTAGTTTAAACTAGCAAACTTAGACATCCCTATGAAATATTTAACCATGTCTAGATATGCAACCAATGAGTAGAAAAATAAGGTAAACAACAACATATAAGAAACATAATTAAACCTCTATCTCATAGTGGATTGGTGCCACCTTGTTGTGTATTAAGCAACCCTTTCCCAATCCTTGAACAAGTTGAATGATGTTATGGGCAAGATTAATTCTCAAATGAAGAGAATAACCTTGCTTGAAATCTATGAAGTGAAGGTGAATTTGAGCATAGTAATTTTACTCAAAGTTGTGTGTTGTTGAATGAGGAGAGGAGTCTCCAATTTATAGATTTCCAAAATGGAAGAGAGAATGAAATAGAGCAATGGGGATCATTCAACATCCAATGGCCAAATGCCACTTGTCAAGATGTGAATGGTTGAGGAATGAGCATACTTTGGTCAATGTGCATGATAAATGTCATTAGGTAGAATTTCAAATTTGAGAAATGACATGTGAGAGGGAAAAAGGAATGAAATAAATTCCACTTGGCTCAATGCACAAGGACATGTAAGAGGAATGAATGCCTTGTTGGATGTACAAGTCTAATTGGACTTTTTGAATTCAAACAAGGGAATATTCCCTTTTGATGCTATGTGAGGGAAAATGGAGAATTAAATAAATCAAAGTATTTGATTTATTGTGCAACTTGCATTCTCTAGAGGATTTTAATGAGAAGGATTAACTTAATCAAGGATTTGATTAATTTAATGAAGAATTAGAGGATGTGACAATTTAGACTTAAATTTATGAATTGATTTAAGTCAAGAATTGAGAGGAAATGATTTATTAAATAAATGATTTGATTTATTTAACCCAAGAGGAATATGTTAGATTAAATCAAATAAGGTTTAATTTATTTAATTTAATAAGAGGAATTTAGAGAATTTTATCAAATAAAATGATTTATTTAATTAAACAAAGATGTAAGGTTAATTAAATTAAATTGATTAATTTAATCAGAGGAGGTGATAGACTTAATCAGATAAATAATGATTCATTAGATTAAGGGATACAATTACGATGAAATGCTGAGAGTGTAATTCTGGAGGAAATGATGTTAGTGATCAGGATCAAGTGTGTCAAACTGAAATTCTACATTTTCCATGTCTACAAATACATGAAGAACTGATGGAGAATGATAATGGATTCAGACCTACTATAAAGGAAAAAAAAATTCGTTTCAATGATGGAAGAGGTTTTTGGTTTCACTACCAAAATGAGCCTACGAAGAATGCATGTGAAACTCCTTTTGACCTTGAGGGTGTACTTACTCCATCTCAAGGATCATGCATTGAGGATGACATAGATCAATGCTAGGGCTAACCAATTAATAATTATACACGTGAATAAGTCAAACATGTACATGTCAATAAGGGAAGTACAAGTACTTAAAAACAAGTAAGCCTCAAAAAGTATACACACAAATACATAGTATACACAAATTAAAACAAAGTATATGCACAAATACAAGGTATATGCATGAAAAAATGTAAGCCACAAAGTATGTACTCGAATGCACGTAAGTCACAAAGTATACACGTAATTTGTAAAGTATACACTTGAATACACGTAACTCATATCTATTGAACCATCAATTTAGAATGCAAATATGGACAGGCATCGATAAAAGATATTTGTATTAACCAAATAGCCATGTAGGCATACATCAATATATGTCGATATAAGTATGAAATATATGTACAAAATAGCCATATAGGCTTATGAGAATGCCATCTAGGCATACAATGTCAAATATGTCCAATAAAAACTATGTACAAAACTACCATGCAGGCATACAACAAAGGACTCTAGAATCAAAATTCATTGCTCTCCATGCCTTGGAAATAAAATATTTCCCTTTCCTTTTCGCTTGGATGGTGATAGGCCTGTCACTCATTTTTGTTGCGCTCGTGGAGTGCTCCTGCTACACCTCCTAGGGTTTAGCTCATGGTGGAGTTTTAACTGTTACAATAAGAAGTAAAGACATAAATATATAGAAATTACATTATAAAAAATGATATATTTGACAAAATAATCACTTACAACCATCTCATGATCTCTCTCCATGAGGGAAATATCCTCATGCCCATGCTCAGGCGTGCTCAAGCCCTGTATAAACCATACAAATAGACAAAAACTACGTGAATCAATAATGGTTTGATTTTTCACTAACATCTATAACAACAAATGTAAATTAAAATTTACTAATTTCCCTCATACCTCTTCTATCAGAGCCATCGAGGATTGTATAATAGATGTCACACCAATATCCATTGCCCTCATCACATTTGGAGGTGTATCGTCGCGCAACAACTAAAAATAAAACAACAAATTATTCAACGTAATCAACGATGTGCATGTATAAACTACACAAATCTATTAAGTACTTGATTCATTAGTTAAACTCTTTATTCTATTACCTGCGTGAAGGTTTGAGTAAATCCACTGCCACTGGGAAGTGTTCCATCGAAACCTCCAATATTAGTCCGTTCAACATCCAAAATTTCATATTAAATTACCATTCGTAAAACAATGCCATTAATATGCAATAAACTTATAATTATTTACTAGTTACATACCCTAGCGATAGTTGTACTGCAAAAATAGGTTGGTGGGGGGCTGGTGTATCCAGTCTCAACACTGTGACCCTACAATTTTATTAAATCATAAAACATTTTTAGTTAATCTTGCATTTCAAAATCAAAATTTAATAAATTAAATTCAATGAACACATGCACTAACTTTTACCTGACTATCAATGCCATATGCCTCATGCAAAATTTCAGTTGCCCTCTCCATCTCCATAGCTGCAGACGGATCATGTGTACCAGTCTCCTGAGGGTCAGTGGGGTCATGTGAACAAGTAGCCCCGCAATATTGACACACATGTGTTCGAAGGCCACCACTAGAAGACTCCCCTAGATGGCATTGTAGAATAGGGCTAGTATGATGGATGAGACTCTGGGTCAAAGTGTTGATTGCTTGCAATGTCTCTACGTCAGTACTTTCCTTCACGATGGAAGGCATAACAATGTACTCATGAGGTGGCCTAGTGAGATCTCGTCTACCTTGCCGCGTAGGATCCGGCTGTGCACCAGGTCTATCCTGAGCTGACCCCCCACCTCTCCCCTGGAAATCCCTCATATCAAAATAATTTGGGATTTTGTTCGATATGAACTCACTGTATAGTTTCCTAAGGAAATATTGCGGGACCTCGCAATTGTTGCACGGTGGGTAATCAAAGACCATGTAACACCTATCATAAAATCGGTCCTTCATCTATTGGTGGTGGCACCAATGGATAGGAAACCTCTTCGCATTGAAGGTAAGATTTTGATTTGTGCATGGGTCGGTGAATAATGAGCACAAATCGCCTTTTGTAATTTTTAAATCTTTCACATCCTTGTATGATAGTTTATTTGCATAATAGTCCCTAGCCGCCTGCCTCTTATCTTCCCATCCAATTATTTGTTTGCTAATTGAATCTACGTTTGTTAACATATCTCTCAATGAATTTGCTAGGGTGATTCTTTATGTGGTTGAACCATTTGGATCACTCAACCTATTGATCAAATCCTCAATTTGTTTTTTGTTGCTGTCAATTTCACTCATTAAATTTTGTTCAGTTCCAAGAGGGGGTTGAGTGATTGGTGGAGGAGGTTGATGTTGTGGTTGATTTTGATCTTGAGGATTTGGTTGGTCTTCCTATTGAGGATTTTGAGGGTTTGCAGGTTGATTTACATCTCCTAAAAATTCAAACAAATAGATATCATATTCAACCTAAAACTAACAAATTCAACCTAAAACTAACAAATTCAAAACAAAAACCATAGAATCCTTACCTCTTACAGCTCCTCATCATTGTGGCACCATCGCTGTGAAGAAACAGGGATTCTTGGTGAATAAATTATCCTCCTAGAATGCGAGCACAATATTCTGGCGTTTTTGGTCGTGGGTGCAACAAAAAAACCAGTCAAAATGCAAATGAGAGATTTGCATTTGTTTTTTTTGTTTTCAATAGTTGATAACGCGAGCGCGTTATAACACGCTCGCGTTATCTGTTTGTAGTTGTAGCCGCCAAGATCTTGCCTGGGTTTAACAGAAGACATAACGTGAGCGCGTTATAATGCACTCGCATTATGGTCTTCAACCTTTTTTTTTAGGGTGTCCACGGAATTGCTACCCATTTCCATGCACCCGCCCCAATATGAACTATCAACCAATCTCTCGCATCTATCAACCTCTTTCCTATCTTCAACATATCATTCACTTTGGAATTCAAAATACATTGACTACTTAATATGGCTCCACATCCTCTTGTTAATTTATCTTGTCCTTTGGACTACTTCCTTTTGATGACCCCTTTCATGCTACCAACTCTCTATATGCTACTTATTTTATATTTGTGGTGCTACCATCCATTCTGGTAATGTTGCATGTATTTGTGATCAATACAAACCACTCCTCCTTAATGTACAACTTTGCACCATTGTAAAATTGTATCTCACTTCCCAACAATGGTATTAACCCTCCTATCATACACTAATTCTTTGTCAAAATACCATGGAATTCTTAATGACACACATCCATTATTGTAATATTACATAACACTTCATCATGGCATGCTTTGATCTTGAACTTTATCTAGCACTATTCTTGTACCAAAATTAAATCCACTTACTATAATCAACCAAGGAATAATGGATCTGGATGCCTCAACATCCTTAGTCCTAGATTGTCAACCATTTCCTTAAACATTAGATATTTTTTTTCTAGCACTATCTAGCACCATATCACAATACTTACCTCTTTCCTTGCATTAAGTATTGAACAAATGTTTCCCATTTGTTAGTTCACCTCTCCTATTACACAAATTAGAGAACTCTATGAAACTAAAAATTCCCCTTACTCATGATTTCCTAACCTAGTTATTGGTTTGTAGTACTCTTTCATAGTCATCTCTCCTACCATAAATTGTTGCCACTTTTATTGCTATAATTTTTTTGTCAAAACCTCTATAGCTAGGAAAGTACTTCAACTTCACCATAAACTAGAAAAAAAACTTCTATAGATCACAAATAATCCAAATAAAAATGCTAGTTAAGGTTTGATATGAAATATGCATGATCCAACTTATTATAGGATTTGGAGAGTGTTCTTTGAAAATTTGAATGAGACCGCAAGATGTCAACTATTTGTTGAAATGATGCAAAGTATAAATTATAGGTCCATAATGAAGATTCTTGGGTTGAGAACATCTAAGGCTTCAAGTGAAAAAAATATTGTGAAGAATCAAATGGGTGCATATGAGAGTGTGGGTAACACCTCACACACAAAAGATAGTAATGTCACACACATGTCATTACAATGAAAATAGTAAGTAATCAAAAGAGAAAATATCATCTCATGTTAGAAAGATGTTTCAAGCATTAAGAATTAATAGAAAAAATTTATCAAGAGCTATTGGAAGGCACCAAAGAATTGAGTACCTCGATTCCAATGAATTATGGGCATTCTTGGGGAGACTACCATGAAAATATAAAGCAATTTTTGAATAATTGAGATCACTAATTGAAGAATTTTGGGAGAATAACACAAGGGTATCTTTGAATTAAAGGGATGTTGTAAGAAGGATAATCGATAGTCAAAACTATGAGCCACATTCAAAGCATTTTTTGGATACGACTCAAACATAGGTTTTTCGTAAATTTCTAGAGATGTATCCTCAAATTAAAATTTGTCAAAGATATTTTGAAATGCTAAAAACTTTAGATGTCCAAATAAATCACACACACACACTACTTGTTTTAGATTACATATTGAATTTTCTAACCATTTTTATGTCTATCGGTCTTTATGTTTAGATTTGCATACTATCAATGTTTTGCAGGATTGTGCCATACATGCCCCATCAACATCTTCAAGAGTCTTCATATAAAATTTAATGGTGAAAAATAGGGTTCCACCTTTTTGGTAGATGGAACACACAATGGGGATGAAACCCTCCTATTCACAACCATTACACTCAAGGAAACGTTGGGGATCTCAAGCTTATGGATAAAATGATGGAAATATATCTACAGTAGGGGTGTTCTATGGTATGAATAATGACTAAAGAGGGGTTAACCACCAAACTAAGTCTTTGAAAGACTAATGATATGCAAGATCTAATGTTAAAACCTAATGCAATGCAAAACTTCACTAAACAACTTAGAAATGCATGTAACCCAAAACGGAAGGTTGAGAGGTCAAAGGTGTGACCTAGAAACCTACAATAGCTTGAATGGAGGTCTAAAATGATGTAAATACTAATATTAATTCTTGATGGGACTCATACACTAGTCTGGGTGATTTAGTCCCAGATTAGGGTTTCTAGGAAGGAACAAAAATCTGGTAGAGATATGTTTGGAACTCTTGAAAACTGGAACTTTCACTATACTGGGACTCATATACTAGAAGTGGCATATCAGTCTAGTTTGGATTTTTCAAAAAATCAAGACCTGAATCTTCTCTTCAATCTCTGCTCAATCTTCTCAGCCTGGTTTCTGGATCTGAAATGTTGAATTCTGCTTTGTAGGTGTTCTCCAATGATCTTCTAAACAAGGTGACAACTTGAATGACTTTGCAACTTGAAAAATTCTTTCCAATATTTCTCTTCAATATGTCCCCAATCCTATATCTGCAAATCAAACACTAAAGAGAGGGAAAAATGTTGCTTTATTAGTGGAAAGGGGTTTTCCTTGGTCAAACCTTGTTTTGGTAATCAAACCTGGAAATAAAATGAAATAAGATAAAGGAATGATGAATGAAAAAAATGTAATCTTGCAACTCACCAAACCCTAGCAACAAAGTGCTACAAACATGTATGAAGTGGATCCAATGGATGTAGACCATGAATGTGATAGATATTGAATTGAATGCTAGCTTCAATCATGAAAGCAAGGTAAAAGTACACAATCGTGTCACACTTTATAAAGGAACCGACCAACACTGATCCAACTTTTAAACTCGAATCACTAAAAAGTGATATATATTTTTTTAATTTTGAAATGATGAAAACTAATAAAATATTTATTTTGAGTATATTTTATGTTTATATTTTTTTTTATAAATTAAATAAATATTTAACTTTTTTTTTTAATAAATTAACACCATAATTTAGTTGTTGATAAAATGCTAAAAAATGAATTTACATAAGACGTCAATCTTTATATAGTAAATTTTACTTTTTTCCTTCAATTTTTTGTGTGTATTTATAACTTGAAACTTTAGGGCATGGATATATTTATTTCCAATTTTGATAAATATATATTTTTAAATAAATATTAAAATGTGTGTGTATTAAAACTTAGTTGTTTCCAGTCGACATCAACTTTCATATTAATTATTTATCTAAAATAGAAAAAAAAATATATCATCTTGATATAGATTCTTATGTCTAGGGCATTATATTTTTTTCAAAAATTTCTAATAAGTTTTACTATTTTTCCTTGACATGGTAATCAACCTAATGTTTTGTGTTGATAACCTACATTTAATAAAAATAAAAAGGAAAATATAAATAATAATCAAACTATTAAAATGTATACATTTTTTGAAAACTAAACTTATGGATCTACAAAAGGGTACTTTTATATTTTTTTAAAATGTTTTTTACACAAGTAGAAGTTGTTGAAACATCAAGATTTTCAAATATTTTTTTCTGGTAAATTGGACTTAAAGTGGTGCTAAATATGCATTTAGCCAATAATTTTAGTTGGAAAAGTTGTGGACATATATAACTTAGCTAAAATAAATCTTACAAGATCATACGTTTGACCAAAATTAATTTTTAGTTAAAAATACTTAAATTCACTTATGCTGATAAGTTGGTCGAAAGTGTGACACAACTTTGTGCTAATACCCACCCTACATCACAAATTTTAGCTAAAAAAAAAAACATGATGCATGATGACTTTGACATGATGCTTGAATCTTGAATGTAGCTAAAAAATAAGTGACAATCACTCTTGAATGCTCTTGTGAACTCAAATTTTATATAAGGATGCTTTATTAACTTGATATATCACTTGATTTCTTGTTAGGATGAAAATGAGTGAAATAACCTTGTATTTATACTTGTTTATGCCAAATTCATGAAATTAAAACACTACAAGCCAGCATCAGATATAGGAAGATAAAATCCTGCCAAGAACTTGAATTTAATTTATGTTTAAGCCACATGGGACTCATATGCTATTGTGGCATATGAGTCCCATTAGGCTAAGCTAGGGATACATTTTTTAAGAAATGCTTAGATTGATGTGAAATCAGGATCAAGGCCCCAAAACATAGGTTGGACTCATATGCGCAAGGTGGCGTATGAGTCCCAAATCACTAAATCTAGGCCATACAATCCAAAAAAACAATTTTTGATTGGTCATTAGATAAATGTCAGGATTATCCTTAGAAAGATGCATTAATTAAGGCTTGTGGATGCAAAATAAGGCCAAATAAGGCATAAAGAAGCCTGATTTATTAATGAATCCCCAAATTATAATGAAAGTGTAAAGGTAAAATTTAAAACACCTTAAATAAGGCACAATTAATTCTATTTATTTTACAAGGTCCCAAAACATAATGTGAAGGTGTAAATGAATACACTTTACAACACTAAATTAAGGGAAAACTAGGTAAATTTAGCTTAAAAGGGCCCTAAACCTGATGTGATTGTGTAAAAAACATTACAACACTAGATCAAGGAAAAATTAGGTCCATTTTAATGTCAATCATTCCAAATTAAGTGCAAAAATGTAGAGGGATACATTTTTTGTCATTACATAAAAAATATGTGAAACAGAGGAAGGTCAAATATTCCACAAGAAATTATGCTTGGATGACACATGTCAGCATTGTGATGGCTTGCAACGTATGACAATATGTGAACATATGGAAAGAACACATGCGATTGTAAAATAACTAGTAGAGTTCAACAAGTATAAAATAGTGGCTTACAATACAAAAGATGGTAAAGAAGGAAAAATGTGTGATTTGGTTATTCAAAAGATTCCAATGTATCAGTTTATGTCTATATTTCATGATAGTATAGTGTATGAGCATGCAAGGCATACCCATAGAGATTGATGGTTGGACTTGCAATTCAAGTTATGCAAGGACACCTTTCCACTTGGTAACATTGTTTGAGTCATCGAATTTGTAGAGAACTGCAGTCTACAATCATAGTATGAGGTGCAATCACAATATTACAACTCCACACAGGTTTGTATATTTGTGCACATAGCATTCATTCATGCAATTGATAGTAAAGATGATAACAAGAAGGTATTGAGGGAGTATCACTTTTACATTAGTGATGATCACACACATTCTACAAAGCTCATGCAAAGTTGCTTTCAATTGTTCTACCATGATTTGGATAGAAGGGCCATATCATACAATCAGCATATAATATGGCTAGATAACTATGCATCACAATTCAAGAACTTGTAAATGTTCTATTGGTTGAGCAAGATAAATAATATTACAATTTTTCAGCATATGTGGAGCTTTTGTGAGGTCGTGAATGGAAAGGAGGGCATGATGGTGCAGGAGCATGTATCAAAAGAGTCATAGCACGAGAAGAGTTAAAGTATAAAGACAATGCAAAATTAATTGTTGAGTGGTGTACAATGCTTCAATGGGTCTAGGTAATGAAGGTAAGTCTTCAATTCATAGATTCTTTTGGTTGCTTCTTGATACTAACATTGCACCATATGAGGATTTTTGTACACTGACAGGACCAAGTGAGCTACACTCTTTTAGAAGATCAAATGCAGGTTCATGGAGTATCCATACATGGAAGATGGCATGCTTTTGTTATTCATGTATAATGGGAGCCCAAAATGAGTGTGAGTCAAAGGAGTGGGTTGAAAAATGGTGGTTAACCTTTCTTAGCCCACTTGACACGTATTGACTCCCAACAATGTACTCCAACTAACATAGATGGAATCATCAGTTGACTTTGATCACATATTAGTTCTGTTTCAACCAGGTAATATATTTACTTGCATAATTTTTGAAATTCCTAATGTTATCTTATTTTATAGTGTTTTTGTAATGTTGACTAAATCCATCTAATTTGTTGCTCATATCAATGCAAGGCATGTTTATTTAGTTATTGTAGATGAAGATAATGAAGAGGGAATATATTATTACTTTTGTCATTGTGTTGAGGCCAAAAGGAAATTGGAGGCCCTGGTTACATATGGAGAAAAAATTGAATACCCTACAGACTTGGAAATTGTTATTGGAACATGGCTTAGAAGGTACCCACATAAGAGTGTTAATGTTTGTCTCTTTCAAGACTTTGACACATATCAGAAGATTCTTCATTACTGAAACCTTGTTGTGGAACCCAATGTTCATGTGATCAAATATGGGGATAGAAATTTGAACAAGACCTTGTGGAAGGTGTGTGAGTCTAACCATGAGGCAATACTTGACACAATAAAGAGTAGAGAAGACCTAAATGGTTCATTTGATTAATTTGTAAGTATGCACATTGATTTTGTAAAGTCACGTTATTGATATAAATATATTACAGTTGATAGTTAGACCTTTTTTTTATATATTTCAAGTTTACATATGTTTTGATTTTAATTTTACACATGTTTTTCTTTTTTTGTTGCTACATTTTTACAAATATATAATGAATATTGGGCAGATTATATGTATATTTATGGTTTCACCATTTGACCATCTTGAGACCTAAATTTGAAAAATTGACCTTTGTAGCCCTAGATTAGACTTGGGAGACCCTTCCTCAACCATAATTTCACTTGAAACATCAACCAATTCCCTTATATCCATCCAAAATATATCATATTTCCCTCATCTTAGCATTTTCATCCATTATCATAAACTAGTCATCACAACCACCATCCTTAGACCTTGGTCCTTTCATCCATTAGCCTACCCTTATAGTTGTGGGTTAGAATAGTGTTCTTTAGGATTTTTTATATTTTAACTTTAAATGTATATGCATCACCCACATTCCAAAACTAGAGGCAATCGGTACTAGAATGTATGAAATTAAAAAGGAATCAGCTAGAAAAACACTGGAAAAGAATTATATCAAAGTGAATGAGATAGATAATGTATTGACTAAAGATATTCTTCCTACTCTTGAGAAGATGAGGAAAGTGGATGTGTAGTATGTGCAATGGTAAAATGACAATGGATAAATGGAGAAATAAGTACTAGAATGCATGAAATGAAAAAGGGAATCTGCTCTTAAAACACTTGAAGTGAAAAAATGAATCTACTCTTAAAACAAGTACTAGGTAAGAAGTTGAGGAAGGTTCCTATGCAGTATATGGAATGGGAAAAAGGCAATGGAAAATTGGATAAACTCAAGAGGCTTTGTATTTCATAAGAATTTTTGAATGCAAAGAAAGTGAGATTTAAAGTGTTTCTACTTGATCCTTTGGTGTCTATTGTAAGGTCTTGGTAAAGGTAGGGAGGATATTGGAAAGGTTTTGGAATTTACCTGTACACCTACCAGTTGAATTTAATTAAATTTTCCTAAATCCTTTTCAACAAATCTATTTTTTTCATATCATATAATCATTCTAATCCAAGGAATACTAGGGGGTGTTAATAGATAAGAGAATTAGAGATGAAGAAAAATGTGTGGATGGTCAAGTTACACATGCAAAAGAAATAGTTGGAAGTGTTGAAATTGAAGCAAAACAATCAAAGACTAAAGTTAACCACTTAGAAAAGGAATAAAAATAGAAGAAGAATATTTTACCATCAATGAAAATGAGTTTAGAGCTTGAAAAAGAAGCATACCAAAATTAATGAGATAGATAATGTATTGAATGAAGAGATTCTTCATGCTCTCGAGAAGTTGAGAAAGGTGAGTGTGTAGATTCTTCTTTGTTCATTGTCCAACCAAACCAATAGTTCTAATACATCAAAATTTATAGGTTTGTGATAGGAAAGGTCTTGTTTCACACCCAAACATGTCTAAACAGTCTGAGGTGCATTGTACCGACAAAGTCTCTTAAGAGACCAAAGTGCAAAAGGACATCAAAATTTGATGAGCGATTACTCAAAAATCGTGCCACTTAGAAACATTGTGTTTGATGTTATGGGATCATGTAGGACCCCTCTACAATAACCTCTCTCAATTTTTGATAGCTAAGACACATTTTCTCATGGTGAATAGTTTTTAGTTGACGAAAAACCCGTCAATTGCATGTAGTGTAAAGTTGCAAAGTGGTGTAACTTTCGTTAGTTCATCACCCAGCAAAAAAATAGTTCCAATGCATCTAGATGGGTAGGTTTACACTAGGAAAGGTCTTGTTTCACACCTAAACATGTCAAAACAATTTGAGCTACATTGTACCGATGAAGCCTCTTAAGAGACCAAAGTACAAAAGGGTAGAAAAATTTGATGATTGATTAATCAGAAACTGTGTCACTTAGAAACATTTTATCTGAGGCTGCAAGATCATCTAACACCTTTCTATAATAGCCTCTCTCGATTTTTGATATCTTTGAGGTGTTTTCCCATGGTGTCGAATTTTTAGTTGATGGAAAATGGGTCAAATACATGCAGTGTAAAGTTGCAAGGTGGTGTAACTTTCGTTCTATTTGGTTTGTGGACAAACCAATAGTTCCAATGCATATGGAGGGGTAGGTTTACACTAGGAAATGTTTTTTTTGCACCCAAACATTTTGGAATAGTCTGAGCTACATTGTACTGGCAAAGTCTCTCGAGAGACAAAAGTGCAAAAGTGCAGTAAACTTTGACAAGTGATTGCTTAAAAAATGTGTCACTTAGAAACATTATTTCTAAGGATATAGGATCATGTAGGGCCCCTCTACAATAACCTCTCTCAATTTTTTATATCTTTGAGGCGATTTTCCCATGGTGTCAATTTTTTAGTTGATGAAAAATGGGTCAAATGCATGTAGTGTAAAGTTACAAGGTGGTGTAAATTTCATTATGTTCGATGTGTGACCAAACTGATTGTTCCAAGATGTTTGGAGGGGTAGGTTTACGCTAGGAAAGGTTTCACATCCAAACATGTTAGAACAGTCTGAGATACATTATACCGATGAAGTCTCTTAAGAGACCAAAGTGCAAAAGGGTAGAAAATTTTGATGAGTGATTAATCAGAAATTGTGTCACTTAGTAACATTTTTTCTAATGCTATAGGTTCATGTATGGTTCCTCTACAATAACCTCTCTTGGTTTTTGATATCTCTGAGTCATTTTCTTGTGGTGTGGAGTTTTTATTTGATGAAAAATAAGTCAAATGGATGTAGTGTAAAGTTGCAAGGTAGTGTAACTTTCATTCTATTTTTTGTCCAACCAAATCAACTATTAAAACATGTATAGATTGGTGGATTTATGATAGGAAAGGCAATTTTTCACACCCAAACATGCAAGAACAGTTTGAGCTACATTGTACAGGTGAAGTCTCTTAAGAGACCAAAGTGCAAAAGGATAGTAATCTTTGACGAGCTATTACTTGTAAACCATGTCACTTACAAAAAAAACATCTGAGGTTACGGGATCATGTAGGGACCATCTATAATAAACTCTCTTAGTTTTTGATATCTCATAGGTGTTTTCCCATGGTGTCAAATTCTTAGTTGATGGAAAAAGTGTCAAATGAATGCAATGTAAAGTTGCAATGTGGTGTAACTTTCCTTATATTAATCATGAAACCAAACTGATAGTTCCAACATGTCTAGATAGGTGTGTTTATGCTAGGTAAGGTCCCATTTCACACCCAAGAATGACGAAACATTCTGAGCTACATTGTATCGGTGAAGTCTCTTAAGAGACCAAAGTGCAAAAAGGCATCAAACTTTGATGAGCTATTACTCAGAAATCGTGTCACTTATAAAAAAATTAATTTGAGGCTACAAGATCACATAGAGCCCCTCTATAATAATCTCTTTTAGTTTTTGATATATTAGAGCCGTTTTCCCATGGTGAAAGTTTTTCTGATGCTCCAAAAAATTTTAAATTCATGTAGTGTAAAGTTACATGGTAGGCTACTTTTTAATTTCTTCTTCATGGGGCCAAACTATTAGTGCCAACACATCTATTTGGGCACATCTATGTTAGGCATGGTCACCGCCCTTCATTATAAAAGCTTCATAGTCTTTCCTACTTGAAGGGTCACAATTTTTCACCTAAGGTTGTATTCTTAATTGAATTTTCTTCAAGGATTTTATGGATTTCTTTCTCAATGATAAATTTATCTCCCTTTTATGTTAGTTCTTATCAACCTAGGAATTTTTTTGACAAACAATGGTTTTAATGCACATGGAGTAGTCTTGTTGAAGATACATCCAGTCATGAAGCAAAAAAAAGATATACGTAATACATGAAGTATGAGGCATACACATGAATACATGTAATACATGAAGTATACACAAGAAGCATGAAGCATACATGTGAATACACATAATACGTGAAGTCTACATAGGGAGCATGAAGCATACATGTGAAAACATGAAGTAATCACATGAATCATGAATCATACATGTGAACACATGAAGTATACATAATAAGTGTGAAGCATACAAGTGAATTCTAGCATGAAGCATACATGTGGAATGGTAGATGTATTCCTTAATGATATAAATCGTGAAGCATACACATGAATTTCCTCCATGAAGCACATGAATAATGAAGCATGATGCATTACTATATTCATATGATTTATATAATGTTCAATAATATTGCATGAGAATAATGTTTAAGACTTTATTATATATTTACAATTATATAAAAGAAGAGTGCATGAAAAACACTTGGATTTTAAATATTTGAAGTAAACCATCTACAAATATCTATTTAAGCATGGATTTATAATGGAAATATGGACACCATCAATAAAAAATGTGTATTAACCAAATAGTCATATATGCATACATCAATATATGTCAATATAAGTATAAAATATATATGAAATAGTTATATAGACTTACAAGAATTCCAATAGGCATACAATGTCACTTGTATATGTAATACAAAATATGTTCAAAAATGCCATATAGGCATACAAAAAAGGACCCAAATCAAAATTCATTTCCCTTCAGGTGAATAAAATAGACGGACGACCTTTGATCATCAGGGGGATGGAGATGTGTATGGCACTGGTCTACTTTGAACTTGAGGGTTGCTCCTCATATTTAGTTCTTGATCAAGCTTAAGATATTACAATAAAAAGTAAAGACATTAATATATAGAAATTACATTATAAAAATTGATATATTTAACTAAATAATCACTTACCACCTCCAAATGATCTCTCTCCATATTTTCCATAGCAACAGTCTCAGGTTGTGGCATTCAAATGTCCTATAGAAACCACACGGATAGAAATTAAACTACAAAACAATAATCATTTGATATTTCAATAATAAACAAATATAACAAAAAATATAATTTAAAATTTACTAATCTACCTTATACCCCTATCAAAGTCATCGATCTATCAATTGCAGAAGACACACCATGCTCCATTTCCATATGAACATCGAGAGGTGTCTCTACCTACATCATCTGAAAATAAAACAACATTATTCAATTAAAAAAGCTAGAATAGTGATGCAAGTCATTGCTTATAATGTATGAGATAGATAACAAAATTTTGAGTACTTTGGTATACATTTATAAAAAATGTGGTAGCATAGATAAGGTAGTGAACTATTTGAATTTTAGTGTACTTTGATAAAATGTTTTGGTGGACATTTATGGAAAATATGGTAGCATAGACAAGGCAATGGGTTTTTTAAAAAAATGGCATCACCATGAGACCACATTTCTTCAAGGCATTTTTCCAACCAACACATTGCCTTGTCTATGCTATTGCTTACTATTATGCTTTGATATATTTTTTCCAAGCATCCATCGTTTGTTTGAAAGAACGTGTTTTAGGATTTTAGCCATAGAAACAAGGAATTAAATTGTTTGATAAATTTATTTGGTAGAAATGTATGGAAAATGTGGTAGCATAGACAATGTGGTGAGCTGTTTGAAAAAATGCTTCAAAGAAATGTGGTCTCATGGCGATGGTTGTTTGAAAAAATGCCTCAAAGAAATATGGTCTCATGGTGATGGACATCACCATGACACCAAATTTATTTAATGAATTATTTCAAACAACTCACCACCTTGTCTATGCTATTGCTTACTATTATTATTTGATAGATTTTTTCCAAGCATCCATAATTTGTTCGAAAGCACATGTTTTAGGCTTTTAGCCATAAAAGCAAGGAAGTGAACTATTTGATAAAATGCTTTGGTATACATGTATGAAAAATGTGGTAGCATAGAAAAGGCAATGATTTGTTTGAAAAAATGCCTCGAAGAAATTTGGTCTCATGGTGATGGACATCACCATGAGACCACATTTCTTCTAGGAATTTTTTTAGCGAACTCATTTCCTTGTCTATGCTATTGCTTACTATTATTCTTTGATACATTTTTTCTAAGAATCCATGTAGTTTATTCAAAAGAACCTATTTTAGGATTTTAGCCATAGAAGCAAGGAAGTGAATTTTTTGATAAAATGCTTTGGTAGACATGTATGGAAAATGTGGTAGCATAGACAATGCAATGAGTTGTTTGAAAAACTGCCTCAAGGAAATGTGGTCTCATGGTGATGTCCATCGCCATGAGACCATATTTATTTGAGGCAACATTACAATGAGACCACATTTCTTTGAGGCGACATCACCATGAGACCACATTTCTTTGAAGCATTTTTTCAAACAACTCACTGCCTTGTTTATGCTACCACATTACTGTTATGCTTTGATAGATTTTATGCAAGCATCCATACTTTGTTCAAAAGCACTTGTTTTAGAATTTTAGCCATAACAACAAGGAAGTGAACTATTTAAAAAAATTATTTGGTAAATATGTATGGATTTAAATGTGGTAGCATAGACAAGGTAGTGAGTTTTTTGAAAAAATGCTTCAAAGAAATGTGGTCTTATGGTGATGGTTGTTTGAAAAAATACCTCAAAGAAATGTGGTCTCATCGTGATGGGATAAAGAACCATTTTTGGCAGAGGTGTTGGATAGGTTTTGACAATCTTGCATTCAAAAATAATGAGTTATCACAATATTTATTGAGGAAACTCTATTGTGAATTTGTCCTCAACAAATTCTCCAATGCGAGACTTCTAGGATAGAGGTGGTGGATCTGCATAGGATAGACCAAGGGCGCTTCTTGACCCATAATAGCTAGCAAGATGAGCACTCACAAGACCAACCTATGAGCATGTGTCTATCCCTTCCATTGTGAAGGAGAGTATTGAGGTTGAGACACTAAATTCCATTACTTCCTTGACCCAAAGCATCATAGAGTGTCAGTCTTACAGCACAGTGTGAGTTGGAGGAGACTTTGAAGAGTAGGGTTCCACCCCATACGTGTTAGGCTTGTGGGTCAGCCTATGGTTATGACACCAAGGATAGTCAAGACATAATTTCATAGGCTACATCTGCAGCTCAGCAGTTGGTGAACACATATGCCCTCCTAAATGAGGCTTTCGACCTTGATACTCAAATAAATGTTAGAAAAATCATTTAATTTAATTTATTAAATTTAATTTTTGAAATGCAAGATTAACTAATTTAATTTTATGATTGCAATGAAATTTCAAGGTCATAGAATTCACTCAATGTTTAGTGATTCTTCACCTTCATATTACACTATGACATGTAGTCCAAGCTATATAACTAGTAAACAATTATAAATATTACATGTGAGTAGTACTATTATATGAATGGTATTGTAATATCTAATTTGGGATGTTGAATAGGTTAATCTTGGAGATTTCACAGCAACACCTCCTAGTGGAGGTGGAGTTCAAAGCTTCACTTAGGTAATAAAATAAAGAGTTTAACTAATGAATTGTACTTAATAGATTTTTGCAGTTTATATTCATATCATTGATTACATTGCATTGCACATCTTTCAACATCCCAAATCAGATATTACAATACCATTCATATAATAGTGCTATTCACATGTAATATTTATAATTGTTTACTAGTTACATACCTTGGCACTACATGTCATAGTGTAGTACGAAGGTGGAGAATTTATAAAAATTGAGTGAATGTTATGAACTTGAAATTTCATTACAATCATTAAACTAAATTAGTTAATCTTGCATTTCAAAAATGAAATTAAATAAATTAAATTAAATGAACTTTCTTTAACATTTACTTGAGTATCAAGGTCAAAAGCCTCATTTAGGACGGCATTTGTGTTCACCAACTACTAAGCTACATATGTAGTATGTGCACTTGTGTCCTGACTATCCTTGGGGTCATAACCATAGGGTGACCCACAAGACTAACAAGTGGAACCCTACTCCTCGAAGTCTCCTCCAACTCATGTTGTGCTGCAAGACTGACACACTCTATGATGCTTTGGATCAAGGAAGTAATGGATGTTAGTGTCTCGACCTTAGCACTCTCCTTCACAATGGAAGGGATAGACACATGCTCATAGGCTAGTCTCGTGAGTGCTCGTGTTGCTAGCTATTATGGGTCAAGATGTTCCCTTGGTCTATCCTATGTAGACCCACCACCTCTATCCTAGAAGTCCTGCATTGGAGATTTTGCTAAGGAAAAATTCACAATAGAGTTTCCTTAAGAAATATTGTGAGAACTCATTATTGTTGCATGGAGGATTGTCAAAAACCATCCACCACCTTTGCCAAAAAAGGTTCTTTATCCCTTTTTGGTTGCACCAATGAATAGAGAACCTCTTTCTTGTAGGGTGTAGAGGTTGATTTGTTCATGGGTTTGTGAAAAGGGAACACAAGTCAAACTTCATATTTTTGAATTTTTGACTTTTTTGCAGGATAGTTTATCTGCTTAATATTCTCTATACACTCATGTCTCTTATATGCCCAACCAAATAATTGCTTGCTAATTGAATCTACATGTGTTACCATAGATTAAAGTGATTGTTTAAGTGTGGTTCTTTGTGAGGTTGAACTTGCAAGATCTTTCAACCTCACAATTAACTCCTCAATTTGTTTTTTGTTATTTTCAATTTCCCCAATTAAATTTTGTTGAGTTCTAGGGGAATGTTGAGGAATTGTTGGAGGTGTTTGTTGGGGTTTTCGTTCACTATAAATGTGGCCATGAGGTGAAGAAGGATTTTGAAGAGGAGAAGGAGGTGGAGTATCAACTTCTGAAAATTAAAGAAATTAACATATTAAAGACATATTAAAGGGTATGTGCAGGATAATGATGGGCCAAAAAGTGGCGATATGTAAGTGATATGATGGCCCATGTGGTTAATGACTTTTTTTTTACCCAAAATTTATGAAACGAAAAGGGTTTTTAAAGGATATTTTGAGCTTTCCACCAATATAAATTATGCTTTACTTTTAATTTAATAAATAATTATTATTAATTTTCAATTTAAATTACGACTAAAGTCCTGATTGATAGGTTGATTGAAAAACATCTATAGCTTTCAAATGGTATAAAAAAATTTGAATCCAAAACATGCATCACATTCTATGCTTCGCACACTATAGGATCAAAAAAAGAAAAATTAAATTTTATGAAGTTTTGACCAAGTTAAGGTGGTCAGACATATGAGTTTTTATATTTTTTAAAAGTTGTAATAAAAAATTCATAATTAATTATTTACTTGGAAAAATATTACAAAAAAATATGCATCACATCACGTTATGAGTCTTCTACTTATATCTAAAATTTTATAAAAAAATATTATCATTTTATTCTAGTTAGGGTGGTCAGAGAGACACCTACTTCTTATTTTTTCCCTAAAATTTAAGTACTACGACATTTAAATTTCAAATTTTTACCAAATAGATTTTTAAAAATAAAAATAAACCTAGGAGTTTAGAAACTAAACTCAATTTTCTATATATTCTATTCTTACATATTTTTGAAATAATATAGATAACTTGTTCATTTTTTTACATCAAGTTTCTAGCTCTGATTTTCTGAATTTTCATTGCCACTTAAGGGCCTATTTTTTCCATGATGATCCTGCACATACCCTAAATCTATATAGTATAATAATGAATTCACAAAAAAAAAACTCCTTTGAGCTCCTTATCGACATTGCGGCATTCTGGTGAAGAATCAACGAAGAATCGATGAATAAATCATGAATGTTTATCTCTCAATAATGCGAGCACGCTTGGGAAGGGTTTACAGGCCACAGATGGAGGAAATAGCATAGTCAAAAAATGAAATGAGTTTTTCTTCTTTTAACATGACATAATGTGCACACGTTATAACATGAGCGTGTTATAGATTTGGTGTGACCGATATTGAGGCTTGGTCACACAAATCCATAATGCAAGCACATTATAATGTGCTCACATTATGTATTTTTTTTAAATCAAAGGGGTGGCCACAAATTGGCCCCTATCTTCCTGCGCCCACCTAGGTGTTGCCATCAACGAAAAAGGGGGAGATTGTTGGAAGTTTGAAGATGTTGAAAGCTTGAGTTGTTTGCAATTTACTCAGGTGTTGTCATTGATGTCAATCCCATGTATAAAGAGAGTGTTGGAATGCTACTAGTATTGATGATGTGCCTGAAATTGTTGGTATTGATGTCAATGCATGTTGGTGTTGTTAGTGATGTCCTACTTTATTATAGTTGCAAAGGTTGTTGGTCTGACTTGTGTTTGGGGATATTGTTGTAGTTGGAAAATTTTGCATGTTGCAGATGTTGTAGATGTGTTGTAGAGATGGTAGTATTAATTTTGTTGATGAAATTGGTTCACTTGGTATCCAAGTTCTTTTTAAAAAGTTTGAATAAAAGAGAGGTTAGTGTGATAGAGTAGTGTTCAATTTTTTTCTTCACATTTATTCATGATTGAAGATATGATTGAATGTGGTTTGGATGTGATGATTAGAGGTGTTCAGAGGTGTCATATCCAAAGTTTTAGGTTCTAGATCATACTATAGTGGAAGATGTGTTTGACAGTATGTATGTCTAGTGAAATAGGGTGTCTGAGAGAAATGAGATTGCTCTGCATTTCTCCATGTTCAAGGTTCTAGTGTTGTGAATCTATGAACATGCTTATATCATTTTTATCTACCTTCCATTGAATTTTTAGTTGTTGAGTTTTTTCATAGAGTTGTTTGGTGTGTTGGATGTTTGTGCCAGTATTCCAAGCTGCACATAATGAAAGTGTTCTTGAGTTTTAGGTAGTTGCAGTAGTTGTAGAAAATAATTTGATGATGTGTCCAATATTTTGAGATGTTTTTTAATTCTTTTTTGTGGTCCACAATATGTTTTTGGACTTGGAGAGGCATTCTTGTGGTCACTTGTTAGTGTCAATGCATGTCTAGTCAATTTGGTGTGATAACGCTAATTGGGGAGGATAATTATTGTTTGAAGAAGTGTTGAGAAGTGTGTCAATATAAATTTGGGTCCCAATTAATATGTGGCATGGTATACCTTCAATTCTTTATATCGTGGAAGTGTTTGGTGCTGACCTATTTGATGTTGCACAATTGAGGTACATATTTTTCCTTAAGGTCAACCTAATTGAGATTGTTTTAGGTCACATAAGGTATAAATGCAAGGGGGATTGTTGTGTGGATTAAGAGAAGAGTGTGATGCAAAATATGTGAATGTGATCAAGTGTGATGATTTGAGTGTGAGCCTTAATGCCTATGAATTATAGATGTAGTGAGTAGAAGGTGTCTACATTTCATATTTGATGAGTTGTTTTTGCTTCATTGGAATTGTACCTTCAACATATGAGAGATGCATTATTAGTAGTTCAAATTGGTAGTGAGCCACCCCTTCTTCTATTCTTCTTTCTTCCAAATAGTGAGTCCCTTGGTAATGAGCCACAGACAATGAGACCTTAGCAGTGAGTCTTATTGTATTTAGTGTTGTAATTCATATATTAGTGAGCTAATCCTCACCATGGTTATTCCCTTTTTTTATTTTCCATGTAAATCTGGTTTTCTTATGTGTTTGATGTTTTTGCATTACTACTTTTCATTTTTACATTCTGCCAATGCATGTTAAGG
Organism: Sequoiadendron giganteum; assembly: GCA_007115665.2. Taxonomy (NCBI): domain Eukaryota; kingdom Viridiplantae; phylum Streptophyta; class Pinopsida; order Cupressales; family Cupressaceae; genus Sequoiadendron; species Sequoiadendron giganteum. The sequence goes on from CM021100.1 coordinate 921,143,852, forward strand.
GTTTAATGGTTGATCAATGTTTGAAAAGATATTTGAGGGTTTGAATGTTTTAAATTATACAACTAATTCACCTCCCCCTCTCAGTTTTCCTATGCATCTAGTTAACAATAAAGAGAATCGCCATGAGGTTAGGATGGTAGCAACAAAATTTTGGTATAAAAATAGTTTACCCTTAAATATTTTGTATGAACCATATTGGGAAGGGTTGGTAAATGTATTGATAGTTGATAGTAAGGGGTTTAAGATTCCAATGGCTAAGGATTTGAGAGGTCCATTGGTAGAGGAATCCATAAAAGTACACGATTTGGGGGTGATAATTATAAAGAAGTATGGTAGAGAAAGGGCCACAATATCTTATTAGATGGATGGATGGATGACTAGAATAAGACTCTCCTTAAGTTTGTAGTGGTTTTGAATTGCAAATTTGTGTCCTTGAATTTTATAGATGCTTCACTTGAAGTAGAAAATGCTAAGAATTTGTGTAATATATTTGATAGGTTGTCCAAGAGATTGGAGTTGATAATCTTGTCAAAATTGTTATGGACAATGTAGGAACATATGTAGTTATGGGGAAACTTACTATGGAGAGGCATCACACTATATTTTGAACTCCTTGTGTTGCACATTTCTTGGTTGAAGCTAAAGGATATTGGGAAGATTGGATGGGTCAAAAGTGTGGTTGAAGACACTAAACAAAATTACAAAATTTATGTACAATGATACTTGGTTCTTTTCTTTGATGAGAGATCACATAAATGATAACTAACATTATTTAATGTGCATAGTTTTTCTCAAGACATTAATGAAATATAAAAGAATCAAATTGATTTTTCCTTGTTCTAATTGTGATACTTTTGTGTCACAACTGGATTGACACACTCCAAGATATCATGGAAAAGCACAAAAAATAGTTACACAATGCTAATGCAACAAACACGATAACACTAATTGAAGATTAACGCAATTGTGTGACCAAGTCACGACAATGAGGAAGACAATGTGACTCTATCGACTTTGACACCACAACTACAATCACTCACAAATGAGAAGAAGAGGAAGAGGATGGTGCATCAACATATCCCACAATTGTTGGTGTGAACAAAAGACATTATCCAACTAGTCATTGGTTAGGTCATATTCACACATGTTCACATGTTAAGTTTATTTAGGGCTTTAAGAATCTTACTATGATTCTTTAAGAGTCATGTGATCTTATCGTATCCTATCTCTAGTTATCACATGACATAGCATTATGACACTTTTCATCATCCCAGTTAGTCCTACTCTCAACCTTACCTTTATAAGCAAGGAATCACATGTATATTTATACATGTATAATGGGGTTTTAATCATAATATATTCTACCCATCATCAAACAATATTTTTCTATTTCTACTCTCTTGTAGAATACATCTTTTATTTTTATAAGTGTTCTTGGGAGCTTGAGTTTGTTGGAGTCTCTAACATGATATCAAAGTTTCAAATCTATGAGCCCCTTCTTAAATCTAGGAGATGATCAGGTATGAGATTTTTCTAGGTGTAATTTGGGGCAAAAAAAACCTCACAATTGAATTCAAAAGGTCCAAAGACCCCTATTTTCATACGAAACACTTCATATTTTGGACAAATAAAAAATTTGGCCATTTATGGAGGGTTTGAAAGAATTTGTAGAAAATTTATCCTTAGAAGTGTATGAAATCCATATTGTATGGATCTATATAGTCTATACTAGACATAATAGTCATTTTCGTTGGTAGATCTATGGTTGTAGAATACACAATATTCCTCAAAATATTTTGGGTCGATAGCATTGTACAATTTGCATCATCAAGTGTGTGTAGTGGTCATATTAGGTACAAATTTATATTTTTTATTAATACATAAATATTTTTAAGTCACCTTTTATTCTATGTAGTGCTTGATCCCAAGGGATAAAGTGGGAGGTTTTGGCCTACTCATAGGGGTTAAACTCAGGAGATGAAACATCAGTGGGGAAGAAAGTGTTATAAAGGAGGGGTAATGTTTGATGGCCAACCTAGGCAATTTTGAATTTTGAAGTTTTTTATAAATTTGGCATTATTGATGTAAGGTTTAAACAATTATGCTTTATGGGTTTGGTCCTCTTAGTGCCAATTTAATGTATCAAAAAAATATCACAATATAATTGTTACCTATTTTTAGCTACAACTCAAAATAGGCAGAGTTGAATTGCAATTTTAAGCTAAAAGGTACCCCAGTACATAATTTTTTTTTCTTCTATTATGTATCCATTATTGTGCAAAGATTGATTTTAGGTAAGTTTCAATTTTATTATGCAAGTAAATTTCAAAAAAGAATACCATGAAATTGCATGAAACTGATATTTTATTCATATTATTGTACAAAAGATCCCACACAAGTCGTGGGAGTAACTGAAATAAATAAGAACATATGATTGAATGAACATATGAAGCACATTATACAACCGAAGAGGAAAAAATGAACATAAAAGGAAGTGTGATCCCTCATTTCCTGGAATAACGAATCACGAGTTGCACTTGTGGAGGTGTCTTCATGGTATAGTTGTTTCAATTGTTTTAGCTCCTTCCACCTTCACTCCAAAAGTTACCTACAAAACTATAATGGTTGTGTTAGAGGTTAGGATCAGACTTCTCCTTATATCCATTTATCAATAGGAATATAATCTACTTCCTATGAAAAATTCTCCACATGATCAGAGTTAACAAAATTTCAAAAGCACAAAAATTCATCCTATTGGAAGATTTTGCTTCACTATTATTGCTAATTTGTTTTCTTCATGTGCAAATATAGGTTAAGTCTTTGTACTATTTCATCTATTCCAGCATGTGGGTTAAATGTGGCTCCCACAAGGGTTGAGCCCAATGTTCTATTATTTTGCATTTTGACAAGATAGGCTTGTTAAGCCTTCCATTATATTGTGATGCAATCAAGGATGCATTTATCATTCATAAAAATGAAGTTGATGAATCCTCTGTTATAAACAATGATGGATGCTCAATGGATTATAGTGTATTAGAAAGCTAAACAATGGTACTCATTACCCATGTTAGGAACTAGTAAATCACTATCATAAATGACAAATACTTGCTTAGGGAAATCATAAAGGGTTGATTCAATGTTTTACATCAAAACAAATTAAAGAAATGCACTGATGTACTATTCAATGAAAGCACAACATGAATCAGCAAGTGTAATCATAAGTTTTCATAAATTACAAGATGATCAATGTTATAGTATATGCATGATTGAGGCTATCTTATCAACATGTTGTTCCAAAAAACAATGTATGAATTGAAAATAAAATGCATCAAAATTTTCTAAGGAATGGTTTTGTCTTAGGAAAGATAGTCATCAGTTCTTTTTAATAATTTTGCATAGTGAAGAACACAATAAACCTTGATAAAAGATAAAATGCATAGTCGATTGACTCATAAAGGCCAACCTACTAGTGTGCCACAAGGGCTTAAGGGTGAATTAAGACAATATGGTTTTGAAGATTCTATACTCGCAAGCCTAAGTTTTTCCATGATCATGCTTGACGGTTTATAGTGGAGAAATATCATTAAAGTGTCCCATAATCATAAAAAAACAGTGTTGAAATTTCTTTGTGAAATTATTTTAAAGGCATAATCTCTCTATAATTCCAAGAAAAACAAGCAATGGTAGTTTCTACAAGGCTTAGCTACTGAAATTTGGCTTACATCATATGGGTGAACGTGATAGTGGCATGTGAAGGTAATAGATTTCTTCAAGGCAATCATACTAATAAAAATTCATGAAATATGGGGGAAATGAATGAACATAGTGTTCTAATATAAGTGTTGTCAAAGTAGAAGATGGGTTGAGGAACAACATGTTGAAGTCAAGCAAAAGGCATGAAAATGTATAAAATTTAAGAACAATCGATACAATGTACAACCTTAGACATTATTTCAAGTCACATTCATAGTTTTGAAAAGGAAAATATTATAGTTGGAATTCCTCCTAGATCGGATTCGCAAGGTGTGTTTCCATATTTAGCTCCCGATGTTCAACCTTTAGCCTTTCAAATTATTGTCTAGAGGAGAGTAAGAAATAGGCAGTGGACTAGATGGCGATAAAAAATATTTGAAGAAGGACCAAGCTTCTAGAGACTGCATATTATATATAGTGATGGAAAGGCTAAATCAAATTGTAATAGGAATGTGAGATTGAAATATCTACTATGGATAGAGAGACATATACTTCTATAAAGAGTGCACATTGTACTCATGAAGAGTTTGGACTGACTGATGTAGGCATTGCCAATAATCTATTTTCAATCAATAAAAGACAAGGGGTGGCCAAAATAATAGTAATAAACTATCTATAGAGATGATACTAGAAGAAGAAATGACTGAGCATAGTGGATAAGGTCTCAATGATAAAGGTAATCATTGTGTCCATTGAAGGAATGCATCAAAATATTTATGTGTTTGATCTTGCAAGAAAATCAACCCCTACCCACTTTCTCTTGAGAGCTTTACTAATCGCTTAGTGTCATCTCAGTTTGCTTTTGAAGAATATGGTATTGCATTAAATTTCACAAAGAAAATTCATATATAGGGGAAAATTTTAGGACTGTGCACATGTGAGAGTCCATTAAAGATCATGGATCTGGCCCTTTTGATAGGGGTTTTTCCCAAAAAGCAATTTATACAAGAGGAGAGTCCTTTCTGAATGTGCATGAAGATTCAATGAAGTTGCAAAATCGAGACTAGGTTTTTTTCCTATAAAAACCTCGTGTTTTCATGATTTTTCAAGGTAAAGGCTTGAAGGAAGCAGAGCCTCAAATGTTTACAGAAATATGCAACTCCAGGGAAGAACAGAATCATGAAAGCCCAGCTACAGGAAAGTAAAAACAAAGTGAGCATTCAAATAATGAAAAAGAGAGCCCATAACCTGTTATAGAGCTCGAATAGAGCATCCTTTCTACATAATGTTTGGTCGCTACCAATCATGGCATATATAATTTGTATTTATAGATAATAGGTAATGTAAAGGATAAAATTGGGTTCTTGTTTGAATATCATGATATGACAAGTAAAATACAATGGAAATGCATGGAAGCTTTAGGAACCTGCAAGAATGTAAGTAAAGAGGGATTGAGGGTATGGTTTTTTCATAAAGAACATCGATAATTTTGTATTTAGTGCCATGAAAGAGTGAGGAAATACCAAAAAAGGGCAAGACACATTCATTTTTTTGCATTTACAGAGCTTGAATATGAGCTTTCTTGTAGAAAATGAAAGAGAAATGAGAATTTATGCTTATAGAAAGCTCACCAAAGCTTGTACCTGTTGCTTTGCACAAAAACCTATTAGAAAAAGCCTTTGTTTTCTATAAATCCTTCGCAGAGCTCCAGGTAAAACCATGGTGGTGCCCTCAGTAGTGGGTTTACAAAGTGAGATAAAATGTGTGATCAGTATGAGCCTGCAACTTTGTTTTAGGTTTTCCAAAAAACCTAATTTGGTTGATTTAGCAAATGGAATTTTTGCCTTTTTTTAAACCTTTTTCGATATCAACTAATTCCCCTTTGCAAATGTAAGTGCTTTATGCATTTTCTTTGTATACATTCCAAATTTTGGATATGATTCCCCTCAATATGCTGGTTGTTTAAGTCTTTTTAAGACTTATGCTTTGACTTTTCACATAGGCCCAACCTTGGCCTTTTTATTTTGCATTTTCGTTTTGAAATTGTAAAACATTTACTTAAGTGGTGTAATTATAAACCACTTAGTTTGTGGTTGAAGCCACAATAGTGGTTTACAAGTCAAGTGAGAAAGGAAAACTCACAAAAAACAAATACATGGAAAAAAACTTCATTTTATGGGTTCGTACGAACCTACTGGTTCAAGCGAACCCATAAGGGGTTCGTTTGAACCAAGGTTCAAGTGAACCCTTTTAATTATTTCCCACCCAAAAACCCAAAAAAATCCCTTATGGAAGGGTGGTTCGCTCGAACCCCTAGGGGTTCATACGAACTCCCCTTATTCCTCATCCCCCCTGAGACACAAAAAAAACCTAAATTTTGGCACTTTGAAGCTCGGGTTGAGGATTCAAATGGAGGAATATTCACAAACCCAACTGAAATTAGGTAGTCCTCGGAACTAGCTATCCAACGAATATAATTTTAATATGTTTTGGTTTTATTATGTATTTGTTTTTTTAGTTTTATTAAACATAGGTTTTTCATCGAAAATGAAGGTCTATGTTCTACACATGTGGAAAAATAGTAGATTATCAAAAACAAAATTAAAAAATATGATTGCACTAGATATTGAAGTCCTTTATCCAACAAAAAATATATTGAATTTCGATATATACAAAAAAAATTATGCGTTATATGGTCACACTATGTCTGAGTTGTAATTGGTTTGACTTTGAAACTTGATTAAAGAAAAAAATTCAATAAAAAACTATCTAACCAAATGGAAGCACTAGATATCAAAGTTACAAATCTAAATTCAAAAGAATTATTTTATCCTTCATGGAAAAAAAATTATGCATTCTACGGTGTGCATCACTTTTTAAAAATGTTGTTTTCTGAAAAAAACCAATTTTTGTGGGAGATGGAAAATAAGTGCAATCCAATTCCAAAAATTTTGAAAAAATATTTTTAGAATCTATAGACAAAATGTGATGAGACTCTTGTTTGCATCATTTCCAAATTCCTCACGGTTTAGCCGTTATAGGTTCCCGAATGTGAAGATTTAGTTAAAAATAATAATTTCAATGTCCAGTTTGGCCAAAAATTGTAAACCACTATTGTGGGATCACCCTTGTGTTATTCTAGATGCAAGAATGGGGACATTGGTTTTCAAGACGAAGTAAGGGAGGATATGGTTGAAGATTTATGAATGTCAAGAAAATAGTGGGAATGGTTTAAGAGATTAGCCAACGTGTGCCAAGAATATAGAGAGTTATTTTCCCTTTTTTAGGCTCTTTAGAGCATCTTGGAGTGATTTGGGGAGTTTTTAATGTCTGACATAGTCAAACTTGACTTTTTCCACGCATTGGAGCCCTTTTGAGAAATATCTTGTTGCTATATTTTAGGCTTTTTTGAGGCATCCGAACCAAAAGCTTCTAGGAGCTATTTTCTTGGATTTGTGTTTGGAGATGTTTACATATACACTCTTGTAACTCTTTTTAGAGTTAGTTCTGATTATGCAAATTTAGACGTAGTTACTTTTATAGTCCTTTGGCACAATATTTGGCAGTTTTTGTAACTCTTGGAATATGGAATACAATTTATACCTTGGAGATGGCTAATAATGGAATTGTTTTCTTCTTATTCTTGTAGTTCTTGTGTATATCCATAAGATTGATCAAGTTATTAGTGAAGTTATCCTTTTTCCTTAAAACTTTGTCTCTTAATTTATACCTTTTTCTGCAAAAATATTGTTCTCATAGGTTGCTAGGAGTGTCTTAAAAATACATATAACTTTTAATTGTGAATTCATTTCCATTTATAAGTTTATGTATTTTTTCCTCTTAGCAAAATATTAATGCAAAAGCTAGGCTGCAATGAGTTTTGCAAGTGTCGTAGTTTTTTGGTTTTCTTGTTCACTTTACAATTAAGTGTATCACCATAGAATTAGTTTTACCATTTTTTCAATTTTATCATTTTCAGTTTATCCTTCTCCCTTTTTCCCTTAAAGACTAGTAGTTTAGGTGATATAAAAGTTAGGAATTTGGCCTTCTCTAAAGGTTCTTTTCCATTATAGGTGACCCACAACCTGGAAAATTCCTCATGTTTATCTAGCTAACTGAGTTTTATAATTCAGTTCGGGTGCAATTTTAGGAGATAACAGTTTTTAGCACGCCCGGTGGGACTCAAACTGATTTCCAGTTCATTACAGATCTTATATTACTATTTTTTGGTGTGTATAGCAATAGTTTCAGCCTTTTGAGGCAAGAAAAATCACATACCTGGTGATTCCGAGCTTAATTTACTGGTTTTAGCAGTTCTGGTATGTTTAAGAAATTTTTTATTGAAAGCAAAGTTGATTTTCCAGCTACTTGAATGAAAAAGGCATGTTTTCATTACATGGAAACATGGCCTTTCACCTTCCACTTCATGAGAATCATTCAAATATGTTCACTTATTAACTATTTTATATAGAACAACCTGTTGCTTTTGTTCTTAATAACCCACCAATAACATATAACCAACAAGTTCAATATGCCATCCACCCACCGACCCTTACTCATTCTAGTTGGAAGCCTTTGCATGATTATTCACATAATCAACCTCAAGAACATCCTTACCAGACTGTATTGGACTTGATCCAATAGTTTGATCATGTGTTGTGGGCTTTGAGCCAAAATTTTGAACATATGCAGATTAATGATGTCATTAAGGTGTTCTCATACATGTATGGCATGTTGGGTGACATCAAGAAGCAGAAAAAGCTTATTTCGTAGTAGCAGGAGTTAGGATTTCAGTTTGAAGAAGGTCTTGAGAAAGAGATAGCAACCAAAGAGGAGAAAATGAATTTTTTATCTGCTCAGGTATAAGGTAGTCGAGCTTATTCATATTATCAAGCAGAAAGGATGAAACCCAAGCAACCCTTTCCATTTCCTAGTTTCAGCTCACCTCTTCATGTAATGTTAAATTATTCGATGAAGGAGGAGGTTTTCAAATATAGGTTCCCTAGCTTTAAACAAGAGAAACCTTCTAAGCCCTTTACTAATCCTATCAATGAGCCTTCTACCCTCAAGTTTCTAAGTTGGAAAGGCCCATCTCTACCACCTTGTGAGGTTCCTTCACCTATCATGCAAATGAAACCATGCTCTACTTTCCCTCACCTTTCATTCATGTCCATATTTACTCCCCATATCAAAAACAAGATCCATGGGCTCTTGGAACCATAACTAATCTCTGGCCAAGTGTCTCTCTATGGTTGAAATCCACAATCGGTCCCACTAATAACACCAAGAAACTATATCCATGTCCATCCTCCAATTCACCTAGACCATCAATTCTAATAACCATTTATTACCTCATTTTCCTCTTGATCTTCTAGAAACCATGCCATGAAGACACATGTGATATATGCATTTGTTCTATATATTTCTAGTAAGTACATGAATTCTTCCCTTAGAACCATTTAATGGCCTATATTGACATCAACATGTTGCATTGGAACATCTTCTTCAACCTTTCCTATGAGAGTTCACCCTTGAATGCCATCTGACACACCTTTTCCTTCATATAGAATGTTGCCTCCATAATGTCTAATAATGTCTCTCCCTTCGACATCTTTCTTAATAAAGACTCACAACCATTCCTTTCCTACTTGCTTGTCGTCATCGTACCCATTCAAACTCCTTTGAACTTAAGGCTTCTCCCTTCATTTTGATGGCCCAATTTTCTAAATAGTCGACTATTTGATTTCCTTCTCTATGCACATGGGATATTCAAACATCTTCAAACTACTCTAATAGCTTCTAGATGAGTGTTAACAATTTCATCAATCTCCAATTTGGAGTCCTTAACATTAGATAGATTTAATTACTATCATAGAATCACCTTCAATATGAATCCTTTTATAACTCATTCATCTACACAACTTGACCCCAATCCATGCAGCTTGAAACTGCACCTCATCATTTGTCCCTTCCACCACCTTTTTGGTCTCCATAGATATAATTTTCCCATCCCAATCAGGTATGACACATTCAATTCCCCCAAGGTCCTAGATATTATTTTTGGATGTTCCATTAAAATTTGTTTTCAACCATTCTTCATCTGATGGAAACCACCTTGTATCTTCTCTAGTCTTGCTTGACAAATCAACTGGACCAACCCCATAAATGAGGGATGTCTTATATTATATTTATTAATATAACCTTTACATATATTATATTATATATTAATATTTTTTAATTAATTTATATTAATAGGATCATATTAATATGTATTAATATATATAGTATATATCGTATTAATTTATTATATATTAATATATAATAAATAATAATTTATTAAATCTATTTTAAACCTTACACATGTCATGTTGTTAATATGACATATGTAAGGAAGCAAGACCTACAAAATAAAATTATCTTAACTTTGAATCCCTAACCTAACCCTAATTGATCTATAATCATAATCCTAACCCAAATTTTACCATACAACTATAAACCTAACACTATCCTAAAATCAACCCTACCCGTAACCCTAAACGTAACACTAACATTATTTCAAACACCAAGACTAACAAAAAATGTAACTCTTAACTCTATCCCTCACCCCAACCCTAACACCAACACTAACTCCAAGTCTTAACATAAATGTAACGGTAAGTGAATACTAACATGATCGTAACCCTAATTCTTATTAAATCCTAAACCAAATTGAACTCTAACTATAATCGTAATTGAAAAAGTAAATTTTGTAGTTTAATCATAACCCTAAGTAAAGTCAATCATTAATAAAATAATAATAATGTAATATAATATAATATAGTATAGTATAGTATAGTATAGTATATAGTATAATAATAATCTAATATATTAATAGTATAACAATAGTATCATACAATAATAATTAAAAATATAATAACATTAATGTAGTAATAATAATATATTAATATAATAACAATAATAATATAATAATAATAAAAATAATATACTAACATTAATATAATATAATAAGATAATAAAAAAATAAAAAATAAAATAATATAATAATTTAATATTATTGACATAATAATAAGAATAATATAATAATGAGTTATATAATATAATAATTTTAATATTAATAATATATTACTAATATTGATAATATATTCATTAAAATATACTAGTAAATATATACAAATAAAAATAAAAATAGAATATTATAATATAATAATAATACTAATAATATATAATAAAAATATTATAAAAAATAATGAAACCTTTAATCTATCCAATCATTAATTATACTAAAGGCGTGTCCTTATATAAACTTTTGAAGTTCATTTTGTCCTTCAATGGATATAAACGCACTAGAGGGCATGGTTGACAATTCGTTCCTCGCCAACCGTTGATTGCAAATGAGATGAGATTTTAACTTAGATAAATCTTTAAACATTCCTCACATCTTGCAACTAATGGTATCTTTGGTCTTCACTGATGTTATCTCCATTGCCCATTCATCACTGTTGGTCTAAATTGTTGACTTCAATCAGGAAAAAATAGATCGTGAACTCCTCGTCACATTTGGTCTTCACTAATGCTATCTCCACTGATATCCCTACTTTTTCACCATCTTGCTACCTCCATTGCTACCTCTCACACCTGTATTATTTATTATCGGCTTGCATTATTCAATATTTGGTGAGGCATAACTGAATTTAGTGAATCTATTGCCTATGACATGTAATGAGCATAATCTACAATTAAATGTTACAACCGCTGGATTTTTTTCACCATATTTTTTGAAAGTTTCGTTGCCTTTTTTAATCGTCATTAACAAGATACAATGCAATTGGCAGGTTTAAATCTAGAATCCTCAACCTTTGTGAGCATCCTCCATAGTTATGTCGAAATGGAAGATTTGGAACAGGCTATGCAAACCAATAACGAGATAAGGATAGAGGAATTTTGTTAGATGTTGTAGTTGCAACTGCCCTCTTTGACATATATGCAAAATGTGGAAGAATAGACAAAGCATGCGAACTGTTTGACATAATGCCTCACATAAATTAATTTGCATGAAACGCCTTGATTGCAAGATCTTTTTCGCCGATTTTTCCAACTTTTTTCCTCTACTCGTGCTTTTCCTGGGACGTATTAACTTTGCATTTTTCATTCGGGGGTATTTTTCGTCTCTCCTCGCATTTTCTCCAGGATGAACCAACTTTAAAGACTCCTGCACCTGTTGTAAGGAGATTGGGTTTTAGTTTGGTAGGTTTTCATAATTTTTTCTTGCAAAATCTGCCCTTTTTTAATTCTAACATCTGGAAGTTTGGGCTGAGTGGCATCGTTGAACTCTAGCGTAAGAAAATTCCTCATCATTACTTCTATGTAGGTATTTTATATTACAATCCTGGAAAGAAAAAGAGTGTATGTATGCTTGTCAAGTCTGATTTTACCAGACCTAGATTTGAATTTAATTCCAACCTTTACGAGCTCTTTTGCATTGCATTTGTCACATTGTGTTGTATTTATATTCATATCTTATATTTATGCAATAGAGAAATTGTGGGCACGTTGTTCCTAGTTAATGAATTGATTTTTATGCATCTCTTGAAAAACCTTAGGCTTTGTTGTCTAAAGAAGCTTTGCAAGAGAACTGCGTCAATAGAATAGGAGAAAGGGATAAAAGGAAAGATTGATTGTATGGGATACTACCTCAGTCAATTGAACCCTCATTAGTTTCTTCCAACCTCAGCTTAGTCATGTAGATATAAATATGTTGTGTGTGCAAACATAAGGTGCACTAAGTAATGTGATGTGTGCAAATTACATGGTAAAATATAAACTATAGGGGAATTGAGCTATCCAATGTGGTGTATATGTAGATATCAAAGGGAATTGAAAAAAATTGGACTAATTTAGGGAAGAGTTTTAATTGTAAATTCAAAATTAGTGATGGAAAAGGGTTTGTTAATAAGTATTAGGAAAATTTGGGATTTTAATAAGTGAAATAGGGAAGATGAAAGATAAAGGGTGAATTAAAGAAGGAAAGAGAAATGAGGGATTGCTAAGGATGGATACAAGAATGATAATGGGAGTGAAACCTATAAAACATGCTTTAAATATGTGATCCAATAATATGAGATTGTTGTGGTAGAAGATAAAATAAATAAAAATTAGTACCAAGAGCTACTTACAATTGTTATCATATTAAAAAAATGAATTTAGGTCTTTTACGTTAGGATTCAAAATGAAGTTTTTAGAGGGAACTAGGGCAATAGATATTAGGGGTTTTGGAACTCAAAATTTGAAATCAATTGAAAGTAATTTGGACTCTTGTGTTTACATGCATTTTATCCTCTATAATGCTTGGTTATATTGTGTTAATATTGATATTTATCTCTAAAAATGTTTAGAATAGGTTGTAGGTGTTAAAATAGGTTTACGGGTCATTAGAAATTGTTTAGAGATTAGGATAGGGCTAAAAATCAAGGGAAGTGAGTATAAAAATATAAATAAAATATTATCAAGTAGGCAAAATTTAAACTAATATTCATCCTCACTTTAGCAAGTTGTGCAACTAGGTAAGATAGTATGCCAAAAGTAAAAGAAAATACAAAAATGGAATGTATATAACATGTAAAGGATACCAATAAAAATGACATGTACATACATGAAAGAATTTCCCCTCAATTATTTTTTACTTCTCCTTCATTTTAATGTGCGTATTTCTTGAAAAAGCTCATAGAAGAAACATTATAATCTATTGTAATGGAGAATATATGTATGCTAACATGTTAGAGAGTAGTGTTTGTGCATGGTTGTGTATGGATGTCATGTGTTGCAAATTTTAGTTTGCATGTGATCAAATTAATAATAAGTCTTAAATAATGGAATGAAATAAACTTAGATAAATTTATATTTTTTCCTTAAAGAAAATAAGTATTATCTGATTTTGAATATTTGCATTTAAAACATAAAGCAATGCAAATGAAAAAATAAATTTTCCATCAAATTGACAAAAAATATTGTAAATGGGAATAGAATGTTTTCATCGACTTGTCAAAAGAATATTTGTGGCAGAAACTTGTTTTCTCTGACTCAATAGTGATTTGCAGGACTTGTTTGAAGCTCAAATCTCACATTATATGTAGCCTATCCGCTAATAAAATGTCATATGATGTTTTTATGTATGATTATTCTCATTTTATTAAGAAAAAATATAAATCTTTTAATTCTATTTTTTATAGGATAATATTTTTAGTTGTTTTATCACACTTTACATAAATCAAAGAGAAAAAGATGTTAAAATCTTTTAATTTTGATTTAGATTGGTTAATATTTTTAGTTGTTGTATCAAACTTCACATAAATCAAAAGAAAAAGTTATTGTAATACCTATGATTTTATTTTTAGAGAGCCCCAACTAATTGTTATTCTCAATAGAATGTTTAAATTTTAATGAACACCAGCATAAAACATTTTTTCAATAACTCTAGTGGGGAAGAAATAAATAACTTAGCAACCAACGATGTAATTGGAGCCTCTAAAATTTTATATATATTTCTAGAAAAAATACTCTACCTACAATAGAAAACACCAGCATAAAACATTTTTCCCCTCCAATTTCTATTTCCTTTGCTCTTTTCAAATTAGAGCTCTTCGACATACCCATTGCACACATAGATGCGATTGCTAATAATATTAATTATTATAATTATAATAATTTAATTATGCCCAGAGACGTTCTTCAATTGTTATGTTACACTAAGATTTAGTAAATTAAATTAAATTAATTAATAAAGATAGATATTGAAAACCCATCTTGGATTAAATTTAGCGTGAGGAAAATCTAAAATAAAGCAAAATGTGGTGAAAATATCGATACATGCAATCCAAGGTTGGCGACTCAACACTTCTACTTGTTAACTACTGTGAAGATTTCTGAGCAGCAGTTTCTAATGTTCAGTCTCGCAAGCTTTAAGACAAAATATTAGACATAAATAGACCTATACTAAAGCTTTTTGTGTCTGTTTAACAAATGGTTCTCAAACTGCCACAAATTAGAATTCATTGTAATTTTCTGGTTTCTGAAAACAAAGAATTCCGTACCGTTTTTAAGCCAGGAGAGTGAAGTGGGACAGAACGATCTTCACTCAAAACCTTCCTCAAATCTGCTAAATAACCGACAGCAAAGTGGTAGTCGCGATTCACAAGCATTCAAACATCATCTTTTCCATAAAAAGCGCACATGCACAAGCTCAAAAAAGCGTTGGAAGTAGTAGATCTCGAGCATGCTGATAAAAAAGGATAAGACCCAAGGTTTAGATAAACGCATGAAACTGTACAGTGAGAGATGTGTCAATTTATGAGACCATTTAAACACAATCTATCGGCTAATTATAGTGTCGCAAGCCCCGACTTATGTTCATCTATCCTTATCCACACACGGCGGCCGCCGCATCGTAACCTATAAATCTTATTCCCCAGCGGAGCAGAAATTAATTCCATCTAATCCAATTGTGTTCCAAGAAAAACAATCGATTAGGTTAATGATGGCGTCGGGGATGACAACGGCTGCGCTACAATTATTAATAGCGTTGCTACTTCTGATCGCGCCAGCAGAGTGCCTGCCGCTGCGGGCACGGGGCAGATGGATCGTAGACGAGGCAACGGGGCTGAGAGTAAAGCTAGCATGCGTCAACTGGGCGGGCCACCTAGAGCCTGGTCTACCCGAAGGTCTCAACAGGCAGCCGGCTTCCATAATCGCGCACACCATCAGCTCACAGGGCTTCAACTGTGTCCGCCTCACATACTCCATTCACATGCTCACCAGGCGGAGCTACACAAAAGCCACGGTCGGGCATACCTTTGCGCAGCTCAATCTGACGGACGAAGCCAAGGGGATCGAGCACCACAACCCGGGGCTGCTCAGCCTTGGCCATGTCGCCGCCTACCGACGCGTCGTGGCGGCGCTGTCGGAGGCGGGCGTGATGGTCATCCTCGACAATCACGTGAGTAAGCCCAAGTGGTGCTGTGCTGTGGACGACGGCAATGGCTTTTTTGGCGACCACTACTTCGACCGCAAACTGTGGGTCCGTGGCCTGCGTCTGATGGCCACACATTTCAACAACACGAGTAACGTCGTCGCCATGTCACTTCGCAATGAGCTACGAGGCAACCGTTCGACCCCAGCGCGCTGGTCGAAGTACATGCAGCAGGGCGCTGCTGCCGTCCACGAGGCCAACCCTAAAGTCCTGGTTGTCCTCTCTGGCTTGCACTTCGACACGATCCTCAGCTTCTTACCCGTCCTACCGGTGACTCTTCCCTTCAAGGAGAAAATTGTGTACGAAGGGCACTGGTACGGATTCGGTGTGCCGTGGAGCGACGGCCTGCCTAACGACGTTTGCTGGAACGAGACCTCGCGGTTTAAGGGTAATATTGGGTTTGTTACCTCGTCTATTAATGGTACTGCGGCGCCGATGATTGTTAGCGAGTTTGGGATCGACCAGAGATACGTGAATGATAATGATAACAGGTATTTGAACTGTATTTTGGCTTATCTTGCGGAGGACGATTTGGATTGGGCGCTCTGGGCTATGCAGGGGAGCTATTATTACCGATCGGATCAGGAGCCCGTTACCGGCTTCGAGGAGACCTATGGGTTTTTCAATCGTGAATGGACTCGCATCAGGAATCCTGACTATATTTCTCGGCTCCAGGCAATACAACAGCCCATTCAAGGTAAACTAAATGAGATATTCTGTGCTTCCTCCTAGTAATTTAAATTGAAAGTTCATTAGAAGTTCTTAGGCTTATCCAGGCTTAGTATACCACCCCGTTTTTTCTGTTCTTCTTTCTTTTTTATTTTTATTTTTAAATGTCTGTTGTTTCACAGTTTTATTTAGTTATTTGTAGATTTTTTTTTTAATTATAGACATAAAAATTTTACAGATCATGATATTAGTATCAGATGTTCTTAGATTTTATTGTGTTAATATTATTAGTATCATATGTTCTTAGATTCTATTGTGTTAATTCATTGACGTGTTAGATCAAATTCTATGATTCATGATTAAAAAAAAATATAATGAAATTTGATGTAAATAAAAAACTTACACAGTCAAATTCAAAATCATCTCATACTAAATTTCTGATTATTTATAACTCTTTTTCAAATCAGAGGCCTTTATTCTAAAGCTGCACTGTTGCGTTTTGCTCCCTAAATAGTTTTCTTAAATTTAGAGAAGTTCGAATCAATGTTCCATACTCATTGGCTCTTCAATTTAGATACAATCTGAATTAATGTTTCATAATCATTGACCCTTAAATTCAGTTACAATAACCAGATTTATTAATCAATTGCCTCCACTTTTCCACAAATATCAGATTTTATTATGACAATTGTCTCCACCTGAATTCAACTATACAGTATTAGAATGTACATTATTTATTAAATTAATTGATTCTGATTTTGCATTCTGCAAGCTGGAAAGACAATAGTTAAATCACTACGTTGCATGTTGAACGGCACTGGATTTTTTGTTTTATTCAACTGCAGATATAATAAAATGTTTTTTCTTATCCTTATCTGATCAGATCAGTTGTCTTTAAAATACACTTTGCTTCAGAAGTGAGCGAATTGCCAAGATGATAAGAAAGACTGCATGTATATTATATTATGCATTTGAAATCAGCTATAACAAACTGTATTTAAAGACAACTGATCCGATCAGATAAGGATAAGATAAAAAAAACTAAAAACTATTAACTGAACAGATATAATAAAATGTTTTTTCTTCAATCAACTGTGTAGGATTATTTAACACATTTCTTTTACATAGTTTATCAGTTTAATCTACACGGCCATGAAAATCTTCTCTTCTTGAGAAGATAATTTCATACATCTTATCTTAAATATAAGTTCTATATCTTTGAATTCCAATGACAAACTGATGATTTATTACTGTGGTGTGAATGCAGAGCCTTCCTTATCTCCGGGGCCATATTATCAAATAATCTACCACCCTGCATCAGGTCTGTGTTTGCAATCCAGCATTGGAAACACCATTAGTCTGGGATCATGCCAGAGTGTGAGAAGCAGATGGAACTATGATGGCATTGTAGAAGGACCCATTGGGCTAATGGGAAGTTCATCCTGCATTTCCACTCAAGGAAATGGGACGCCTGCAGTTATGACAGAAAACTGCTCTGCTTCCAACAACACTCTGTGGAGTACACTATCCTCTGCACAGCTACAGTTGGGCACTAGAGTTTTGGATGAAAGTGGGAAAGAGAAGTGGATGTGTTTAGATGGGAGTAAAAGTCCTTTGATTTTAACAAAGGATTGCATCTGCATCACTCACTCTCACTGCTCTCCATCTCACAATCCAGAAAAACAGTGGTTTAAAGTCATAACTACCAACAAACAATTGTAATGATTTATTCTTCATTTTTCTTCTGTATTTCTTTCTAGAGTTGCATTGTCATCTCTATGAATAGATTTTAGTTTTATTCTAAATTTTAGATAAGTGTATTAGAAGTTCAGTTCTGTTTGGATGACATTAAAGTATGTATACGGTTATGAATAACAATTGACTTGGTTTTCAGTCTTGGGGCTCTTTGTAATTGGGGACCAGCACCCTAATTTTGCTGTTTTATTAATGAAAAACAATCGAAATGACAATTTTGTTGGATAAAAAAATTGTTTTTCAAAATATAAATGTAATAAATTTTGTTATGGTTAAATAAGTTTGAATTTCTTACCATACAAAATGAGAAGAGTTGAGATATCAATGTGTGGTTTTGATTTGAGTCAAAACAAAACTGGTAAATGGTTCACTATTTGTATACGTGAATCTACAAGTGGAATTCTAAGACTATTGACTTGCAAATCAATACATTATTCTTTAATGTAGCTAACACTTTGTGTAGCTTACAGAACCAGTTGATATGTGAAGCTTATAAAACCAACTAATTAGTTTCTAACATAACAATTGAGCAATCTTTTGAGAGAGTTCTAAGAAGAGCAACATGAAGTTATTATATTATATTAATTTGTTTTTAGTATGTTAGTATTATATATTTAATTAGTAGGAATGGTGGGAATTGTTTAAAGAGAAAATAGGTATATAATTCTTTTCAAAAGTAAGAATTTGACATTTTTGATAAGTGTATATACAAATTTGTATTTATAAAAGAATGTTCAACATGCAAAGTATATATTTATATATTCAATAAGTTTGTTGATATATTAATATAATATTTTTTTAATTATAGATATTAAATAATTATTATATTATTACAAGATGTTTCTTATATAAAATGGATTGTTTGTTTTTTAAAACTATTGAAATGATCTCAATCATAAGATTTTTTAAAATTATAAAATGTAATTAGAAAAAAACAACTCTTAAGTATAAATTAGAAAAAAGTGAGAGATAAGAATGAACTATTTTTAAATTTTTAGATTTCTTTAATTTATAACATATATAAATAATAAATATAATGTATAAATATTTTTTTAACATATATAAATCATAAATATAATGTATAAATAGTTAATTAAATTATATAAATTTTTTACTATTATTAGTAATTAATTTTTTTTAAAACTATAATAATTATAATATGAAGTTTATTTTTTTAATTTTTTTTAACATTTTATTTCAAGTATGATTTTTAAATTTTAAAGTTTAACTATATTAAATAAGAAATAATTAAATAATGTATTGAGACATACGAAATAGATTTATAAAGTTAGAATATATATATATATAATAGTGCATCACTTTTCAAATTAAAAAGTAAGGAATAAATTGAAAGTGGAAAGTGAGCAAATAATAAATATAAAAGAAAAAGGAACTTTATAAATTGATAATAACAAGTGTAGTAAAAAGTAAAAACTAGTGAGTAGTAGAGTATTTAAGAATGAAAATGAATTATTTTTACTAGTGACAATTCAAATTTTTAAATTAATTTATATATTGTTATAAGAAACTTATAAGACATGAGTGCATATATTAAATTAAATATTAGATATTATAATCTAATAAAAGGTTAAGTTAAATAAAAATAAATTAATATTTGTATTTATTAAATAATTTATTATATAGACAATTTGTTATGGTTCATTAATTATATCTATAAATATTATTTTTTATTGTTAAAATTATTTATAAATTATCACATAATAGTAAATAATTATATTAATAATTGATTATATTAATGTTATAAATTCTACATAAAAGTTCAAGTCTTTTATTAATAATTTTTACTAAGAAAAAAACTACATAAAACATATATAAGACTAATTAATTATTGAGAAAGATTTAATAATTAAAAAATTGATACAATATAAGTATAATTAATACATCAATAGAATTGATGTTAATTAATAATAATTACAATAAGTAATTGATATTTATATAATAAAAACATAGACATAAATATTAATGAAATATAAATAGGCAAAAATAAATATTTATAAGATTAAATAAAACCAAATAAAAAAGGGGGTTAACAAAGGAGAAGGGTAAAAAGATTGATATTAGATATATATCTAATAGTGGCAAAAAAATATATATTTAATATTAGATAAATATGATGAATCTAATATTTAAATATAAAATTAGATATGTATTGGAAACAAATTCAAGGTTAGGGGGCTTCATAGGGGAGGAAAAAAGAAGGGGAGGGGGGAGATTAGAGAGAGAGAATGACAATCTAGGAATGGGAAAAAAAAGAGATGGAAGGATACGAAAAAGGTGCAGAGACAAGGTAAAGGGTGAGAGGTGAAAGAAAAAGGTCAATGAGAAGATAGGTGTAAATGAGGGAGTTTAAGAGAGGTTACATTAAGATGTGAAATAATTTTAATTAATATATTAATATAGATAATTTTAATTATAATAATTACAATAATTAATCGATATTGATATTAATAAAAATATAGACATAAATATTAATGAAACACAAATAATGAAAAATGAAAATAAATACTTAAATTCAAACAACTAACTAAATAAAATAAAATAAATACTTATAAGATTAAATACAAATAGATAAAGAAAAGTGGCTAACAAAGGAGAAGGGTACAAAGATTACCATTAGATATATATCTATAATAATGGCCAAACATGTATATTTAATATTTGATAAATATGATGAGTCTAACATTTAAATTTAAAATTAGACATGTATTGGAAAAAAATACAAGGTTAGGGGGTTTCATAGCGTGGGAAGAAAGAAGAGGTGGGGGGAGACTAGGAAGAGAAAATGACGATCTAGGAAGGGGAGGAGTAGCTAGGAAGGGGGGAGAAAAAGAGGAGTGAAGGACATGAAAGGAGGTGCAAATACAAGGTAAAGGGTGAAAGGTGAAAGAGAAAGATCAATGAGGAGACATGTGTGAAATGAGGGACTTTAAGAGAGGTTTCCAAGCTAGGATAACATGTCATTCATCATCCCTATTGAGGTTGGTGACATGGCTCTTAATGTCCATGGCCTTTTGGAGTTTTCCCTTAAAGAAGTTGTCTTCTTTGACCAAAAATTGGGTGAATTTAAGGTATATGTGGTGTTTGGTGTTGTGGGGTACAATTAGCTTGGGCACTAATAATCCAAAAATCAAAAGGATTGAATCGTCCAAGATGACAATTGTTATAGGTCTGAGAAAAAGGGAAGGCTTAATATTTGTTGATCTATCATGTGTTAAATCCTTGGATGAACTCAAAAATTACCACCATTTTTATATGATCATTATAAAAAAATTAAAACAAAGAAGCAACTCACCGAAAGGACAACTGAGGAAGAAAGACCCAAAGCTTTGGAAACACAATAATTTTATATAATGTATACATTATTAGATATTACTCTTCTATTAATCTCTAATTAGATATGTGTTGGAAAGAAATTCAAGGTTAGGGGGTTTCATAGGGGGGGAAGAAAGAAGAGGAGGGGGGACTAGTGAGAGATAAAGATAGTCTAGGAAGGGAGGAGAAAAAGAGGAGGGAAGGATATGAAAGGAGGTACAGAGACAAGGTAAAGGGTGAGGGGTGAAAAAGAAAGATAAATGGGGAGACATGTGTAAAATGAGAGAATTTAAGAGAGGTTTCAAAGTTGGGCTAACATGGCATTCATCGTCTCTATTAAGTTTGTGGCATGGATCTTGATGATGATGGCCTCTTAGAGTTTTTGCTTGAAGAAGTTATCTTCTTTCACCAGAAATTGGGTGGATTTAAGGCATATGTGGTGTTTGGTGCTATGGGGTACAATTATATTAGGCACAAACTATCCAAAAATCACAAGGATTAGCTTAGATATACAAAGAGAAATAGAGTGAGTTAGAGAGATAAATGAAGATATAAATGGAGGGATAGAGGAGATGGAGAGGGAGATACAAAAAGAGAGGAGAGAAACAAATATAGAGATAGAGATAGAGAGATAGAGAGTAGTGAAATAGAGAGGGAGAAAATGATATATATATATAGATAAAAGTGAGATGGAGATATAGAGATAGAGGTAGAGATATAGAGGAATAAAGAGAGAGAGAGGCAAAGAGATAGAGATAGGAAGAGAGATAAAGAAAGAGAAAGAGGAGAGACATAGATAAATAGTCATGTAGAGAGGGAAATAGAGAGATAGATAGTAATGAGAAATAGGAGACAAAGATATATAGAGGTAGAAATTTCAAGAGATAAAGATAGAAAGGGGGAGAGAAAGGATGGAGATAAATAGGGATAGTAAAAGAGATTATATGATAGAGCTAGGGAGAGGGAAAGAGATAGATTGTTAGAGTAAGAGAGAAGGAAAGAAAAATGTATAGAGAAATAAGAGAGAGGAATAGAGAGATTGAGAGATAATGAGAAACATAGAGATAGAGAGGGAGAAAAAGATATAAAGAGATCTCTCTCTTTCTCTTCCCTTCTCTCTCTATATATCTCCCCATAGATGTACCTCTCCCTACCTTTCTCTCTATATACAAATTTATATATTTCCCTTTCTCTACCTCTCTCTATATATAACTTCATATCTCTCTCTTTCTAGCAAACCTCTATCTCTCCCTTTCTCTTTGTCTCTCCATCAAGTTATATCTATATTGCTCTCTCACTCTCACTCTCCATCTTCATCTCTATCTCCAACTTCTTATCTATCTCTCCCCCTATCTCTATCTCCTTACCCCTCTCTCTCTCTCCCCCCTTTATATGATCCACCATATATATATCTCTATCTCCCTCTGTTTATATCCCTATCTCTCCATCTTTCCCTATCACTCTCTATTTCTATATCTCTCTAATTCTCCTTTATCCTCTCAATATTTCTCTCCCTCTATCTATTTATATCTCTCACTCACACATAAAAATCCATATTTCTACCTCCTTATCTCTATCTCTATATATCTCTCTCACTCACACACACACACACCTTATTTATCCCTCCTTATATCCATCTCTATATCTCTATCTCTCCCTCCCTCTCTCTATTTCTTGTCTCTATCACCTCCTTTATCTCTCACTCTTTTCTCCTTTATCTCTATATTTCTATCCCTCACTCTCCCTATATTTATATCTGATTATATATTCTCGGGCTCTCTCTCTTATCCAATCCATTTCTCTTACTCTATTTATATATATCCCTCTCTCTACCTCTATATATCACTTCCTATATCTTTATCTCTCTCCATCACCCCCTCTAAGTTCATTTTCTCCCTCTTTCTATCCTTATTTATCCAGTCTCTCCCACTTCTCTCCTTCCATCTCTCCCTCTATATATTTATCTCTTTCACTCCCTCTATATTTTCTATGTTATTTCTATTTCTCTATCTCTCCTTTATATCCCTATCTCTCCCCTCCTCTCTCTCCCTCTCTCCTTATCACTCCCTCTTTCTATATATCTCTTCTTCTCTCTCTATTTCTCCCCACTCTCTCTTTGCCTTCCTTCTCTATATATTTATACATATCTATCTCCTGCTCTATCTCTCTCACCATATCTCTCTCTTACTAACACACACACACACACACAAACACCTTATTTACCCCTCCCTATCTCTAGCTCTATCTATAATATATCTATCTCTTACCTCTCCATCTCTATCTCACCATATTTATTCTTCCATATCTCCCTCTATCTCTATATCATCATCTCTCATCTCTCCCTCTCTCTCCCTCTCCATACATTTATCTCTTACATATCTATATATCCTCTTCCCTCTCTTTCTTTATACCCCCTCTCCTTCTCTCTATATCCAAGTCTCCTCCAACTCCATCTCCATTTCCATTTCCATCTCTATCTCCTTATCCCTTTGTATCTCTCTCTCTCACTCGCTCTTCCCCCTATATCTCTCCCTATTTATATCCATATCTCACCCTATTTCTATCCATATCTCTCCCTCTCTTTCCCTCTCTCCCTATTGAAAATATAGCATGAGTCTATTGGTAATAGAGCTTGTTTATCTTCATGATTGAAATATTATTTTTCGTTGTGTCCAAATCCTTGTAAGTGGATGCATAGTTGATTTGGAGCTATCAATTCTCCATTGATACCTTTGTTGTATAAACCACATAACTTTCTAAATGGCTGACCAATTGACCTCATGTACATACCACACAAATGTATGCAAAAAAATAGATGTTAACATGCAAAATATATATTTATATATTCAATAAGTTTGTTGATATATTTAATGTAATATTTTTTTAATTATAGATATTAAATAATTATTATATTATTACAAGACATTTGCTAGATAAAGTGGATGAATTTATTTTGAAAACTATTGAAATGATCTCAGCCATCATATTTTCTAAAATTATAAAATATAATATATAAGTAAAGAAAAAATAACTCTTAGTTTATATAAACTAGGAAAATATAGGATAAGAATGAACTATTTTTAAAAGAATAGATTTATTTTAATTATAATATATATATATATATATAAAATATAATGTATAAATAATTATATAGAGAGGCGTAGAAAGGGAAATTATATTATGAATTTTTTAATAATATTATCAATTTTAAAAAAATATACAATAATAATAATAAGTTAAAATTTTCGCTTTAAATTTTTTAATATAGTTATTTTTATTTTTAACCTTTTATTTGAAGTATGGTTTTTATTTTTTAAATTTTAATTATGTGAGAGATGTAATCTATAGTGGCAGAATGGGGTGGAGTGAATTTCAACTTGCTAGCCTTGTGGAACCTTTTGTGTGTGGCAACTTATCAAAGTTATCAAGAGGTATAACTTTTGGTATGGTTGACATATGGGAGCCTGTAGACCTAGCATGACTTTCCCATCAGCCACCTTTTTGGGGTTCACCTAGTGGACACTGGGTTTCACTAGCCCATGTGATTATATGGTGTTTGCATAGTGGACAACGGGTTTCCATGTGTGAACATTTTTTTGGAAAAAAAACCAAGGATTTATCCATACCTATTGGACAAACAATAGAGGCTTGATCGACTCTTTTTTCCTTTTCTTTTTGTATCAATTTTGGTATTATATTCTTTTGTATCTTGTCTTGCTAATTTATATCATACGTATATGTATGTTCCTTTGTGCTTATGTTGGTTTTCCAAGGGATCTTGATCTTGGGGGCTTGGTCACCTCCTTGATCTTTGTCATCCTATCTCAATAACATTTGTACACTTGGACCCTTCTTGACACTTATTTTTCTACTTTAGTGTGAGTTTGAGTGCAAGTTCATATGCTCACTAAAGTGGGGGCTAAATGTAGTGATAGAAAATGTACACCTTTACAGTTTCTCATTATGTTTGCATCCCCCTAATTAATTGGACTTAATTATGCCTCCAATTGACCTAATTATGCATTTAAAAACCTTTTTTTTCAAAAGGCAAACCTAGATTAAACAATTGTAAACATCAAATTAACATCTTGGAAAATTTGTACATCCTAGGTTTAGGGCCTAGGACCCATTCACCAAGGGAAAATGGGTCCTCCTTAAGTTTAGGAGACCATCTTTTAATATGATTTTGGCAGTATTTTCATGATTCAAATTCAAATTGCAATTGTTGGCCTTTAATGTTTGATTGTTGCGAAATTAGAAAATTAACTATAAATACAAGGTCTTTTAATCAATTCAAATTTAAGAATCAAGAAGTGGCATAATTCAAAATTTACAAGAGAAAACATTATTATCAAGAATATTCAAGAGTAGATTTATTATTCTTCTACATCACCATTCAAGATCTCAATCATTTGATCTAGGTTTCAAGTTTTCAAGCATCAAAATCAACATCCAATCAAGTCATTTCATGCAAGATCCAATATTTGGAGTGTTGTGTTAGTCTTCAGTACCCCAAGGGCATCCATTAAAGGATTTGATGAGTTGCAACAAGCTAGTGTTCATTCACAATTCCTTATTTTTATCATTATTTCATTTCAAGGTTTAATTACCAAAATAGGATTTGACCAAGGCAAACCCCCATTCACCAAAAACAAACAATTTTTCCCTCTCTTTGTATGTGTAGATTTGTAGGTGAAGAAGGATTGGAGATTGATCAAAAGTGCAATTTGGTAAAGTTTTCAAAATTTTCATCAAATTTTTCAAGAAACGTAATCTTACTCAACATAATTTACTTTTGAATTTTCAACAGTGAGATCTAGAGGAATCAAGAGTGCAGATCCATGAGTAGAGGACTATGAAATCAAATTTTGGATCCCTATAGAAGGACCCATTCTCCCTAGGGAGAATTTTTCCTAGGAGGACACTCAAAAACAAATCCTGGTGATGGGTACACATCAACTTGTCCTTCTCATATCTATCATAATTTTGTTGTTTTTTATTGTATTATGCTATAAATTGATGATTCAAGTTTCACATTGCATAATTCAATTCATTAAGCATTTTTAGTTTTTCTCCCCATATTGCATTTCAGACATATTTACCCCATCTTGTCATAAGGAAAATAGCTATCAGGATTCAACCATGTAGTTTTACAAGTCAAACTCATTGAACTATGCTTCATGAGTAGTGGTTCACAAGAACCCATCTCTCATGATAATGAATGGTCCACTTAGCACTCATTTCATCTAGGTGATGCTCATAGAGGTGAAGCACTGGGCCTTCTTGGGAGGTCACCCATCCCAGTACTACTCTAGCTCAAGCTCTCTTAACCATGGAGTTTTTCCCCAAGGATAAGCCCACTTAGCTTGCAACCCCATTTTAGAAACCTCCAACAAGTGTTGTGCCTTATGAACCATTTATTATAGAGTCGCTTTAGCTCATCAATTGATAAGTAGGAGTTATTTTCCACTACTCATGAAATATGGGTTGATGAGTTTGACTCATAAAACTACATGGTCGAATCCTGATAACAATATCACAATTTGACATGTTGTGGAAAATACCTCCTACTTATCATAAGGAAAATATCCAAGATCTCCAATAGTGTTGACTCACCTAAGGGTTGAAAGTCAATCCTACCTTTAGGGATCTCTTTTTCCTAATGAAATAAGGAAGATAGGCATCATATATTCAATCACCCCATTTTACCATCACCTACTTTTCCTTTGACCAAGGCAAACCATGAATTCACAAAAAACAAACAATTTTTCTCTCTTTGTATGTGCAGATTTGCAGGTGAAGAAGGATTGAAGATTGATAAAAAGTGAAATTTTGCAAAGTTATCAAAGTTTTCATTAGAGATGTCAAGAAACAGAATCTTACTTGCAAAATTTACTTTCAACTTTCTAACAGTGAGATCTAGAGGAATCAAGAGTGCAAATCTAGGAGCAAAGAGGACTATGAAATCAGATTTTGGATCCCTATAACATGACCCATTTTCCCTAGGGTGAATTTGTCCCAGGAGGACACTCAAAAACAAATCTTGGTGACTAGTACACATCAACTTACCCTTCTCAGATCTACCAGAAGTTTCTTGATTCTGATTGTATTGTGCTTTAAATTGATGATTCAAGTTTCACATTGCATAATTGAGTTCATTGAGCATTTTTAGTTTTTCTCCCCAAAGTCCATAAATTCAAGCATATTTACTCCATCTTGTAATAAGAAAAATAGCCAAGATCTCCGACAGGGTTGAAAGTCAATCATAACTTTTGGGATCTCTTTTTCCTAATGCAATAAAGAAGATAGGTACACCATATATTCGATCACCACATTTTTCCATCACTTACTTTTTCTTTATTTCACCATCATTCTTATAAGGCCCAAGAATATATAGATGGATTTTCATATTGTTAAAATTAAAAAAATGGATCCATTAGAAAGGTTTCTCCTCCCTTGACTATACAAATCACAATCATTTTGTGACATCTTAAGGTTTTGCTTAGTAGGAAAATTGGCTATAGGCATCAACACTATGCAATGCTTGTATGATAAAAATAAAATAATCTACTTTTTAAATTAATTTTGGGAAATAAAAAAATAAAATTGGAGGGCTATGATAAGGTACTATTCATACCCTACAAATACAAGTATTGCACTAGGTATATACCTTGTAGGATGGGCTCCATGCGGAAATCTTATTAGTTGTGGTATCTATAGAAAAAATTAGCCATCATTAACTACTATAGTGGTAAAAAAATTCTATTACCATCTCCAAATTACCAGTGCCACCCTATTCTAGCTAAGTGACCTCAAAACCACCATATCCCAATAAGTGGTCTACCACTAATGGAACAATGGTTTCAACAATCTTACAGGTGGTTTTTGATAGAATAATAGTTTTGAGGAGAACTAATGATAGTTTCAAAATTAGGGAGAATATTCTATCAACTCTATATTAGATAAATTCATGTTGATGCTATTACACTTTTCCATCCAAATTTTCCCTTTTAACATTTGTATTTTAATTTTTGTAGTTAAATATGTAGGGGCTTTATTTTGGGTCATATTCGCTCCTTTTTTAGCATTTTTATTTTTATTTTGGATTATTTTTTAGAACTTCACATTGGTGTAGATGGTTTTTTTTAATTTTGGTGAATATTTTTAAGAAATTATTTAAATTCTAATAGGCAACCTTGAGTAGTTATCATTTTGAAAATTATGGGACTCAATTTAGGTTCATACAAGCCCCTTTTTGGGTGGATGTTTTGAAAGTACATAATTTTTTATGTTTTTAATTGGTCAATGTAACCTATCCTATTTTGTATTAACATTATAATTTCAACTTTGTGGCCTAATTTGGTATCTGTAATGTACTAAGATCAAGACCAATTTATTAGTTTGATAAATGATAATTATAATTGCACTAAATATAAAGTGTTATCATAATTATTTTTAAGGGTTGTAATCTTGTGTTTCTACATTTTAGTTTATTGATTTCATGATTGAGTAACTTGGGGAGCTAAATCCCACTCTCACATTTACATTTGAGCATTCTATATAATCCTTTTAAGTCATGTAGGTGAAATGTAGTTATTGTGGAAATACAAACTACAATGAATATGATTAGTTTAAAAAAATGATGAAAAAATAGCTTGTTAACAATAAGCATATTACTTTTCCTAATTCTTTTACTCTAGCATCAACCAATACGTTTGGTTTTCATACTTAGACATCTTGTGTGGACACATCACCTATGAATGAGTAGTTTCATTAGATGGTATACATTGATATCCCATCTCCTTTATATCATACTTCCAATGACTCCAATATTGCTTCAAACACAACTTCTAATGATTTGGCATAATAGATTGAATACTTGGTAGATATTGTAAGTTTGTTTTGTGAGTTCCATCTTGTATATTTGGAGCACACCATTGATGGAATTCATCTCTTTTATTTTAGCTCCTTTGGAGTCGTATAATCTTATTTGGATGTCATGAGGCTACCTTTTAGACCTTTTTGATCTTTCTCCACTTATTCATTTGTCACAATTCTGCATTGTCTTGAAGATCCTTGACTAGCATTCAAAGTATTCATGGTTATCCTTGGTTCCTATTTTACATTTATTTCCACTAGGTTCTAGACTATCACTTTATTTAGTTAGGCCTATGAATTTTGATTTGATTATAACACCTTTTAGCACTGATATGGTGACAACTAAAAAAATTAGAAAGATATTACATCACGTATATATTTCTTCCTTTATATTCCTTTCAAGAATGAGAATACATCATGAATACATATTTGGATTTGTTTATTTCTAAGGGGAGAAATATTGTTCAACAATCATGGGCCATCTTCACCATCTAGTGTTGAGCATTAACCACTGGCACACAAGGTTACTTTAGGGGGATACATGGTCTCTTTTATTCTCTCTATTTTAAGAAAAATTTCCCTCACATGTGATTTTAGCCTTCTCACTTTTTGATGGAGGGTCACTTATACCTTCTATCTTCATCCTCTCTTGAGAGAGAGTTTTGTCCTATCATATTTTTTCTTCTTCTCTTTAAAGGGATATTAATTGTAAAAGGATACTTCATTAAGCTTTGTTATTGAGACCCACCTATGTTTTCTCTTTCTCACTAAGTTGCATGTAAGGGGGGTGTTGCAGTGAATATGGTATATTACTTAATTGGGTTTCCTCTTAGGTCATTTTCACACCTAGTTACTTAAATTTACTTAGAAATTTTCTTTTTGAATTTTAAGTCATAAAATTAAAACAGATCATAATTATGTTATCTTATGTTTCACCTTTGCCTATATACAAAGGTTTCTTATTGTAATCTTGAATCATGAATCATATTGTATATTTGTATTCTTTGATATAATATAATTATTCTCTCATTTTAGATTTCTCTTATGCTTTCATTGAAGTTCCTTAATTTTGGATGGCTATTTCCATAATTAAATTTTGCATGTTAATTTAAATATTAAATATCAAATCTCACAGAATTAAGAGAATAAACTTAACTTTACATTAAGACATTTTGTTCAAGTAGGGGAGAGGGGCCTATAGTGGAGCACCCTAACTTCGAGTTTTTCAAAATCTTATGTGAAAATTTCAAATCAATCCCAATTTTGTACAATAGTTTATTTGGCAATTCATGTGCTTCTATATTTCGTTTTAGGGTCACATCATCAAATATGATGCCACATCAGCATGTTTTTTGTTGAGGTATCCAAAAAGGGCCAAAAAATAGTGAGACCGATAGTGGTGCACTAAGTCATGTTTTATTGGTGCATTGATGTGGCATCACATAATTTGTCAGTTTGCATATTTTATGGATAAAAAGTATTTTGCAATTGGATATTAAGATGCTCTACTATGGAGCCCACTGTGAACTACTTCTATCTTCACTATTGGACCATATTTCACCATAAGAATAAAAAAATAAAAGTCAACTTGTGTAAGACGATGATGTACCTCAAACACCTATTGACAAAGAAGAAATGAACCTCGCGATAAGAAAAAGAACTCGAGAGAGCGAGTCGTTTTATATTTTACAAGAAAATTTACTTCGCATAGATGTCAGTATCCAAGTTTAACATGACACCAAACCTTTGGACATTGGGATGACTTGAGAGAACAAAGATAATTTGATTGCTACTCTTGTCGAAATATTGCTTTCATCACTTACAATACCAAAGGATTCCCTAGACCATTTACAATGATTACATTGAGTGGGAAGCAAATTAATATGCTTGATAATCGGGTTCCTGAAAATTTTACACTTCCTTGATTGATGTTATATTGATTTTTTGTGGGCTTAATTGAAAAATGGCGACAAGGAGAAGCTATCTTGTGGGCATCATACTTTTTGCACAAACAAGGGATTCCATATAGAATGGCCTCAGTTCCAGTAAGAATAGATACACAATCGTGTTGACAATGGTCGTAATTGTGAGGATTGTTAATAGTTATCATTCTATGTTAGACGTCATAAACCTATTAGTAATATTTATCTTATATTCGTTTATTGGCTTCTTTTCAATTTCTCTCAAGCTGCTCTTATGTTAATCTCAAGCCAGATTTCTGCTGGTACTAATAACCTTAAACCACTGACTCTCAGGATTCTCTCGTATGGAGCATTGAGAATCCACAAGACATATGCAATCCTGGGTAACAACCGATGGGCTGGATCTTCCATCCAAGCACACCATCTTTCCTCTGCCATCCGTTGTGCCAATCTGCAGATTCGAACTCGACACCACGCTCCATGTTGGGCAATGAAGGCGGTCAGTTAACACCACAGGCAGTCCATCCCCTTGAATTCCAATACATGCAGAAGTTCCCACAACTCCAATGAAGCCACCAGCCTTAGTATTGTAGCTCCATCTGCTACTCCCATTGCAAGAGCCCAGCGCAAGCTCCTTGTTAGCTGTGGCCACAAGGCAGAGGCCGCTTGCAGGATGATAGATCATCTCATACAGCAGACCCGAAGAGAAACTTGGATCTAAAGTAGAAGTGTAATAGTGTTAGTGTAGAAGATATATATACTAGTTTATTGTGGACCCATCATTTTTTTTATTTTTATTTTCTATGGTGAATTCCGAAAGTATGAATAAAAAAGAGCTATATAAGTACCTTGGATTGGGCTCTGGATAGGTCGAAGGCGGGAGAGAAAATGGGCATTCCTCAGTCCGTCCCAACGGGAGTTGAAAACTCCGTAAGTCTCCTCAAACCCAGGCTGCTGGTTGCGAATATAATAACTTCCCTGCAAAGTCCAGAGCGCCCAGTCGAAGTCCCACTCGGCCGCATAGGCAAGAAAGCAGTTTAAATACCTGTTATCATTCTCATTAATTTCACTCTCATCAACGCCAAACTCGCTTATAAACAGCGGAGCAGAGGCTGCCAAAAAAGCTGCCCGCTTGTTAATCCCTGCCACCAAAGCACCACACAGCTGGTTGGGCAGCCCACGCGACCATTTAATGCCACTGGTGAAGGCATACCAGTGGACTTCGTAGGCGATCTTGTTTACAAAGGGGAGCGGCATGCGACCTGGGTTTAGAAAACTGAGGTCGGAGTCGTAGCTCAAGCCGGAGAGAATAACAATGACGTTGGGGTTGGCGGCGTGCACGGCGGCGGCTCCACGGCGCATGAAGCGGAGCCACTCGGCGGCGCTTGAGGCCGGGCCACGCAGCTCGTTGCGCAGCGACATGGCGACCACCTGTGGCGTGCCGTTGAAAGCGGCAGCCATGGCTGTGAGGCCGCGGAGCCACTCGGCCGGGTCGAAGTATTTGTCGCCGAAGAATCCGTTGCCGTCGGCTGGGCCGCAGCACCACTGCGCCTTGCTGACGTGGTTATCGAGCACCACCATCAGCCCCGCCGCCCCCAGCGCCGCCACTACTCTGGCATACGCCTGCGGAAAAATAAATAATAACAGAAAGAGAAAAGTAGATGTAGGAAGATAAACGAAAGAAAACACAGTTGAAGGTGAAAATATTATTCAAAGGGCTTATATGCATGTTAATACCTGCGCCACTGTCAGCTGCAAGAAGCCCGGGTTGTGCGCTTCTATCCTCGCCGCCGCCGAGCGGAGGTTGAGGGAATGAAAGGACTGCGCCACCGAGAGGCTCTGCTTCGTGATCATGGCGGTGGCCCAGGTGAGGCGCACGCAGTTGAAGCCGAGGGACGGGATGGCGTTGGCGATGGAGGAGAGAGGCTGGTGGCTAAGCCCCTCCGCCACTATTGGTTCCAGGTGGGCCGCCCAGTTCACGCAGGCCAGCTTTACCCTCCGTCCAGTGGCTTCGTCCACTATCCATCTTGAACGAGTTTCGAGGGGGGTCGAGCTCGTGACCTCTACCAATGCAAGCCCCAATGTACACAATACAATGACCATGATCGATCTTGAATGATCCATTTTATTCTTTCTCTGAATCTGAAACCAATTCAATGTCTAAAGCTGCCTTGACAGGCAAATATATGCATGAAACGAGGCAGGAATTTGTGACAGTAGAGATTTGTTGGGCTGGCGTCTATAGTGGAAGTTGGTGCAGAATTGCAGGGAAATGTTTTTACAAATGTTTTGAGTCAACATGCGCCCAAATATATTAGAGGTGGCAGGTAACTAAACACAAAATCAGTAAACTACTCCATATTGAGGCTTATGTAATCCTCATGAATTCCATGAGCACGAAGTTTCCTCTTGGGAGCCCTACCTAAGGATTGAAAAGAGTCATTCCTTGTCCTTGTTGGGTTGCTACCCAACTGCTACATTTTCAATTTTTGTTTGAAAAAGCATTGAATTTTTGGTTGAAAATGATAAATTATAGAAACAAAAGTAAGACGTTTTTTATGAAGTTGCATTGGCTTTGAGAGAGTTTCGCTGACGTTGATCATGTGAAGTCCCATTTACACTAAATTGGGAAGAAATTATTGATTGTGTTTTTTAAGCTACCATCTAAACATCTTTTCAATATTCCCATATGGATTTCTTTCTACTTATTTTATAGCTTATAATTCATTTAAACAAGATGGAAAATTTCAGCTTAGAATGTGAAGGATGGTATTCCTAATTTTGTCATTTTATGAGTGAGGTCTATTTAATTTTATTTACACAAATATAAATATTTGATTAAGAGTAATAGGTTTTCAAAGATTATAATAGATTTTATAAGAAAAATGTATAAAAGCTTTTGAACATGTAAATCTTTGAAAAAAATTCATAATTTTTTTTATAAATTTATTAAAATAATTAGTTATTTTTTTTAAATTATATTAAAAATTGGAAAGATTAGTTAATATATATTACGATGCATTAATTTAATCGATTAATCTTATTTATTTGAAAAGGGTTAAAATATTTTCAATATTTTGATTGTTTGGTCTAAGATTTCTAATTTCGCTCATAGGCCTTTATAGATATTAATATCAAATAGGTAATTAGATATGGTTTGGTTTTCCTTAGTTATCAAATAGTCCACTATTCTAGAGAGCTTCAATCTATTTCAGTGCCCATTTGTTATAATCTGGTTATTTTATTTCCAAAATTTACTAGGAGATAGTTAAATAAGCAATTGCACATAAAAAATATCTTCAAATTTAACTATTCTATTTCTAAATTTAACTAGAAAATTAAGTTGGTTAATCTCTCATCATGGGGTTATGAACGCCTCCCTATCAAGCCAATATGGGTGGTGGTGGTAGAAGTCATCATGAGGTACATAACTCTAGATGCTAGATTCACTGTTATTTGTGGTGTGAACTTTATGTTTTTGAATCATAAATTCATGATAAGATGTTGGTTTTCTTCCCTTATTTTCTTTTGTCTTCTATGGATCATGCAATTAAGGAGCATTGTAAAAACCCTACGCTCCATGTGCTACATGAAGGGTTAATTCTATTAATAATGGATTTTATGAAAGCCCAATTCCCTAAGATTGATTCTAAGGGAGATCTTTAATTTGAGAATGAAATAAAAACTCATGGTTGTGCATTATTTAGAAAAGAGTTCTAATACTAGCAAGGAAGAAGATGGTGTGGAGTGGGTTGAGGATGAGGGGGAAGCCTCTGTTGAAATGTACTCTCTCTCATCTTTAGAGGAAGGGGAAAACCCTATGAAAAGGAAGAGAACTAGGCATAAGAAAACCCCTAAGAAGAAATCCAAAATGCAAATCTCTTAGTCTTAAGGATCCCAGATTGGGGATGGGCATGAGGGGGAAATACTTAAATTATAGGAATGCAAAGTCAAAATATAAAGGATTGAAGAAGAGAAAAAGGGAAAGAGAATGTTGTCGACAAGAAGATTGGTAAGAACCCTTTGCCAAATATGGGTAGTAGCATGGATGGTCAAGGAATTGATACTCTCCCTGATATTCTTTAGGACTTCATCTACCTTCATGTGAATAGGGACAAGATTTATGATGTTCTAGGCTTGTCTAGAGATTTTAGGGATAA
Organism: Sequoiadendron giganteum; assembly: GCA_007115665.2. Classification (NCBI taxonomy): domain Eukaryota; kingdom Viridiplantae; phylum Streptophyta; class Pinopsida; order Cupressales; family Cupressaceae; genus Sequoiadendron; species Sequoiadendron giganteum. The sequence continues at coordinate 921,179,284 of CM021100.1, forward strand.
TGTGACAATTTAAATTGGCTAAACTTTTCTTCTTGAAAATTAATAAAATTAATGAGGAAAGGGATAGGCACAAGCCTGGGGATAGAGAGTTGAAGTCCAGGTTTGATGATATGGAAAAGGCTATTAGTGATTTGAAAAATTATTATGAGAAATGGATAATGGACCTAGAGGAGAATATCTAGGATATTAATCAAATTTGGAAAAAGTATTGAAAATCAACCATTGCACCATCCAAAACAATGCTGAGTGAATTCAAAATTTAATTGAGAAGCTTAAGGAGCTGAAAGGAGAGCAAGTTTTTGAGATTGCTTCTATAAGGAAAAGGAATGAAAAATAGAGTAACAAGGATAAGGGAAAGTAGATGATGCAAAGCGGTTAAAAGGGTCTGAGTTCTTGGACTATAGACAACAAAAATATTTTTTTTAATGAAGAGAAGAAAGAGTTGTTGGGCCTTCCGAAATTGCACCCCATAAATTCTACAAGTAGGAGTTGGAAGTGAAAGATACATTGAAGAAGATGAAGTAGCCTCTTGTTGCTTCTTTCTTTTGAGATATTTTTCCTCTTTTAGTTGGCTATTGTTTGGCTATGCTTTTTCTTTTAGCATCATTTTTTAAGTAGGGTTTTGAGTCGCTCCAAAACCTATTTTACTGTTTAATAAAAAACAAATAGAAAATTAAGAAATTTCTATCATGACCAATGATACCAATTTCTAAGTTCTACTTGCAAGAATAAAAATAATACAAAGTTATTTGATACATATTATGATGCATTAACTTAGTCGATTAACCTTTCCCACTTGAAAAAGATTAAAATAACTTCAAGACTTTGATTGTTTGGTCTAAGATTTATAAGTTCTCTCGTAGGCCTTTCTAGATTTTCCTTTCAAAGAGGTAATTAGCTATGGTTTGGTTTTCCTTAATAATCAGAGATTCTACTAGTCTAGAGGGTTGTAATGTATTTTAATATTTACTTATTATAGCATGGTTACTTCATTTTCTTTCCAAAGTTTACTAAGAGATAGTTAAATAAACAACCACATATAAATAATATCTTCAAATTTAACTATTATATTTTTAAACCACTCTTACACTTTTGAGTTTGAAATAAAGTCAAAACATGAAGAAATATAGGCTAACAAAGAGAAAAATAATAAATTGTTATCATGACCAATTCTACCAATTCTTAAGTTTTTCTTGCAAGTATAAAAACTATCCAAGCAACATGCAACTCACAACATAACTTGAATACTCATACTAGAACAATCTTCTAGGGGATGAATGGATATATCTTAAACAAGGTAAGTGATAGACTATTTTTAGGTCCTAACGCTTTAGTTGAAAACGCATCAATTATATCAATCAGGTAGTGTTCAAAGGTTCTATGCAATAGGGGACATCTTGGCTAACTCTCTTATATTTTTTGAATGTTTGAAATAGTTGTAAACAAAAACTTAACTAGAAAGCAAATAAACTAGAAAGCATAAAGTTGTCAAAATTAGAAAGCATTAAATATTTAAACTAGAAAGCATGAGATTATTAAACTGGGAAGCATATAAATTACCTAAGATGAAAAACTTGTAGTAAAACTATAAAATTTAAGTGAAAACAACTAACGACTAATAATTAACTATTGACAGAAAGTAAACTCAACAAATTATAACTAGCAACCAAATCGAGTGCTTCAGAATTTCAAATAAACAAAACTAAAGATTGCAAACTCAAACTATGACTTGCAGGAGTAATTGAAAGAGCTCAACACATACAAATTATGTTTTCATCCACATTTATCATGTACAGTTCATAAAAGTAACAGAATTGAAAATGAAAATACTTATCTATCTACTCTACAGATTCCCTCGAGTGGCCAGATCTTGGGTATTTCTATGCTTAACTCAGATCACATGTACTTTTGTATCTTCAAAATGAATCCATCCATGATAATCCCATCACATAGAACTAGTAACTTAGAATAAGATAGTGGAAAATTTTATTTTATTCATATCAGAAAAAGTGTAACACAGAGACATAGTTCAAAGCATATTATGACAACATAATGGTATCCAGTATGCATTGTTTCATATGGCGTTACATAAATACTAAACTACTAACAAAATACTAAATTTCATATGGTAGAAGATCACCATTGAAAAAGTCTTCTAACAGAATTTCAACTAACCAACGGATTGAGGTCCATTTAACATAAAATATATTAAAGGCTTAGAGTGATCCATAAATTTTTTAAACATAATTTAAACAAAGAGCATTAAAAGGACTTGTTCCACTATGCACTTTTGAATTTTTGGTGCCTAGACTTTCAGAGCTTTATCTTCAACTGTTTGAAGTCTTCTTTAAGTCCACTCAGTCGTGCATAATTTATTGTACAATAGCTAAAAACTATACCATTATATCAACATTAGTTAGCTTATTTCAAATGATTTAGGAAATAACGATTTATACATCTTTTACAAAAAGTAAGCAACTATTAATCCTAAAAATAAATAATTGGTAGGGATAAAGTGATTGGCAAGGACAACAAAGGGGTTTTGGCTTATTATAATTATGAGGTTATTTATACCTCATCACTTCTCCCCTTCCTAAGCTTGAGCAGGTCCTCCTACTCTTTGTTGTGCTCTCTTCCTTTCCACATCCCTGACCCTGTTTAGCTCATCGTATTTGGCACCGAGGTCATATGGATCCTCTGCTTCTCTATCCCAATCACTAGGGCTTCTAAGGAAACCCTCATTGAATTTAACCCTTACTGTCCATGAATGTAAATTCTCAGGGTTCTAATCTATAGTGACATGTACTGGAGGAGGTGGTTGAAGAAGTAATGGAGGTCTATACCTCATTCCTATCCACTCAGTTTTAAGTTGTTGCAGTATATCTTCCAATACCTTAGCCCTTTTGTAGGACCACTTTACATGAATGGTCCAGGTGTCATCCATAAAATATTGGTCACCTACTGATGAGGAGAAGCATCACTCAAGCATTTTTTTACCAACCACAGACTCACTATGGTCCCTCGCATATCTACCTAAGTGGTAAGATGGCCCTCCCTTCAATGAAGAGATTGGTTTGGTAACCTGATAATCATATTGACCTTTCTTGAGATTGGTGTTGTGTCCTACATATCTAGATCTGTTACACATTGGCTACAACCTACACATATGGCATTCCTTTCCTAGTATGTAAACCTAGATCACATTGAATTGACAGTGTAAACAGTGGCAACTTACAGTACTTTGACCAAAGTACTCATCAACCAAGATTTAGAGTGGACATAATATACTTCACCCACCTTCTTAGCTCAATTTGTATTAATTATTCATAACCTATGTGTAGGCTACCCCCTTACACCATGGAGTAACCTTAACCCTAGGAATATCCTATTAACTATTAGTGTAATTAATTAATTAATTATTACACTAGCATAAGTTAACTTAGGTTCTAATTAATCATATTAGTCCTAAGTTGCATTCAATCATTTAATAAAGTTGTTGAGATAAGATTCCCTTCTAGAAGATGAGTTGTCTTTTCTAGAACTTATCTCCATCTTGTTATCATTCCCTAGGTACTTTGTTAGGTTTCCTTGTTGTCGCATGAAGTGTGATTTGAACACTTGGCAACATCCTTTTCATTCTAGGTTTAGCACTTGCCTATATAATCAGGCATATGTAATCTTTGTAATTATCTATCTATCAATCAATCAATACTTTCTTTGTGGTTGAATATTTCTTCAAACCCTTGTTTGTTTTCTCCATCCATTCTCTTCCTTGTGACAGGTATCCATTTGCATGTAGGTGATCTTGGAGTCTGAAGTTGGTTTTGACAACTTCTACATTAACAACTCATGTGATGTTGTAATACCTTGACTAACTGTTACCCCAAAATTTGAACTTGAAAATTTTCAAATTTTAGTGCATTTCCTTACATGCCTTTGAGCTTGTCAGCTCATGAAAATAACTAATTTTCTAGAATCTATGCTAGCTGGTGCAAACTCCTCTTATGGGCTTGATTTTATCTCCATTACACCCAATCCAACAAGTTTTCATGCTTAGATGTCTCATTGTTTCCAAGATTTTTAGTTTTACCTTTTTCATCGATAATTTGCAAATAAGGCCAAGTTTAAATTTTTTGGTTGCTCGAGCTTAAAATATTTATGGGTTTTGCTCAAAAGAACCCAATCCTTTTGTTGTTCAAATTTCAAACAAAACGGGGCTGATTTGTGGAAGATATGAAGGTTTTCATCTTTCAGTTAGAGCATAATGTTGGGAAAAAATAATTGATGTCAATCTAAATTCCATATGAAAAATTTAAAAGGCTAGAAACTTTGATGTCACGGGATTCCCAAATTTCCTAACCTCGTCACGGGATTCCCAAATTTCCTAACCTTGTGCAAGTTGCTCAAATTTCCTAACTTTCTAGCCTTGTCGTGGGTTTTCCTAACTTTCTAACTACTATCGGGAAGTTAGAGATTTTCATAACTTTAGAACCATTGGATTGATGATAGGTACATAATACAGCAGGCAAAAAATAAGGAGGTAATCCTTCTCAATTAATTTTATCTCAATGATGATTTATTTTGAAGGCAAAATTATAGGATTTTGAAGGATTTTTTTCTTCTATTTAAAGAAAAATACCTTTATTGCTATTTTCAAGAAACGGTTACTCCATAAGAAGAGAAAAAAAGAAGATTTTATCTTTCATTTAAAACTATATTGCAAGAAGCAGTTACAAAAAAAATGTCTCATTGGGGAAGACTTATTTATTGTAAAAATATTTCTAAAGAAGAGGATGTTTTTTAGCTATTCGGGAATAGGGGAACAAATTAGTTTTTCTTTCAACTCAGTTTTATTGTATAGAAATGTTGAGTCTGTGAATTCACATTTTTGGCATTGGAGGAATAAAGGAAATATTTCAAAATCTTTGAATTTATTAGTATTTTCCCTTTGATTGCAATGAACTATGGGTCTTTGTCATTATTCTTCAATGTTTATCTGTTATATTAAATTGTGCATGTGTTTATTCCTAAAGCTTTGAATTCAAATTAATTTATTTGTTGAGAGAGAGTCATTTGCTCATTCTTTTCTTGGGTATTAATCGTGGGTGTGATATGTGAACTTTGTGTCATTTATTTGCATTCACTTCATTGTAAAATCAATCCATCACATCTACTTTCATGGTTATGGGTAGGTGTTAGTTTTGCTTTTCTACTTTCTAGTGAAAAGTATACCCTATGTCTCTATTCATTGCACATTATTTGAAGGTAGACGCACCTTGTAAAATAAACAAAGAGCACTTGCAAATACCATTGCAAGTGACTCAACTGTTGGTCAATTTGTCATTAATATGGGCATTAGAGTATAAAATTGAAGTGACAAATCTGTTAACCAACAGATTTTTGGCGACTCTACTAGGGATCAAAGTGGCTGGTGCTTTGTTCTCTTAGAAAATTTGAAGGTGCCTCCCCGAGGACGAAGGTTGGCGACTTTGTGTTTATGAAGGATCTCTATGGTAGAAGATTTGTGTTGTTATTTCATCGCTTTGGTTGTATCCCAGCCATGGGGAACTCAAATTGGACCATTTTCTTTGCCTCAATATACAGCCATACCTGAAGGTTCAAGAAAATATTTTCCTAAATTTGTTGGTGAAGATTCTCAAGATCCAGATCATCATATTCAAGCATTCATCGTTGCATGTGGGATCCTGGGAGTTCAAGAGGAAGATGTGTTTGTGTGATTTTTTGTTGAAAGCCTCATTGGATGAGCAACAAAATTGATTTAGAATTTAGAAGGTGGATGCATTACCAATTAGGACAGTTTGAAGGTGAGGTTTCTTGGAAGATTTAAGCCAGCAATTGATATATATGCGTTGTTGATTCAATTTTTTCAAATAAAGAAGGAAAAAGATGAATTTATTAGAGAGTTTGTGGAGAGATTCAATCGGACTTTGAAAAAAAAATCCTCAAAATGAGCAACCAAATGAAAGCATTTAGTTATGTGTATTTATTATTGCCACAGACCCAGACATTAGTTTTCCTTTGAAAAGAAGTAAAGTACAAAAATTGGAGGCTGCACAAAGAATGGTTATTGAAATTGAGGATGATTTGATTGTGTATGGGTTCTTTAAAGAAAAGGAATGTATGAATTATTTTAATGCAAAAGTTTCAAATTCTGAAATAATTTTTAATCAGAATTTTTATTTAGAAAAGAAACCTCTATTACAAAGGAATCTTGTCAAAAAAAGAGAAAGACAAATGTCTCCTACATCCTCTCATCAAAAATTGACAATTCTTAGTAAAGCAAGCATCCTAACACATTTTTCTATAGGAATTTATTATTTACATGTTGAAGATGAAAAGCCAAAACCTGTCTTGACATGCGTACAAACCAACAATATTGAACCATCCTACAATCTAGTAGCAGATTCTAATATTACTTTTATTCCTAGTTGGTGCCTAGATAGTTCGAAAGAAAAATTCTTATGTGGGGTTGAAGATGAAAATGGCCACATCATAGGAGTTGGGATAAATGCATTCACTTGAGGCTCTAGTGACATAAATGATAGTCGGAATGCATCATCATTCAAAGCTCTCAATAGGGAGCATGAAGATTTTAAGAGAAAATTTAATGCACTATATTTGCCGATGGGATTTTGTGAAGATTCAAGAGTAAGAGATAATCCTCTTTTTGAATTCTCTGATTCTTTTGAAGAAGATTTTATGGGGCCATTTATTTTTCCTTCTCATAATCTAGTGTTGAACAAAATGAGTTTGCTTTTAATAAGTTCGAGATGAACCATCAAGTTGAAGATAATACTTCATGTGAGAAAAAGGTTTTGTTTCCACTACAAGAAGATAAATTTCCAGCCAGCAAAAATGCAAGTTTTGGGGCATTGGATAATGGTGAGATGGAAAAGTAAAAAGGTGTTTATGTTGTCAATGATGAGCCACACTTTTCTACCAGTATCCCATGTGAAGTCACGGGAAGAATAAATCATGTTCCCGATTTTTTTTATGAAGGATGGTTGTTTGGGCACGATTGTGTATTTACAAAGCTCCTACAATCTATCAATTGGTGGTCTCATATCACAATAGTTGCATGGTGGCAGTTACTCTCAGCCTCATTATGTAGCCACAATCTACTTTTCTGCAAAGGGACATATTTTTCTTAGCCTGTGAATGGCTTTGTATGAACATCGAGCTCTCTGGAGGTAGGGTCTTATGACCATGTATATAGTAGGATTTTTTGGTGTGCCAATAGTGTAGTTTCCTTTCTTGTTTTGTCTGATTTTGGTTTGCTCTAGCTCCTTGTGTTCCCCTGCTATTTCTTTGACCCTGTACCCAATGAACTGGGACTGGTCTACCCCAAAGCTTCTGGAGTTCTTTGCATTTTCTACAAAAATACAGTCCCCAGTCGAAGCCCATGTTACCCCAAAATTTGAACTCGAAAATTTTCAAATTTTAGTGCATTTCCTTACATGTCTTTGAGCTTGCCAAGTCATGAAAATAATTAATTTTCAAAAATCTATGCTAGCTGGTGCAAAATCCTCTTATGGGCATGATTTTACCTCTATTACACCCAATCTAAAAAAATTCATGCTCAAATGTCTCATTGTTTGCAATATTTTTAGCTTCACCTTTTCCATCGACAATTTGCAAATAAGGCCAAGTTTAAATTTCTGGTTGCTGGAGCTTAAAAGATTTATGGGTTTTTCTCAAAAGAACCCAATCCTTTTGTTGTTCAAATTTCAAGCAAAATGGAGCTGATTTGTGGAAGATATGAAGGTTTTCATCTTTCATTCAGAGCATAATGTTGGAAAAAAAAATTAATTTCAATCTAAATTCCATATGAAAATTTAAAAAGGCTGGAAACTTTGATGTCGCGAGATTCCCAAATTTCCTAACTTTCTAGCCTTGTCGCGGGTTTTCCTAACTTTCTAACTATTGTTGGGAACTCAAAGATTTCCAGAACTTTAGAACCATTAGATTGATGATAGGTATAGAATACAATAGGCATAAAATAAGGAGGCAATCCTTCTTAATTAATTTTATCTCAATGATGATTTATTTTGAAGGCAAAATTATAGGCTTTTGAAGGATTTTTTCTTCTATTTAAAGAAAAAGACCTTTATTGCTATTTTCAAGAAATGGTTACTCCACAGGAAGAGAAAAAAAATATATCTTTCATTTAAAACTGTATTGCAAGAAGCAGTTACAAAACAAAGAGTCTCATTGGGGGAGACTTATTTATTGTAAAAATATTTCTAAAGAAGAGGATTTTTTTTAGCTATTCGAGAATAGGGGAGCAACTTAGTTTTTCTTTCAACTCAGTTTTATTGTACATAAATGTTGAGTCTGTGAATTCACATTTTGGCATTGGAGGAATAAAGGAAATATTTCTGAATCTTTGAATTTATTAATATTTTCCCTTTGATTGCAATGAACTGTGGGTCTTTGTAATTATTCTTCAATGTTTATCTTTTATATTAAACTGTGCATGTGTTTATTCCTGAAGCTTTGAATTCAAATTAATTCATTTGTTGAGAGAGAGTTTGTTGTTCATTCTTTCCTGGGTATTAATCGTGGGTGTGATATGTGAACTTTGTGTCATTTATTTACATTCACTTCATTCTAAAATCAATCCATCACATCTACTTTCATTGTTATGGGTAGGTGTTATTTTTCCTTTTCTACTTTTTTGTAAAAAGTATACCCCGTGTCTCTATTCATTGCACATTATTCGAAGGTAGTTGCGCCTTGTAAAATAAGAAAAGAGCACTTGCAAATACCATTGCAAGTGACTCAACTGTTGGTCAAGTTGTCATTAACATGGGCATGAGAGTATAAAATTGAAGTGACAAATCTATTAAACAACACTAACTAAGTTACATCCTTTCCCATTGACTCAAGTATTTAAATAACTTTGCTACTAAGTATCTTAATGCAACTTATTTTATGCTATGCACATATAGTATCTAAGAATAACTAATTAACCTTATGGATGAACATAACATAACAACATTAAATGACTCTATTTCAAAAGTACAATCTCAACAATAAAAGTTCTCATTCAAGAGTGTAATCTCAACAATAAATGACTCCCATCAAAAGGTATAATCTCATCAATAAATGACCTCAATCAAAAGTATAATCTTTAATAATAAATGACTTCAAGCAAAGATACAATCAACAATCAAATGATCAATTAGATCATATAGGCTAACTCTCAACCTATTTGCTTCAATCAACAATCAAATAAACAACCTTAACAAATATAGGTTATTCCTAACCTAGGGTTTCAACCAAAGTAAAGTAGTTTGTTCAAGTGAACATGAACCAATCATAAAACTTCACTTTCAAAATACCTTAAACATTCACATGTTCTACCTTTGTAAATCAGCTGGAGGACTTTATCAACTTGCGAGGAGTTAGTGTATCTACACCCAAGTCCTTTAACTATACGATTTTGGGTTACCAAAACATGAGTCATCTTTTAGAATTCTATGAAATAGGAATAGAATCTAATTCAAAATAAGAAAATAGCATATACCAGTAAATACATCTCTCAACCCTATTGTTGAATATTGATACAACCTTCATTTTTATACCCTAACACTAGGGAAAGACTCACTTCCTACTTTTGAGGAGATTTAAGTAATCAAGTATATATATTAACAATAAGGTTTGGATTTAACATCTCAACCTATCAGTGATGATATATCCATCATACCATCATTCTCATTGTATTACTAACCTCATTACCCACAAGAGTTTACCTAGCCTTATAAGTTAATAAACCCAAGTTATCTCAAGACATCAATATATTCCATGTTCCATCTTTTGTGCTACATAAGTATAGTATAGGAAACTATGTGTATTTTAGATAGAAACACAATTGTATAAATTCCATAAGGGATATTTATACGATAACCCTAATAAAGGGGACAAAGCAAGATTCAATCAAGAACTTGCAAGCTTACCCAAGTATTATAACCCATATTTAAATCCATCCTTATCAATCAAGATAATCAATAATAAATAACCTCTCAACGTAAATAACAAGGGAATAGAAAACAATGTGCATGTACTTAAAAAGCTCCAACTGGCAAATTTGGCTTCCTAGCTTAGCCTTTATAGAATCAGCTTGTAATTCTTCCAACTTGAACAACCTATCACCAACCTCTATCTTCTCTTTCCAACTCTCAATACTTTCAAAATATCAAACTCTCTCTCTCTCTCTCTTAATCTCTCCAAAAACTCTCTCAAAACCTTTCACAAACATTAAAAATTCAAAAAAGTAATAGAATATCAACTTAGTAAATTAGCAGCAAGAGTGCATAATGTGTCCCATTTGAGGGAGAAATCACCTCTATTTATACACAAATGTGAGCAACTGGAGGCTAGAAACTAGCTCATAAACATGATACTTCTCAATCAAGTGGATCGAATTAGCAAGAAGAAGAAAAAGGTGGAAAATTCTCAAATGAACAGCAGGTTATTTACTCAGAAATGCAAGGTTAAAATCTCCACAAATTGACTTTCTTTAGCCAGCATTACTCTTGAATTATTCTTTCTTTCCACCTTTACCTCATTCTCTGGAGAAGAAATGAAAAACATACTTCTAAATGGTATGCATAATTCATAATTTGGTGCCACGCAATATATCATGTGCCCTATTTATTTGGTTGTTGTTTGCAAAGACCAGGTCAAAGCTCTTTATTCATTTATATTCACTTTACCTTCATAAAATTTGGCTATCTTTCCATATTATTCTCATACATTGGTTTTCTTTATTCCCACGCACCTTATGCTAACGTCGCCTATGTTTATATTACTCGACATTAAAATATTTTATGCAATATTATTAGTTTATGTGTTGCATCCAAATGATGTATTATTCCCTTTATTTATGTGTTATTCATAATATGTATATTCAACACTTCATATGAATTATACGCTTTAGATAAATATTCCAATGCTATACAAACATTGTAATATATATATATATATATATATATATACATGTATGTATATAACATAAAGTCTATATATTGTATATATATGTATATATATTTTATATTTTTATATTTATATCAACTTATAAATTCATAAAATGCATCATTTGATATTTGAATGCATATACCCATTTTACACATTCCACATAATAATGCATGCATATATATACATATACACGTATTATATATATTAATATACTTGTATGGATGTTTACATTAACTTCATTACATACACACATATTAATATATATGTCATGTCTTGACAGTTAAACACATATATTCACAATCCCATCAATCGGCATATATACACGAAGTGTATATATCTCGTTGATTAAATATAAACACATTTAAGGAAGAACTCGCATATGATCAAGAGATTCAATCACATATCCTAAATCAAGATCATTCACAAACAAGATCATTACCTCTTCTATCATACGAAAACAAGACTAAAGGTAACATTTCCCAAGCTATTGACTTGACTTGACCAAACTAGAAGTGAGTGTGTGAAAGCTCAGTTAGGCTCATTAAATGGTTTCCATACCAAGCTCCTCTCCTAAGTGATACTCCCCCTCGTATACCTGAGGGCTTGAATATGTTCACGCATTCAACTTAATGTATTGCATAGGCAATTAGTCGTTCACATTAAATCCATTCACATCATAAAAAATTTGCATTGACAAAGCATTTAAAATATTCACATTGCAATACATATTCTTTCATCTCATTTCATCAATATTAAACATATTCATTTCTTTAAAAGCAATATGATCTTAATGCATATTTTAGTATTTCTTTCACCTGGTAAACATATTAAAGTAACAATTTGCATTTATCAACATTTTCACTCATGAAGGTAAAAGTAACTTAGTAACTATGAAATGGGCTGTAATAGTTAGGGTCCTTATATTAAAAATACATTTGAAAAGTATGTCTAGACAATATGTAATACACTAATAATGTTTGGACATTTTTTTAGTAATAATAGTTTGAGTTGTATATAACCTTGTACAAAAATAAGACCAAAAATAATTATCTTCAATTTATTATTTACATAATGTGAATTCAACTAAATAGACAAGTAAATATTATTTTCCTTAAATGAGTGAAAGAAGCACCTTCTATCGCTTTATTTATTAATAAATAAAATATTTCCTTCAATCTAGTCCATCCATGTTCATTAATTACATTTGAGTAATAGACAATGGATTCAAATAAATATCTAGTTTCCTCTTTAAACTCACATAAAATGATTTTAATCTTGAAGTTTTTTCTATTTAGTAGCTACAAAAAGGATTCTCATCAAAGTCAGAAACTAAAATTTTATTTACAATATTGTGGTTTACTCCTTGTTACTTATTCCTCTTTATTCTTGTATATAGAGATATTTCTTGCATTTGGCTATTCCTCATATGAAAAGACTTTTCAGTATATATGAAATAAGTAACCTTCTTGAAGGAAAAATAGTTTTTCACTCAAGTATCTTTTGGAACCCATCAACTTCATATAGTCTAGAAGCTTTACATATCATGTGTAGCTCTCAAATGGGATATATACTCACATCATACTCTCCTTCCTAACCAATATAACATCATTTCTTAAAAAGGTTATTTAATACAAGGATATATTTTTTGAAGCTAATAGAATATTCTTGCAAAATGTCTAACAAATTCACCTATAGTTTTTTTCCTACTTTCATGAATTACAATACACTCATTTATCCTCGTCTGCATTCACTTGTAGTCTAAGCTTATAATTTTTTGAATTTTCAACGATATTTTTATTAGTTTCTCAAAAGTTATTTGTATGGATGCAACCATAATTTTGTCTCCTCTCTCAATTTTTCATGGTCTTGTTCATTCATCAAATAGCTTTCAATTTTAGAAGGGGTCATACTCATCCCAACCATTTTTATACGATGGTTCAATTGTTTTTGTTATAAATTTTGTTCCTTTAATTTCAATCATTACAATCAATGCATTGATAGCTTATTATAAATATTATTCCATATAGGGTTGAGAACTATTAAAAGGTGTGTTCTATTAATTCTAAAATGTAAAAGGTAAAGGGAAATCTTCTGGTGTTGGTCTTATGGATCAAGAAGATGGTAAAACATATATAACTTACTCCAATGGTGTTGTGAATAAATTTATAATTCTATCCAACTTGGAGAGGTCTATATGGTCTTCAATGATTGTATTAAAGAACTAATTCTGCTTATAACTTATCAACAAATCTATTAGATATTATCTTCCAATTATTTTCTACAATAACCTATTATGCTCTAATAAATATTGGAATACATGTATCCATAACTTCCAATTAAAAAAAATCAAATACCTTAAATCCATACATGTAAAGTCCCTTTTTGATGCTATTGGTATACTATTGTTAATTTCTCCCACCTCCACTATACACAAAAGAAATAGCTCTAAAACAAAAAAATGTGTTGCTAGAATCATTGGCATGTCAAGTTTTAGCATTGGCATCACACTATCGGTTCCCTGTTGTGATGTGGATGTGGAAGCCTGTGCCCTATCTCAATGCTCCAAATTTACCACTGTCACAGAGGATATTGGAAAAGATTGTAGGATTGCACTTGTTAAAAAAAGTCTTCAAAGCCTCCTCACTAATTTGATTTTGTGCATAAAACCACAATCATGGCGGCCTTGAAATCACATTTCCTTGGGGCATTTTTCATACAATCAGCGTGTTTTTTCTATGCTTTGCCATGGCACATCAGTGAACGGGAGCCGAAATCTTCAATGGTGTGGGACTTGTTTCATTTTGGGACCTCAACCAAAAGTTCGTTGGACTTTATATTCCCAATGAACTCCTTACTGTTTTGATGGGAGTTCGGGCACAGGTTCAATTCTAAACCATGACATTTAAATACGCTTGATCCAAAGTCTGGTTGGGACCCGATCCCCACCGCTTCCTCTTCATTCCTTCAAAACTTTTGCTTGTGTGTCGGGATGTTTCAAGCATCTGACATTTTTTAGTTTCTCTCTTTAATTTAGATATTTGTCTATTTATCAAAAAAAAAAAAATCTTCTTTAATGTTTTCCTTCAACTCGAACTGAAAAGACTTCTTTAAATTTCCTTTTTAACTTCCGAAAAGACACCTTTCTTTAAATTTCCTTTTTAAATATCATGCAAGAATTGGATTTCGGAAGATACTCATCATTTTATTTTGTTTTTCCTTCTCGGCTAAGTCTCATCCCGAGCAAAAACGTATTCATATAAATTCCTTTGGTTGGGCTTCGGGTTTGCACTTTTTTTTCACTTCTTTAACTTTTCTACTTTTTATGTTTTTTTATTATTATTATTTTAGAAATCTTTTTCAACTAAAAAGATTTTTTTTTGAATTTTGTATTGTGATTTTTTTTATTTTTAAACCCTTCTTTTATTTTAAACAAAAATTTCTATTCTATTTCTCTTGAAAAAGATAAGTGATCTAAAACCATCTATCTTCCAAGATCTTTGTAGTTGGTTCTCAACTATGTTGTCATCATTTTGTAGTCCATGCAACTATAATATTCAAGGGGCCTTTGTTGGTAGAACGATACAAACTAGATAATACAAAGTAATCTAACATGGGGGTTTTAAATAAACAGAAAAAGATTGATCAGAGCTTTAAAACAACAAGATGTGAACACAAATTCTTTTTAATTAGACATGCAATTCCAATAATGAGCATTTCTTAATTAATTAAAACTATGAAATGAAGTAATTCACGAAAAAATATCATTCAATAATAAATACCACAAGCTCATCACTAAGATTAACAAATCAATAAATAGAAAAACATTCATCCACAAATAACATAATAGATGGTTTTAAATTCAGTACCTTTTATTGATTTTTATCAATTAAGAGACATTTATGCGTAGTAAAATCCACTGGCATATGGAAAACCATTATCTATCAATATTACCGTTAAACTAACAAACTTTTAAAAATAAACCACTTGCATTAAAAGTTGTAAAAATTATTCAATTGTATTACATAAATCTATAAAAATAAACTATATCTAGTCTTAGGCAACTAATCTGACTTCAATTAGTTGACCTTTACAATAAGGAGAAAATTTTAACTTATAGAAAAAATTAACATTAATCTCTCATATCAAAAATCATGATCCATGAATTTGGAGCCCAGATCCACAGTTATAGGGGTGCCCCAAGTTGAGTTTGGATCTTTTCTTTGTTGAAATTGTTGGAGCTAAGAAGTACGCCTTATGCTAATTTGGTCAAAATTTGACTGGGAGTTATTGATTTGTCGACTGTTGACCACTACGCCCAATCTTTGGCCTTCCAAAATTGATCTGGATCTGTCCATTCATCCAAAAACTGATATGGAGGTATTGTTGTCCATAGGGCACCTAGAGATGGTTAACATTGTTTTCCTTTTATCCCTTTTCAAAAAATAGAATATTCCTTTTTCACTTAGCTGCTTTTAGCTTCTTTGGACACCTTATGTTTGAAATAATCATCACTATTGTTGAAAATCTATTGTAAGATTTACTCTTTGTGCATCTACCCATTCCACCTTGAACATCGCTCTTTCGAACTCTTTGGTGGTGGCAGTATACATATCTTGCAGCTGGGAAACATTTTGGGCAACATCTTTTACATAAAATCTGGCATCCATCAACTTGTCCAAAAGAATCCCTTCGTCATCATCTCCTTTCTTGATCATTTCTTCCAACCTGTTACTCCATTGATCTTTCATTTCTTGTAAGGAAATCAAACCAACACCTGGTGAAACCTCCTTACCAATTACTTTAGAATAATCCCCTTAATGACCTTTCTTTCATCAGATAAGTCCTACTGAGCATGTTACAATATTCTTCTATGCTCCATGAGGAATTATGTTTTGAAGATTAATATATTCATACATTTATCAAGATAACTAAAATCTTGATCTTCCAAAATAAAAGTCCTCATGGAGCACAGAAAAAATCAGGGTAATTCCAATGGCTTTACACTTTTCCAAATTGTATTTGCACAGCAGTCTCTAAACTCCTATCGCCAAACTCTTTTATGCATTTCCATTTCCTTTGCTTGAATTGTTTCGATCGCCCCCTCAACATATTTGTTTTGTGTGCATATCTTGAAATCCTTCGTCGAGGCATTCTATCAAACAATTCACTATCATCCTAATACATTTTGTGCAAGATTCGCATCTAGCCGAGTTCCTTTATGCATTTGTTTGAGAGTTCCTGAACTTTTCCACCCTCTTTGTTTTTTTCCCGGCCTGTCATGAAACTACATTCCCTCAGAGGCATTTTGTAGAACATTTTGTGTGCCTTTTGCAATCATTTTGTTCCATGAGGTGACTTCTCTTCCAAGAACTTTACAAACGGTTCATGTGCTATGTCTTTATTTTCTCATTCTACACAAGCGGCATTTGCTTGAAAGCTCTAAATATCATTTTCAAAAAATTAGTTTATGTGCAAATCATGTAATTATGTCATTTTTTCTTCAAAGGTTTCAGCATTTGATTGAAAGCTTTTGTCTCTTTAACAAATCAACTTTTATGAATTTGTATATTACATTCCAGGAGATCACATTCTCTCGAGGCATTTTTTCAATACTTTGTTGCTTTGTATATGATTCCATGTTTTTCATGTGTGTTTATAAAGGCACTTGTAATTTGACATCTGATGGGTTCTTCACTTATGCTTTAATGGATATTGATACCCTACTTCAAGTCAAGGAGGACACTATAAAGGTCGTGCATAATTTGACTTTATATCTGCCAATTACATTTGCTCGAAAGTTTTGTTGGGAGGTAGAGGTACAATAAAACACAAATTCATTGTTGTAACAGGATGGATAGAACAAAAATAATCACACAGAAAACGTACAAAGAATTCACAGTGACAACAAAAATACAAATGCACATAACAGATTTATATATATTCCCTTTTTCTTTCAAAATATTACAAAAAACATAGAGGACATGCTATGTTCTTCAACATAAAATAAAACTAAACTATTTGGATAGATGTCCAATACAAAAAAGTGCTACACTCACACCGAAAACTAAAACTACTACAATCCTGTAGCTACATCTTTCAATGCATTGTGTTTGATAACATACTTTTTTTTGCACTGTTGTTGTCTCAGCAAACATTCCTTCCTTTTGTTGATGCAGATTCAACAGTTCAAAAACTAACTTCTTCTGAAAAAAACGATTGCAACATTTCTTTTGTCTTGCTTAAATTCATCTCAGGAGAATGAGCGCTTCTTTTAAAATTTCAAACTTACCTACCACAGTTATTGCTAGCAGGTCAACTGGAGGTCTAAAGGTATACATTGGCTACTGTAAGCACTCCAATTCAAATTTAAAAATACCAACCAAAATAAATGTTGGTGGTATACGTTGGGGGGGCAGCTTGAAGGTCTTCAATTTGACGTGGGTGTTGACTTGGAGATTAAATATCTCCAATACTCCCCCTTAATTTGCAAGTTATCTATCACTCTATAATTTCATTTTGAAGCTGATCTATGAAGCTATCCACAATGCTAATCCTATCTCTTAGGCATTCAAAACTGTCCTTTGGCAATACCTTGGTGAATATTTCGACGAGTTGTTGCTCGGATCTACAATACTGTAATTCAATCTCAACTTGTTCTACCAAATCCCTTATGAAGTGATATTAGATCTCGATGTGCTTGCTTTGTCCATGGAAGACTAGATTCTTTGTCAACGTTATGAAGGATACATTATCACAATGAATGATTATGTTTTCTTCTTCTTGTTGTTGTAAATCTGCAAGGATTCTCCTCAACCAAATAGCCTGACAAGCTACTACATTTGTTGCTATGTACTCTACCTCTATTGTGCTAAGAGAGACAATTGGTTGCTTCTTCGATGTCCATGAGATTGCACCTGATCCCATGTTGAAGACATACCCTGATGTACTCTTCTTATCATCCACATTTCTTGCCCAATCACTATCCATGAAACCGTCCAACTTGAACTCATTAGATGCACCATACATGATGCCATAACCTATTGTTCCATTGACATATCTCAACATTCTCTTTCCTACTTGCCAATGTGTGTCCTTAGGTTCCTCCATGAACCTATAAATCAAACTTACTACATACATCAAATCAGGCCTAGTTGATGTCAAATACATCAAACTTCCAACCATGCTCTTGTAGAAGGTTGGGTTCACTTCCTTATGGTTTTCATTCTTGCGTAGTTTTAGACCTGTTGTTGTTGGTGTCAGGGCAGGTTTGTCATGCATTTTAAACCGCTTCAAAATCTGTTTGGCATAGTTATATTGTGAAATAAAAATTCCATTCTATTTTTTTTTAACTTCTATCCCAAGGAAATACTTTAAAAAACCCAAATCCGTCATCTCAAATTCATTTTTCATCACTTCTTTGAAATCAGCAATTTTTTTGTCACTGTTACTAGTAAAAATCAAATCATCTACATACAAAACAACAACTAAAATATCACCTTGTGTTGCTTTGATGTAGAGTGTGGGTTTGTTGTTGCTCTTGCTAAAACTATTACTCAACAAATAGGTGTCCATTCTATTGTACCACGCCCAAGGTGTTTGTTTCAGCCCATAAAGAGATTTTTAGAGCCTATACACTTTGTCCTCTTGTTCTGGGACTTCATAACCAGGTGGTTGCTCCACATACACTTCCCCCTTCAACACTTTTTTCAAGAAGGTTGACTTTACATCCATCTGAAACACCTTCCACTGATGTTGTGTTTCAATTGGTACGACTCTTCGCACAGTTTCTAGCCTTGCAACTAGTGCATTAGTCTCATCATAGTCTATACCGGGTTGTTGTTTGTACCCTTTGACAACAAGCCTTGCTTTGTGTCTTTCAATTTTATCTTCAGTTGTACACTTGGTCTTATAAACCCACTTCACTTCAATGACTTGTTTACCCTTGGGTAAAATGGTCAGCTCCCATTTTTGGTTCCTCTCTATAGCCTCCAACTCTTCATCCATGGCCTTACACCACTTCTCTTCTTTCACCGCTTCCTCAAAGTGTGTTGGATCACCATAGGAGAATAATGCAAAGTCTAAATTTTCATCAAAATTAGCAGGTTGTGTGTTGTCATAAATCTACCTCACACTTTTTGTCTTTCGTGGCATCAATGATGCGAGTGTAGGGTCTGAGTTTTCTTCTGAGCTGCTACTACTCTGACCTTTTGAGTTATTGTTTTGTTGACTATCACAGCTACTGCTCTACTATATCCTGGAGTTGCTAAATTGTTGTCTTTGTTCAAAGATGTTATGTTAGAGTAAAGGTTTTAACTTAATTATGTTGATTAAGTTACCTTTATTCCCTTCTTAAGATTTCACGTTAGTTTGCATAAAGTGACATTTAATAATTATATTAATTATTAAATTTTTTCCTATTAGGGCTTCTTTTAGGGTTTTTCCTATTAGGGTTTCTTTTAGGGTTTGCATGATCTCCTTTTTATAAGGATTGATCCTATTGTATATTCATATCAATTCCCTTTTGTTCTGATAAGATAATTTCTCCATTTTTCAGAGCTTCAAACCCTTGTTTATTTTCTCCATCCATTCTCTTCCTTGTGATAGGTATCCATTTGCATGCAGGTGTTCTTGGAGACTGAAGTTGGATTTCTCAACTTCTTCATCTTGTTTTATTGAACACTGCCATAACTGTTATTGTTTTGTTGCACATCACCAGAGCTACTATTTTCAAATGCTCTATGGTAGTTTCTCTCTAAGCTACTACTCTCTTGAGCTCCCCCTATGTTTCTATCTTCCAGAGCTTCTTCATTTTCAAGGGGTATTGTGATTAAAATACCCATGGTGTCATCCACTGTTCCATTCGATGCTTCATTTTCAATGAAAATAACATCCCTAGTGATCGCTACCTTCTTGGTGATGGGATTGTACAGTTTTTAGGCTTTTGACTCCTCACTATAGCCTATGAAGATGCATTTTTCTCCTTTGTCATCAAATTTTTGCCTCTTCTTTTTTGGCATGAGTGCATATGCCACACACCCAAATATCCTTAAGTGCTCAACACTCCATCTATTGTTTGTCCACTCTTCTTGTGGAATCCTATCACGGACAACCTTTGTGAGGCACCTATTCAATATATAGACTATTGTTGCTACATTTTCTCCCCAAAAAATGTGTGACAACCTTTTTTCTTTCAGCATACTTGTTGTAATGTCTTGAATGGTCCTAGTTTTCCTCTCTACCACTTCGTTTTGTTGTGGAGTATACTTAGTTGTGAATTGTTTGTGAATGCCCTTGTTCCTACAAAAATTCAGAAATTCCTTGGAGATGCACTCTCCCCCTCTATCTATTCTAAGGGCTTTGATATAGTGACCACTCTCCTTTTCAACTGCTGCCTTAAATCACTTAAATTTCTCAAAGGCTTCCAAAAAAATTTAAGAAATAGACCCAAATTTTTCTATTGTCTAGTCATCTATAAAATTCATGAAATAGGTATTTCAACTAAGGTGGGGGTTTTCATGGGTTCGCACAAATCTGAGTGCACTAATTCTAATGGAGCTCTTGCTCTCCTAGAATACCCAAATTGAAAAGGTTGCGTATGTTACTTTCCTAAGATACAAGACTCGCACTTTCCATCAAGGTCTAAAATGGATGGTAAACCCCTAACCATTCCTTTCCTAGATAATAAACTTAAACTAGAAAAGCTTAAGTGCCCATACCTTAAATGCCATATTTTGCATGGGTCTTTGATGACTATCTTGAATGCAGACTGTTGTTCCACTACCTACTATTGTGAGTGTCAGTGAATAATGTTTTTGTTGTGTGTATGTTGTGTCTTTCACAGACACTATGTGCATCCTAAGAGGAAACATTTTGTTACTTATCATTTGCACTGCAACCATCACTTTTTTGTTGCCTCCTCTATCAGATATCTTGCACTCTCCATTCTCCATTAGGATTTTGTAACCATTTTGGAACATTTTTCCAATGCTTAATAGGTTATGTTTTATGTCGGTGGTATAATAGACATCCTAGATATTCTGCCTTTCACCATTCTTTGTTTGGATGCTGACAACACCTTTTCCCATCACAGGAACTTTCTCATCATTTCCCATCTTGATTTCAATTTTAATGTGTTTTTCTATGGAGGCAAAGAAATTTTTGTTACCACTCATGTGGTTGCTGCATCCGTTGTCCAAGTACCAAACTTCATCACTATTACGTTCAACAAGGTTGCAAATAATGAAAACATTGGAATATTTGCATTTTCATCCTTGTTCTCATTTGCTACATTAGCATTCTGACCTCCATGGTCATGTTGCTTCTTCCTTCACTCACTAGCATAATGGCCATATTTGTGATAGTAATAACATTGCACATTACTTTTGTCATGCCTCTAATTCGAACTGTTGTTCTTCTGGTTCTGGTTTGTTGATTATGAGCTGCTCGACTCCTTTGTGCTGTCAGAACCTCCTCTTCCAAAATTGCTTCCACCTTTGCCTCTTTGACTTCTTTCTACCTCTGTTGTTTCTTCCTCTTCCCCGACCTCTTCCATTGGTCTAAGCTTTGAAAGCCTGCTCTAGGGAAGGAGCAGATTTGTTCAACCATTGCTCATGGGTTTGTAGTGAACCCAACAACTCATCTACAGTCATCTTAGACAAGTCCTTTGCCTCTTCAATGGAAATGACTATAGGATCAAATCTAGTAGGCAGACTCCTTAGGATTTTCTCAATAATCCTTTGCTCTTCCATTGTTTCTCCATTGATTCTCAATTGATTTATCAAAGTGGAGACACTACAACAAATCCATGTGATTAGCTCCCTTTTTTGCTCCATTTTTTGCTTGCACCCACTGTTTTAATGTATTTTTCTCCATTTTTTTGAAAAAGTTGGCGCTATTTATCAGGCTAACGCCATTTTTGGTATTTTTTGCACCGATCAAGACAAGTAGGTGCTAAAGCAGGCACTAATTAGCATCAGATTTAGCATCAAATTTAGTGTCAAATTTAGCACCGAGTTTAGAGCCAAGTCAGCAACGTCCTCCACTATTCAGCATACACCTCAGTTGTCAACCAAGTCCGTGTATACCCCGCACTACCGCTCAATAGGTTGAAGACTCCTGTGGTATGGTGGTAAGCGCACTACTACTCAACTACTAGAAGGCTTCTGCGGGGTGGTGGTATACAGTGCTACCACCAAACAATCAGAAGCCTCTCACGGTGTGGCAGTATACACCGCACTACCGCCAGGCAATAAGAAATCTCTTGTGGTATGGCAGTGTGGATTTAGCACCAGACTTAGCACTAGATTTAGCGTCGGATTTAGCGTTGAATTTAGCGTCAAGTTTAGTGCCTATTTTAGCACCAGATTTAGAGTCGGGTTTAGATCCAAGTCAGCAACATCCTCCACTATTTAGTGTATGCATCAGCTGTCAACCAAGTCCACGTATACCCTACACTACCACTCGATAGGTTGAAGACTCTCGTGGTATGGCAGTAATCGCATTACCGCTCATCTACTAGAAGGCTTCCGCGGGGTGGTGGTATATCGCGCTACCGCAAGATAGTTAGAAGCCTCTCGTGGTATGGCGGTATACACTGCACTACCGCCAAGCAGTAAGAAATCTCTCATGGTATGGCAGTATACCATGCTACCACACCTCTCTCACAATCATTTAGTGGTACAAATGTAAAAGCATGAACTTAACACATTATTTATTTATATGTTGAATATTAATCATTATTTAGAATTTATTTTTCACAATAATATATGAATGGTTTGGAATAAAAGTAAGAGGTAGATCTATTTTAATTAAAAAAGTCTTAGGGTGCAAGGAATCTAATGTAATATCACAATCACAATCACACAGTTTTTTTAAATTATAATAATTAAAATCATAATTTAATGATTAAATTATATATTTAATTCATATTCATTTTAGTGTTATTTAAATAAATATTTTTTTATATATTTTTTAAAATTAAAATTAATAATTGTTAAAGATATTTTTCATATTTTTATTTTATATAAAATAACATCAATAGTTTTTAATTATTAATTGAACATACAAATTAATAAATTTAGTAGATAATAGTATTTTTTTATTATAAAATATATGTATTTTATTTTCTAAATTTGTTTGAATATTTAATTAAACATATTTGAGTTTTTTCACATCAATATTTTTGCCACCATGATGAGTTAGAACAAAATACCCAAGCCCTAATTTCCAACTCTCATATTCACTTGGTTTTTTTGAGCTCCCTTGCCTTGCACATGCCGCCATCATTAGAGTTTGAAACCTCGAGCTTTCTAAAGGAGTCTTTGTCAATTTCCTCAATTCTTTTGAGAGTTTTCTTCATAGAAATTTATGTTGAGGCTAAATTAGGTAAAGCTTTCATGGTTCATCATTTGTTTCCACTTATCTGAATGTGTTTTCAAAGATATTCCTTCTCGGATTCTCATGCATTTTTCTCTTGCTTTACTCTATGATGCCTTGCTTGTCTTGAGGTTGACATTAAAGAAATTCTAGACCTCCCATTTCTTCGAACAATAAGAAGTTGAGTAAGTTTATATGCACCATTTCTCTATATCTTACCTTTTTTTTCTATCAAAACAAGCTCGATTTACTCAATAGATACGAATGAATGGGTGTTTTGTTTCAACCATGCATCCTTATTTTGAAACCCTTCTATCTTGGCTCAGCTTCTCTGGACATAGCTCACTAAATAAATAAATGAAAAAAATCATACTCTCCATGTTTGGTTTGATCAAACGATGAAAGATTTTTTTATTTCTGCATTTGTTCTCTTTCCTGGTGATAGCTTGGCCACAGCCTCTCTAGACTATTTTTTCTATTTCCAAAAAGAACAGAATGTAAAATTTTCTTTATTATATTTTTGAGCCTCCTTCATGGCTCCATGATTATGGCTGCAAGCTCTATTCAATGGCAGTTTGGGTTTGTCTTTGATCTGGGGTTTTTCGAAAACCCGTGAATCATTTTCCTTGGCAACTTTGGAAGAAAAGAGTTATGTATTCGGCCGCCATGATGAACTAGGATTTGAGCATTCTCCATGCATTTTTCAAATGATTCCTCCATGCTTGGGGTCAAAATCCTCCTGCAACTGGATGGTAAGTTGCTTCTTGAGTATTTTGTAGCATTTTCACTCCATTTTTGAAGGGTTTCGAGGCTTCTTGGTCAATGGCCTCTCTAATTGTTTTGATGCATTCTTCTCTTCATTTCTTCTATGGAAGCTTTGCTTTCTCTTGCCTGCCATGATTGATTTTTCTAAAGCTTCCCATGGTAAAAAATAACTTGCATATTCAATGAAAACAAACAAACTCGAGCTCAGGTAAGCTCTATGTCGATGTATACATTGATTTTCTCTTCTTTTTTCTGTGAATCAAAGCTCATTTCGAGCTCTCCATTCAGCACAATGGCGAAAATGCTTTGTTTTTCTATGTTTTCATGCTTCATTCTTGTATGCTCAGTCTTTGGTCTTTTTATAAGAAAAATGAAAAACCTTGTATGGAACTTGTATTTTCTTTTCAAGATAGTATTTTATGTACAACAATGGAAGAAATGCCTTTTATCATGGTTGTAGCCATGCTTGCATTCAGTTTTCATTTCCACAAGAATTTTCTTAAAAGGAAATATGGCAGTGCTCCTTCATTTCTAGGTATTTTTCTATTTTTGAGGGTTTGTATCACATAGACCGAGGCTCTATATTTCCTTTCTTGGAGAAAATGAATACTTAAATCTTCATCTTCTTTGTCATCTGTTGATTTAAATCATAGCATCATTATGCATGACTAATATAGGCTTTCATGAACCTTTTGAGTTGCATACACTTGTTGCATAATTTAATCTTATGTAGCCTTTAAAAGTGGAAATGGCACTACATTATCTTCTATTGATGATAGCTTGTCTTTGAATCAATAGAGTTCTTGACATGTCCATAATCTCTTTCCAACATCATTACTGTCAAATTTTGCATCACTTTATGCTTCATGTAGTTCTATCACTTTGCAATACTTCACATGTATCTTTTCACACTGTTGCTAGCATGATGAGTTGCTTTACCAAGTCTACCCTTAACATGATTACCAAGAAATCCTTCTCAAAGGTTTCCCTTCATGACTGTCCTACATTCATTTGTAGAATCATTGGTATCTCCTCAAACCATCATGCATTGGTTTTTTATCAATTTTCACTGTAGTTGTTTATGAATTTACTCATTGTATCAGTAGCAAGATGATTGCCAATGCATGTTAGTTACTCATCTACATCAATGTTCTTTCCTTCTCATGCATTTCTCTTCCAGACAACATACTGACATGATGGCTTTGGCCTTGCATTGAATTTTTCACCTTGTTCTACTCCATGTAACTCATGATAGATCTTGATAGCTCTTGATAACCTGTAAGACCTCATTGAGTAACTCAACCATAATGATTATCCATAATTGAACATGATGCATTTGTGCTTCAATGTTCATATTATCACATAAATCATTTGTTTCTTGGGAAGAGATAAACTGTTTCATTTTTGAAAGATTATTGTCCTTGTTCTTGTTCCCTTCTTTACTAGCTCCTTGAAAATTTTGACAATGAAATACAACTCATATCATTATTAAAATGGACTTTGGATCCAACTTAAGAAGATTGGAAGACATATCTAGCAAAGTAATATTTCCAAGCAGCCTATTGTTTGATTCATTGTGAAAGATGCAGAATAAATTTCTTGATAACTCACACTATTTTGTTGCATCTTTTGAATCTGAAAATGAAATTTGATCAATTGGTATGATTCCATATTGATTTAATGCATCAAGAATAGGCTTATCATTGATTTGATCAAGTTGCTCAATTTCCTATCCCTCCTAAAACATGAGGGCAACATGTTGGGCTCAACCCTCATGGGAGCCACATTTTACTCCACATGCTATAATCAGCTGAAACAAAATAGTAACAAAGTTTTGTCCTATATCTGCACAAAGAGAAAACATGTTAGATAAACAGAGGATATGATAGATGTGTTTGATAACTCTTTTTTTTTCTTGGAAATCTATGTTATGCTAGCTATTTTAATGTTTATAAGGATCAGATTATATGTTTACAGATGTTTTCCTATGTATTGATTAGCGATCCTTCATTGCTCTAACCAACTTCTTCTCACAAATACAACGAAACTCAGTGTAGCAGGGGCAAGTGACAACTAGAGGTTGGATGGGTAGGAGGGCTAAAGTTGATGCAAGGAAACTCAACTAGGATTTGTCATTTAGAATGACAGGTCCCCCTTCTTTACATATGCATTTCCTTTTATCTGTAAATGTATAGTTTTTTCTTTATATGCATAAAAATAGTCAGTCCCTCAGCTTGTGAGGGACACTATACACTTATGGTTATCAATAAAGACTACCTTTGCAATAAATTTTGACTCTCTTTTCTATTGTATGTAATTCCCTTAATCAAATAATGCAGTTTTTTGATACTCTCTTTTATGCACATGGATGAAACTTAGCAGAAAATGATATGTACCTTTTATTTTTTAAATGCAAACACAATCATAAGTCTACCTGATTTAGTTGGAAGCAAAATTAGGTAACAATAATTATCTTGTTATTTAATCATATGAGTTAAATAATTAAATTACTTACTCTATAATCATATGAGTTATTTAAGAGGTGTGATATATTTAACTAATTAAATTGAAATAAAACATATTATCATATGAGTTATCTAAGAGGCATGATATATTTAACTAATTAAATTGAAATAAAGCATATTAAATTAAAAAATGGAAGCAAAAAAAGAAGCATTTTTAGAAGCAACAATGGAAGCCAAACTAGAAGCAATCTTTTAAGCAAAACTTGGCATTATCTAGGAAGCAAAAATAGAAGCAATTAACTGGAAGCAAAAGTGGAAGCAAAATTGGAAGCAAAATTGGAAGCAAAACTGGAAGCAAACCTTGAAGCAAAACCAGAAGAAAAACTGGAAGCAATACAAGAAGCAAAACCAAAAGAAAAATCGAAAGCCAAACTAGAAGCAACAAAATTTGATGCTAAATTTGGTTCTAAATCCGGTGCTAAATCTAGCACCAAAATGAGCATGCCAGTTTGCGTCGAGTTTTGTACTGATAGAAGTGTCCAATTCATGAACTCAAATGCACTAAATTGGCACTATTTTTGGCGCTAATTTCCTGTTCTGTTGTAGTGAGACCTTGGTGTGAAATTTTGAAATAGACTCGCCATCTTTCATTTGTAGAGTCTCAAAATCTCTTCTCAAGAGTTGCAGCTTCACTAACGTCACTTTTTCAATCCCTTTATAACTATTTTGTAGAATCTACTAAGATTGTTTTGCATAGTCTTCTACTGCAATACGTGGGAAAATAGTCTCACTCAAGTTTGCCTCAATCAAACTGAGGGTTTTTGCATCCTTCATCCTATTATCTTACAAGTGATTCTTTTGTGCATTTGAAAGGGTTGCAAATGCATTTGGGTTTGTGATATCATTGAACCCATTTATGACCAACTCCCATAGGTCATTTGCAACTAAGATTGTTCCCATCTTCTTAGCCCATATATCATAAATTTGTCCATCAAAATTTGGTGGTTGTTGCCAACCTTTTCTCTCACCTTGTGCCATTTTTTTTTTTCTCAAACTTGAGAAGACTAAACAATGCCTAGATAACCTAGGGCTTTACCAATAATTAAAAACTATCTGACTAGCTGCCCAAAAAAATAGGGCTCTAATACCACTTGTTGGGAGTCAGGGGTGCAATAAAACACAAATTCACTATTGTAATAGGATGGACAGAACAAAAATAAACACACACACAAAATTACAAAGGATGCACAGCAACAACAAATACAAATGCAAATAACATATTTATATATATTCCCTTTTGCTTTCAAAATATTACAAACAAAAAACACAAAGGACATGCTTTGTTCTTCAACATAAAATAAACCTAAACTATTTGGACATATGTCAAATACAAAAAGGTGCTACACTCACACCGAAAATAAAACTGCTACAATCCTATAGTTGCAGCTATCAATGTGTTGCGATTGATAACATATTATGTATGCACTGTTGTTGTCTCAACAAACATTCCTTCCTTTTGTTGCTACATGTTCAACACTTCAAAAACTAACTTCTTCTTAAAACAACGTTTACAACATTCCTTTTGTCTTGCTTGAATTCAGCTCATGAGAATGACCGCTTCTTTTCAAATTTTGAACTTATCTACCATAGTTATTGTTGGAAGGTCAACTACAGGTCTACAGGTTTATGTTGGATGTTGCAAGTGCTCCAATTCAAACTCAAAAATACCAACCAAAATAAATGTTGGTGGTATACATTGGGGGGCATCTTGAAGGTCTTTAATCTGACGTGGGTGTTGACTTGGAGATTAAATATCTCCAACAAGTTTAAGGCCCTTCAACAAATCCATTTTTTTCATATTTTGATTGATTCTTTGAGGCATACTTGACGATTCACTTCCTTGTTCATTGCTTCTCCAACGCATTATTATGCAGAGGTCATCCCATAGATGATCCATATGCTCCACTTTGACCATAGAACATAGAATTTGTATATAAGCATATGTGTTTGTCAAATACGTCCTTAAAACATCCTCATTACTATCCTTCAAAAAATCAAATACGATTTTCCCCTGCCTCATGACTGAGCTGAGATGTTTGGAGAACTCAATTTTGTTACAAGCTCACTTCGTGCAACTACTGCAAGCATAGCATTTTATGAGATGACATTTTTTGTGCGACATTATGTTAAACAGTCCACTCACCATGTGTAATGCCCCGCCAAGTGACCTTAAAGGAAGTTGCAATTAACGTCTTAAGCGAACCAATTTTTTTTTTATAAAGTGCATTTAACATACACATTCACTTACTAATTAACAACAACCTCTAAGGCTACAAGGTTAGGATTACTTAAACCCACACATACATATTAATATACAACCATAGCATTATAACCTTTATGAAATAAACATCATACATCATAAGAATACCACATAACATAATAAAATAAACATCCAAGATACAACCTCATAATCATTAACTTAATCCAATAGTTACATCACTCATTCCCAGAATGAGGCAATAGTACATAAGGTTACAATTACAGAATTCCACCTCATAAACATAAGAGGGATAAAATAACTTATACAAACTGAAATATTACAATGCAAGAATTTACAACAAGAACCGCGAGCTATCCATCTAGATGTCTCGCCACTTTAATATAATAAAATATTGTTTCTCTATCCATTTACCCATATACACTAATCAATCTATTATAAATCTCTATTCAATAATACATTGCATGCATCTTATTAAAATAAAATACGATAATGGATTTACACTGAATATATATATATATATGCTCTATATTATATCGACACCAAATATATATATTAATAAATTTAATTATATATATTCTTTAATATTTCAATCACAACGATTAAATTGCTCTATGGAAATAAATAAAACATAATAACTATTTGCCTTTTCCAATATAATCATTTCCTAGATTTACTTCTAATACAACATAAACTATTGCAATTACTATATTCAATTTCTATCCAAAATCTATATCTTTTCAATTCTCTATTTAAAAACATGAATATCTTCAGTGTATAAAAATATATTTTGGCTTAACTATTTAACCATGCATTCATATTGTTTCCAATTGAATCTTAGTAATTAAACAAACACTCAAATATAAATATTCCTACAATTCTTCAATTATATTAACCACTACCACTTAACATGCACGCATTTAAATACATATATACACTGTATATAATTTAAATGTTTATTTAAAAATTCACAAATAATCACATTTGAACTAAAACCATTTAAATATAAAATTATACATATAAAATACATATACATCAAATAATTATATTTTAAATTATCTACTGACATATATACATTTACAATGTACATTTTATTAATTATATAATTGACATGTACTAAATAAAACAAATCAAATACTGATTATACTTCTAATAGAAATACACGTATAAATATATACATCAGATACATTATTTAATAAAACATATTAAAATTCAATGAGTCGTTTCCAAAAGTTTATATTATTTAAACATTTAAATAAAACCAAAATGTTTAATAACATTATTTCATAAAATTCAAATTTACACTTTATCCATATTATTTATTTCATTATCCCAATTTAAATAAATGATATATAAATATATATATATCATACTATTTACACACTAAAATCATTATCCATTTTATTAACTATACATATTTAATATTTATCAATTACATTGAAATAAAATATATCATTAAAATATTATTTTTGTGAATAAACAAATACTATTCGCAAACCCTAAAAATCCTTATGAAAGGGCAGACGAATTCGACCAGGGTTTGAAATCATATAATAAACAAAAAATGGAATAAGATAATTTTCGTACATGCTGAAAGGAGAAGGGGCGGATGAAACCAGGTGCGTTCCTTTCTTTTTCTACAATGGTGAATGTGGGGAGGGGCGGCTGTCACAGCCGACCCTATCCACATGTATTGTGGAGAGGGGCGGCTGTCACCGCCGACCCTCTCCCAACAGGCCGCACCAATAAGGAAGAAGGGGAGGGGGTTGCGGAGGTCTCCCTCCACAGTCGTCCCCTCATGGGGGCGGTTGTGGAGGCAGCGCCTCCCATGCCTCCCTCGTCCATTGCTTGAGCCCGAAACAAAACGAAAATTGACGAGTTTAACAAAACGAAATCTCATTTTTTAAAACCCTTAACAATGGATGCCATACGGACGGCGATTCAACATTTTAAATCAAAATTTAATTAAAATAGAAACTGTATGTATATATATATTATATATATATATATATATATATTCATATATATATATATATATATATATATATATATATATATAACAGATTTAACCCAATAAACAAATTGTGGAAAATTTGTGAAAAAACTCATTTACAGGGGAAATTGTAAAACTTTTCCAAAAATTTCAAATTCCACAAAGCTTAAAAACTAATTTCTTCAAAACCATTTTTTTTTTGAATTAAAGAACAATAAAACAAAAAGGATCTAAACTAAAAACCATAAGTTTCTAAATCCTCAAGGTTTCTCCATCTAATTTTTACAGAGGGTTTTCAAATTAAATTTGATTTTCTACAGAAGGTTTCATTTTCTAAAACATTCTAAATGCATTGCTCAATCTCTATGTTTGAATCCAAAAACAAAATAATTGATTTCCTCAAACAAATTAAATTCAACTGAGGTTTTCACAATTTTCACTCAAGAATTTTCACAAAAACCAAAAGCTGCAAATTAAGTTGATTCTTTTCTTCTAATAACAAATCTATTTTCTAAAACAGATTTTACAAACAAATCTTTAATCACTACTATTTTAAAAACAATCAAGAACAATAAAAACACAGAAGAAAACCTGGTTCAAGAAGCTACAGGAAGAGATGAATTTCTGCTGCAAGCCTCCTCCAAAGATTTCCTGAATTTTCTTCAATCATCCAATGAATCCAATCCAAAACCCAAAAAAAGCAAACAATCTTTTCTCCAATCAATTCTACAATCAAAACTCTCTTCAAACCCTTCTCTATGCAAATTTTTCCAAAAAATTCTTCTCTGCTATAAAAATGATTTTTTTCTAAAAACTTCTCTCCTCCCAAAATTAAAACATGCATTCCTTATTTATCAAAATACCTAATACAACCCTAATTCTCATTACATGCAAATTAGATATTAATTTCAATTTCAATTTCAATTTTCGAAACCCACTTTCAATGCAATTTCAAATAATAAATTAATTTCCAAAGTTGCAACTAATTTCCCAAATAAACATTTAATTACAATTTCTAATTTAATTCCCACAAGATGAAATTAAATCCCAAAATTAATTTTAATTCTTTTATTTCCTTTCATTCTCTTGCATCACGTTTAATTAATTAATTTAATTATTTAATAACAAAATTCAACCCTCTTGGATTAAATTTAATTAATTAAATAAATTAAATATAATTAATTAATTTAAATATAAACTTTTATCCACCTTGCATTATTTAAATTAAATAACCATCAACATGATTTAAATGCAATTATTCTAAATATCTATTTCCAAATCAAGAATCCTTCAAAGTTAAATAACAATAAAGCAAGACCGACAATGACTCGACACACACGACTGACGACACACTAAGGCTAGGGTGTAAACTTGACACATGTTACCTAGCTACTACCTCTCGTTCAACTTAACCGTTGGATCGACACGCTCAAACCTGTGAAACCAGGTGGAGTCGATGTCATGTACCTGCAATCCTGAAACCAAGTAAACATCATCATATAATATATCTAGCATATAATACACACCGTGAAGAAGAAATTCTGGATTCGTAGGGCGCTCGCAAGCGAGTGATGTGAACCCGTCCTCTTCACCAATACACTCATCAAAACTGACACTTCCATCATAATTCCAATAATCTCATAATAATATCTCATGCTAACTCTACAACATCATTAATCCATAATGCAAGTGAAACAATAATCAGATAACTACATCTCACAATAATAGTTGTCGCTCAATAGTAGCGATCAAAAAATCATAACAAAATGTATCTAGTATCAAAGTAACTACAACCAAACATAGCATAAAGCAAACCGAACAAGAAGCAAAACGGAGGGATATTACACCATGTCTATGCTTGCACATTTTATCGCATACATACCTACCAAGGTAGTTGCAAAATACATCGATCAAACCATTTACTAGCTCAAGGGAGGATGTTGACGAAGGTAGAGGAATGTCCATTAGAAAATAATTGATAGTGATTTTGAAGCAGCTAATATTCTGAACAATCTCTAGTCTGTTTCTATTTTTTGTGCCTTTTTTATTGTTGGTGTGCTAGTTTTTGGCTTCTTTTTGGTCAAGTTTGTTCTTATTTTTATTATATGATGAAGTAGCGACTTATCTTGTAGAGGGTTTCGGGGCCCCTTCAAAACCTGTTTTTCCTATAGTAAAAAAATATAGCATATTTTATTAATTTTTCATTTATATCTATAGAAAATATCCAATGACATAATGTAATGTCTAACATACCACCCAATAAAAATAGTTCTGTCAATGGAGGATCAAAATTATAATTAACAATCCACATCTAACTACACTCTACACACATAATAGGTTCATAGCCTTTCAATAAGAGATATTGGAGAAGCTATTACTTTCCCATGAATATTCATATAATTAATTTTGATTGACCTTCATTTAAATTTTATAAATTATTATAAATAATTAGTTATGCACATTACTTATAACCCTTATTTTATCTTGTAGGTATGAGTGGAAATATAGATAATTTTCCCATATTCACAGCTTCTTTTAGCTACACAAGGAACCTAACATTGGAAGCATGTATTTTAATAGCCCAAAATTAGTTCACAATATTGTGCAATACATTAATAGGTATGTTTCAACATGCAACGAATGAAAAAATAAGCAAATAAAACATATGTTGCATCACTCCATCCTTGATGATCATCCCTTCTTGTTTGACATGCTAGAAATAATTTCAACACACTAGATATAGTGAAAAAATAGGTTACAAGGAAATGGATTATCGGTGGTATGTTGTTACAAATCTCCTTGTGATTCACAAGAATTTTCTACTTTGATTGCAAATGATAATGGCCACACAATACTCCTACCTACTCAAAATGGTGATAGGATGAGCATCCACAACCCAATTATTGTATCAATTTATCATGTAAATATTGATTGATAGATTGGTCTATATTTCTATGCAATTCTCAAATACACAACCAAGTATGTAGAAAAAATAGATTATATGTTTGAAATCTATCATTTACTTCTAAAATCTACCTCTTGAACTACTAACCCAGAAAAATAGCTTTAACTACATTTATAAGTTTGTAACTAAGAGAATTATTTATTGTGATATTAGTGCACAAGAATCCAACCACTTGTTAAAAATATCATTAAAAATATTTAGTTGTTCCTTTTTTATAGGAAAATATTGTTTCATGTACCTTCAACAAAAAATGTATAGTCACTCCTCAAGTTTGATTGAAAGATATATGGATCAATATAGTACATTGGAATCATTGTCATTGATTAAAGCAAGGAGGAACTAGAATTATTCAAAGTTTCGTAAAATCTATATATGTATAAAAAATATATTCTAGACATTATTTAGGTCTCACTACATTTCATAATTATTCCTTCTAAAGACACTAACATGCATGATTTCTTCTAGTAGGGTGAGCTTCTACTATAACTTTTTTTTGTAAAATTCTTGATGAAATTATGTCATGTAAGCAATATATTGTCACTTACTTAGAAGGCATGGTTGGTACCTACCATGAATAGCATGTTGACTACACGCCAAAAAAATCAAATATTAACAATGATGAAAATTTTGTCTAATGGACTAGAATACATAGAACACCATGATACAAAGTAGTGGTGCCTTCAATCTTACCTCCACATAAGTAATTATGTTGTTACTATTGATGATAGATTAGATGTTCTTTGATGTTAACACTAACAAAAATTGGTATGTCACTACATTTGTGCCCTTCTTGATGAATAGAGTCATTGCATTCATTAACTATAATTATTCAACACACCAAGTTGAATAGGTTGAAACTAGTTCAAGTACTACAAAGGATAAACTTTCTTTAGATCAACAAAATTCTTTCAACATTATTATGAACCATTCTTCTCAAGCTAGAAGGAAACCACCACTTCTAATGACCATACAAGGAACTCCAAGAATAGGGAAATCATTCTTGATTGATAACATTCAAGTAGCACTTTCTAAAAATGTACTATATGTGCAAAAACCCCTACTTTTACTCAACCCATTAGGTTTGGTTCACCCCATTAGGTTTGGTTGCTTTCAACGTAAACTTATCAACCATTCATTCAAGCTCTAACAAATTTTCAAGAAATCATGTATTTCATCTATTACATTCTAATTGATGAAGTGAAATTTTTGGACCAAATTTATTAGGGTGTATTAATAGTAGGCTACATAAATAATTTTCATATCATTGTCAAATCCCATTTGGTGGATTCTCTATTGTTTCTATTATTAATAGAGGGTGAGTGTTATCAATATGTAACATTCCAATGTATGTTTGATTTTCACATGGCACAACAATTTGGAGAAAGTTTCAAATAGTGGTCACACTAAAAAAAAATCTTTCAACAACATGGAGATGAACCTATCCAAATCAAATTTTATCAAATTCTTTAAAATATAAGGAATATTGAGGAAATAGTAGATTGGAAATTCCTCATTGTAGGCATGTTAGTGTCTTTAGAAGGAATACTTATGAAATGTGGTGAGACCTAAATAATGTCTAGAATATATTTTTTATACATATGTAGATTTTACAAGACTTATCAATGGTGCACTTGGCAAAGTAATTTCTATTGTCTACAAAAATGAAAGTAAGCCACTAAATCTACTCTATTTTTTATCCTTAACTTTCAATGTTACATTGGATCTACATGGAATAAAAAAGAAAAATGAATGGTTCTAATTACTCTAATCATGCATGCCACTAGATACTAAAAAATCTCATTAAAAATGGCTTGGGCACTAATAATCCACAAAGCACAACGCCTAACTACAAATAGAGTAACAATAGACATTGGAAACATTGATTGGTTGGGACTCACCTTCATAGTAGTGGCAAGAGTAAGAAGTTTTTCTAATATATGAATATTCCAAACATTTTCATTCCAATGGTATAAATATATGAAAAAAAATGTACATAATCCTATATAAAAAGAAGGAATGCAAAAAGACATTCAACAAAAAATATCTAAAAATCAAGCTATGAAATCTATATTTGAAATCTATATTTGAAATGAATTTGAATTTATTGTCCACCTTTATGTGCGAAACTACAATGAATTTTATTGGTTTTTGGAACTCAAATTTTGTAAGTTATGAATGATTTAATAAACTATTGTCTAGAATTATTAAAAATGATTATTTAATGTCGTAATGCAATGAACAATAAATTTATTTTCACACAGAATTGAATTCTAAAATTATTCTTCTACTACTTTACAATAAAAAATATCGCACAATTTTCTATCATAAAAATAATCTACTTAATAAACTACATACATTATATCATTCTCAATACATAATTAAAAATACCACTTTAAAAAATATTGTATAAATCTAACAAAATTTTCCTCTAATTAAAAGACTATTCTAATTGTTAATTCTATTTTATTTCTTGTGACTCTACTCATCTTTTATTACATTGATGACATATATAATTATATAAAATTATATTCTTAAAAAAAAAATGTAATCTAAATTCATATATGACAATATTTTAATACTTAAATGTTTTCTTTATAATTTCCACTTCGTAAATTTATCCTTTTCTTTCTCTTTTCTTTACTTTTTCTCTTTTTTTTTACTATTATTTTATTCTTCTTTTCAATTTTACATTTGAATAAATAAATAAATATTTAATTAAAATATTTATATATTTAATTATTTATTAATTTATTAATTCATTTAAATAAATAGTTTATGATTTTGCATTACTATTAAAATTTGAAAGTAAACATGGTAGGGTCCTTTGAAATGAGGAATAGAATGTTATTTTAGTCATACAAATTTAAAATATTATTTATCAAAACTTTTGCAACGCTTTCAAGCCCACCATCCCTTTCTAAGCCAAACTTGTACGGCCATTCTAGTAAAATATATCTGCTTGACATATTATTTTCTGACTTACTTTTAAAAGTGTTGGGTTGAGATAAGGTCAAAGTAAGCCCACAAACTCATTGAGGTAGGGCGGCACAAACAAACAAAATACTTTACTATAATTTCAATGATAAGACCTCTTATTCTAGTGGACTAAATATATGTTTGGACTATAGGTAGGTTCTATAGTTGTCATATCTAATATCTTTATTTTTTTTCTTGGGAAAGTTAGTGTATCCATAAAAAAAAAATTATATTAGGAAATTTGTGCATGTCAGTGATTATAAGGGTATAACAAAGTTTAATAAAGTATAAGTTTTTTTATAATATTTTAGTTGTATAGAGTATGTGAATGTTTGATTTAGGTATTTGGAAGAATTAATCAAAGTATTAGTCATATGTATAATAGTTACTGTTTGAAAGATCGTCACAATAATGATGGGGACAAATATCAAATTTAGTGAGAACAATGTTTTGAGGAACTAATCTTTTAGCATGAAGATGTTTGTATAGCATTGATATAAACACTCTTTTCAATTTAGTTTTGGATAGTTTTTCTAAGGTAAGGTGCCCAAGTTTCAACCTCATATGAAAGAGTAGGTGTAACAAGTTGGTGAAGAGGCAAATCTTAGTTTGGATATCCTAAAATTGAAGTTTGAACTAAAACATTGTTTCTCAAGAGTGAGTGTAGCATAACCTTGGCTTAGCATAGATTTAATAGTTGGTTACAACCAAAATGTTGCATTGACAAAAGGGACCCCAAATATGCATATGAAGATACCATCTCAACCCTTTGACCTTTACAAGTGAGGGAAACTTGTTCAAAAGTATGCTTTGAAGTGTTAAAAGCTATACCTTTTGTTTTCTTGAGATTTACCTAAAGACCATATGTGTCACAAAAGGATGTTAATATATTTAGTTCTCTAAAGACCTTCCTCTAAGTGGGACATTAAAATGATGTCATCAATAAATAAAAGAATAAGAACACAAACTTTATACAACAAGCAATCATATAGATGCCAAAGCAACTTGAAATGATTTTATCAAGTTCATTTATATATAGACCAAAAAGAATAGGAGAGATTGGACAACCCTAATTAACCTCAATGATTATTAAAACCTCCTCTATCTCACCAACACTTATATGTAGTCTACCAATAGTAGTCTCATAAATAATTGTAACAAGTGATTTAACCATATTAAAAAGACCCAAAGCCTCAAACTTGTCAAAAAAAAATATCCAAGACTTTATGAAAGTCTATAAAACAACACTTTTTTTTTATCTTAACCTCCTCAAATATAAAAATTAATATAAAATATGATCACTAGGTCCGAGAATTCCTCTTGAACAAAATAATTAAAATTCTCTTGTTCTGGACTATACAGTTGAAATGAGACCCACCTTAAAACTTACAATGCAAAATCAAACCTTCCCATTATTTCATTTCACCTATGACGTTTTCATGAATAGTCAAAGAGGAATGTGAAGTTTTGTTTGAAAGTGAGAACATCCCCTATTACTTGGTATTTCGAATGAAAAGATATAAAGCAACCTAAGGTTATATGGACCATCTAGAAGGTAAAAATATATTTGGATTTATAATATTTTAGCATAAGCTTAAGATGGGCTTGAAATAAAGCCCATGAAAATTGCAATTTGAAAAACAATCATTCTTTTGAATATTTATTCTCTCTTGTTAATATATTTAAATAATTGGAAGATAAGAAAATTGAAGCAGCTAAGTGGGATGCAAGAATGAAATTTTTGGTGCAGCTTTGGTTGCTTGTATTGAGAGGATGGATGGTTACCAAGATAGAAAGTAGTGGGTGCATTTATAATTTAATAGTGCCATCTCACTTAATACTAACTTTTTGCTACCAAAATAAAATGAATTTGTTCATTGATGAAGGAGCCTATTGTTGGTGTGTCCTCACCTCCATTATCTTTGTAAAATTCTAATATGTCAATAAAAAATAGGAAGTTATCCTAGATGTTGCAAGTTTGATTTGATCATTGATGAATTCATGTGAAATGTCCACTCAAAGATACTAGTCCATTTCACCTTCTTAAACAATAATAATTCTTCTTCCTGCATGGCCAATCTCCTAGCCTTCACTATCAATGCAAGGTCACATGAGTTTGTCATAAGAGCCCAAATTCAACACTACAACTATAATGGGTAATGTTCTTGCATCCCCCACATTTATACTAAATTGAACTCACCTCTTTTCTCCTCCACTATTAGTGCCACTACCACTATTCTTAGTGTTGATGATAATTGGTAGTAATAGTTATAGTGGTAGGATGAGGTTTGAGCTAGTGAGGTTGCTTACATTTTGTAGCACCTACACAACACAAACAAATAATAATGAACCTAGGCCAAAAGGGACTCATTTCGTAAAGTTCATGTCACAAATAAATGTGTGCAAGCCATTTTTCATTGTGAAGAATCAACTTCCATGAATTTCATGAAAGGATTTTTGGGTGATTATGGGGATTAGTGATGGTAACCAACCTCACTCAACTTCTTGTACCAGGGATATTTCATTGCCATAATTTTGATAGATGTTCCAAATGATCCCCTAAGGTCCTAGATCTTCCATTTTTTCCTATCAAAAACTTATGCAAGGGAATTCATATAGGTAAAATAGTGGGTGTAACAATGGTAGATGTTAGCCTAGCATGAAAGGAGATTATCATGGTTTACCATGAACTAAATGATGTAAGCATCTATTGCAAGGAACTTGGTGACATCATTGAAAAGATATTAGTCACACACAAGAATTGGGTTTTGGAGATATCCAATAGGTAACCATGTCCAAGCTTACCCAAGGAAAAATAATACTAGGAAAGCTATGACAAGAAATGTTCAAAGGTGTAAGGTTCTCTATTCTTGGTGAGAATCAATCTACCCTTATATATTGATGTGGGTAAGAGGGGATAATGGAGGTGACCCTAATTGGTGTAAATGAAAAGGGTGAGTCAATCCTTATTGGTGTTTGCATATGGGGGGTTTATAATAATGAGTATAAGAGAAATTTTATGTTTTTTTGTATGAACCATTATATATTGATAATTATCCATTTTGTATTCATTATTAATATAGAGCTTCAATATGTTGGGAATTAAGGTGTCTCAACCTTGGCATTTTTCCTAACATTTATTTATTATTTATTTGCCTATATTATATTTTTCATGCTTATCTAATGTTGTCATTTTGTGTGAGTTGGCACAATGAGTTGTCATCACACTGGGAGGTGTCATGGAAGGTGACTTGGATGTTCTTTTCCCCACATGGGAATATAGGAATCCCATTTTGTGTAGAGATTCTCTGCCATGTGTCAGCACTCTAAGCATTGTGTAAGTCATCATTGTATGACGGATTCCTATGACGGGATATATGACATGTAAGAGCTGAAAATAGAGATACTATGATAGCTGTGACAAGTGTCACATGGCATCTTTCTATGGAGAAGGTAGGTGCCCAAGTTTGGGATATGACAAATTTGTAAGAGTGTGTAAGAGAATATTCTATATATAGCCTGTTATGACGAATTCTCTTACAGTTGTAAGAGGTTGTTATATATGACAGATTATATGACATTGTAAGGTGTGTAAGTGAATCTGTCATACCTATTTTGGGAAAATTTGGGGCGCCCAAGTATGGAGATTGGTTTGGGGTGTAATAAATGCATGTACATGTGTCACAAAGGTCAAATATGTCCTTGGAATGTGTGTCACATGGATTTGGACGAGTTTTGCATAACTCCTTGTTGTAGCTTGCTCATGAAGCTACCTCTATGCTTGTATATCTCTATAAATAAGGTGCTTGAGGGAGTGTTTAGTATTGTAGACGCCAAAATCTGCATCATGGTTAGCATGATTCTAACATCCTCATAGGATAATACAACATTCTTCAAATTAAATGACAAAACTAATCTAAGCATGCAAATAAGACATGAAGTATATCTATCCTATGGTGGATTGGTGCAACTTAGTTGTGTAGGAAGTTGCCCTTTCCCAATCCATGATAAGCAAAACTACCAAACTGATAGTGATGAAGAGGAAGATATCCTCTCAAATGAAGAGAGTAACCTTGCAAGTGAGAATGTGTTGTTGATGTAGATGATTTGTGTTGAAATGCTTTGCATTTTATAGATTGAAAGATTGAAAGATTGAGAGATTTTGAGGAATGTGGGATCATTCATGAGCCAATGACAAGATGCCACTTGTCAAAGTGTGAGAGGGTGAGGAATGTGCAAGTCTTGGCCAATGTGCCAATTTCAAATTTGAATTTGAATGACTTGACATGTTTTGGGGGGATGAAAGGTGCAATAAATGCTATGTTGACTTGTGCAAATAGCATTTAAAACCTTGTTGGAAGGGACAAGTCCCTTTTGGGGGGAAGATTCAAAATGGAAGAATATTCCATTTTGATGCCATTTTGAATGTAATTAGAGGAATTATAAATCAAATAAATGATTTATTGGTGCAAGTGGGTGGGTTAGTTAGGAGTTTGGATTTGACTCTAGTTGAGTCAAAAGCTAGAGAATGATAATTATGATTAGAAGTTAATTAATGTAGATTAATTAACTTGGAGGATATTAAGAGGTGACATTTGATAAATCAAATGAGAAGAACTTTAAGGATTTGATTAAATAATTTTGATTTATTTAATGAACCTTAGGAAATTAATCAATAAATTGCTTTAATTGATTAATAGCTAAAATGAATGTTAATTTGTATGATGCATGATTGCTATTTTGCATGTCTATGAGTTGATTCATTGCAAGGTTATGCTATTAGATTTCCTCCAGAAGAGCAAGATGTAATCTTCATGTTAAGTCTGTGAGCCTAAAAGTGTATTGTAACCTTTTTGTTGCAGATTCATACATTCGTTTAATGCTTTGGAGTGTGGGGTTTTTTACCCGAAAGGGTTTTCCCCACGTGTATTGGTGTTTCTTCTCTTTTGTTTATCTTTCTTCTATTCTCCTTCTTTCATTCTTGAAGTGTTGATTTACATGTCGTTATGCTGCCGAAATTTTCTTAGATCCGCAAACTACATTATCTTTCCTAGAAGGGTTAATGTCATGGGAAAATTATCTATGTATGTTTCTACTATAAGGCATAGTAGTATGTGCTTGTATTTGGAACATAGGATACTGAGTGTGCATATTGTTCCTGGAAATTTTTTTGGGATATCGGATTTTCCCTTCATTTGGTATCAAAGCAAGGTTGTTCCATGGTTGCATGAGATTGCATGTATTAGTTCCATGGTGTTCAAAGTTTTGGGTATTTCTTCTATTGTGATTTCTTAGCTTGGCAGGCTTGAGGGAATCTATTTTGAAGAAATTGGCTGATGATTAATCCTTTTCTGAGTGGAATTTTTTTAGTTGATCTTGTTTTTGAGAAACAACAGGCATTTTGAAGGATGGAGTAGATAGAGTTTATTGGAGTTGATCTTTTTGTTGCATTTGATGTGATGTTGATCTGAATCTCTTGTTTGATAGTATTTATTAACCTCGAATGCATGTAGGCTATGGAGTTAACCATTTGATGATTTGAAAGCTTTTGTGATAGCCTATCTCCTCTGAATGCTTGTACATGTTGGTGGTTGTGGATTTGGCCTAAAAGTGGGCCTGGAATTCCTGGAACTCTTCTTCCTTTGGTTGGTTGTACTTGCATGTCTCAGTTTCATGATGGTTGGATCTGAGAGTTTTGTAGATTTTTTGTTCAAAATCTATGGTTATGCATATTCATGTTGTTCTATTGTTCATGCTAGCATTATTCTGGTGCTTTTTAGACTTGTGGGTTTTTTGAGTGATAGGTGGAAATGAATTTGCATGTGTGTTTGTGGCACATCGGTTTTACAGGTTTTACATGGATAAACAAAACTTGTGGTTTTGTAGATCTACTGATAAGCTATTTTTCATATTAAGTTTCCTTTGGGGTATTTTTAGATATAAGATAGTTGCAGTTTTGCATGTATGTTTCATGCATGGTATGAGGAAATGTGGATTATTTATGGGTTGTGAAGTTGGTATATTTAATGAGCTTCTGGACAACCTATTTCCTCTAGGGGTTTTAAAATTTTCCTGTCATACTAAAAGTTGTGGGTTTTGTGTAGATTTTTAGTATTTCCATTGATGGTTTAAGATTTGCACAATGATGGTTTTGCAGGTTTTTCATGTTAACAAAATATATGATTTGTAGATCTATGGAAGAGATTGGATTCAGACTCATAGAGTTTTTTGGATGAGAAAAATTTTAGATTTACAGTAATGCTTATCTTGTTCCTTGACTATGGTGCTCAGTTGTGGATTTGTGTGGCAGATCAGGTCTAATGGTGATTTGGTGTTTGAGTCTTAAAATCTGCATGTTATCCTCTTTGTTATCTCAGTTTTGCATGTTACTAATGTGATGGTGAGTTTGCATGCTTCATTGATTTTGCATCTTCGAGTTATGTAGGTTGTGGATTAGCTACCCATTATCTTGCAGTGAGGTGACTTGGATGTGGATTGTCTATATCCACGGGTCCTTTTAGTGTTGATGTAGATTCAACTAGTTGGCCTTGTCTGTGGTCATTTATGCATTGGTATGTCGCATTGAGATAAGAGGATGAATTTTTTTGGGTATCAGGATAGTCAGTGATGGGGATTTGTAGCATATTGGTTTATATTCTTTCCTTTGAGATTTTGGTTCTAATCATTTTGTGTTGCTAACATTGCATGTGAAGTATTTGCTTGTGATAGAGCCATGGAAGATCTTCATTTAGGAGATGGTTTATCTTGATTCTTGGAGAGCTCGGTATCACAGTTCAGTGGGAGCTTTAGCAGTGATTTTGGATTCATCACTTGGTGATAGATGATCTTTTGTAGTAGTTG
The DNA here is from genome assembly GCA_007115665.2 of Sequoiadendron giganteum. Lineage (NCBI taxonomy): Eukaryota > Viridiplantae > Streptophyta > Pinopsida > Cupressales > Cupressaceae > Sequoiadendron > Sequoiadendron giganteum. The sequence goes on from CM021100.1 coordinate 921,222,963, forward strand.
TTGGTGTCATGGAGGAGCTCTTGGATCCTATTTTTGTATGCAATGAGAGTTCTTTGGCATTTTGGATTCTATTGACAAGAGATGGTTATCTTCGTGTGATTGAAGATGTTGACATCTTGTTACCATGGAGGACTCATGAAGTCTTTGGTTAAGGTGTTGGTTTAATGATCCTTATTTATAGGACGTTAGGTATTGTGTCTTGGTTTACTCTTGATCATATGTTAGAGTGTTGACATGATACAGGTTTTCTTTGGAGCATGATATGTTCTTATGAGACATATGTTCTTATTTTGAGGAGATGTGAGATTACGATGTCATAATAAGTTTCTAAGTTATGTAGACGTGCGGGTTGGAGCATTGACTATGATCTTGTTTGGTTCTCTTGGTATTGGGTACATTGGTCATTTGCTTGATTACTTCATGATGGTGCTATATTGCATTTGGAGTTATCATGGATTGATCATGGAGGTTCTCATGGATACTTGGAGACTTGGGTGAGGCTAGAGTTCTCTTGTGATTAGAGACATATGTTGGACTAACCGCCAGCATCTCCCTTCGAGTTCACAACATGGTTTAACCACCTCCCATGGATCTTAACTGACTCTTGTATCGGGCATTGACAGGTCGATCGTTTGGTGCAATGGCAAGGCCAACAATTGGTATCAGAGCCGGTCATGGGTATGAACCCCTCGAGTGACGTTGAGGGGGGATTGTTGGACTAACTATCAGCATCTCCCTTCGGGTTCATGACATGGTTTAACCGCCTCCCGTGGATCTTAACTAACTCTTGTATCGTGCATTGACAAGTCGATCTTTTGGTGCAATGGCAAGGCCAACAACACATTGTTGAGATGATTACTCTTCAAGAGGTTTTCAATAGGAAGACTAAGTTTCCTACACCTAGATATGGACGTGAGTCCATTATGGACCTAGAGGATATTGTTCTTAGAGATTCATTGTGACTTGGTGCATCTTGGTGGAGCATTCTCATTCCCCACTCTCGGTCTACTCAGTGGTTTATCACTTAAGGTATATTGCACATTATTTCTCAAGTGTGATATGTTTTATCTTTCATAGATATGGATCTTGAGCTATGGATAGTTGGCTAGTTATGGAAGATTCATTTTGAGAGATGGTTTATTGGGCTGATTTCCTAATATGAGAAATGGATATTAGTTTGATCTTCTTTAGTTTGAGAATCTTACATCCATTTGGTTATATGATACATATGTACATTGGATCTATGGGATTGAATGGTTGGGTGTTGTTAAGGCTTTATTCTTTTGGGGTTGTAGAGGATATCATAATTGGCACAACTTAGCACTTTGAGGTGTTGTAGGACATTATGATTTACAGGTTCTCTCTTTGTTTTACGGCTACTTCTTGAATGTTCATATTCATATGATATGGTTGGACTTGGGAGAGTTATGTTGACATGTTGTGAGAGATTTTGCATCATATGTGTTGCATGTGGATCATTGTGACTGTTCCTGATATTACAGTGCTACACCTTGGTTGAGTGTTGATTTTTAGACTTAGTATGCTATGATCTATTTTTAGTTTTGACATTACCCTTGCAGTGGGAGTTCCTGGATATGTATGTTCCTCACTTGACAGGTGTTGTACATGGAGCTTGTGATTACAGTTTATGGGTTGGATATGTTGATGGCATGGGTTATACTAATGTTTTGTGTACCTTTGAGGTATGGTTGACTAGATGGATTAGCATTTATAGTGGGTGCTTTTTCGGTCATGTGGTTTAATCAGTTGGATGTGAGTGATTAGTCTTTTGAATGTTGTTCTAGCTGATGTTTTATCTTGTTCTTTCTTGGAGGAATCTTTGGCTTCATATTTGTGTTCTGGATATGGGGTTGAAGTTGGTTGATGCTTCTAAATAGCTTGTGAGCACATTGGAGTTGTGGCAGTATCTTGTAGCTATTGTTATCACTTGAGTTTGATGTTTGTGTTCTTTGCACTAGGGCATATACACCATGGATTTTCTTCCATAGGTGGTAGATTGGGAGATTATAGGAATTGTTGCCTGATATGGTGGACATCTTGGATGTTGTTGCAGGTGTCTTATTTGAGCATGAGAGAATATTGGAGATTTATGTGGTTTCATGGATGACTGGTTTTAGTTTTGATGATGTTTTTTCATCAGTTGAATCCTAGCAGTAAAATCTTGTTTGTTCTATTGGCTCTTGCAAGGTGTTCGACAAATGGGAGAATATTGGGAATTGAGGTGTCTCAACCTTGGAATTTTTCCTAACATTGATTTATTATTTATTTTCCTATATTTTATTTTTCATGCTCATCTAATGTTGTCATTTTGTGTGAGTTGGCACAGTGAGTTGTCATCACACTGGGAGGTGACATGGAAGGTGACATGGATGTTTTTGTCCCCACATGGGAATATATGAATCCCATTTTGTGTAGAGATTCTTTGCCATGTGTCGGCACTCTAACCATTATGTAAGTCATCATTGTATGATGGATTCCTGTGATGGGATTTATGGCATCTAAGAGCTAAAAATAGAGATACTATGATAGGTGTGACAAGTGTCACATGGCATCTTTGTATGGAGAAGGTAGGCACCCAAGTTTGGGATATGGCGGATTTCTAAGAGTGTGTAAGAGCATATTCTATATTTATCTTGTTATGATGGATTCTCTTATAGTTGTAACAGGTTGTCATATATAACAGATTTTATGACATTGTATGGTGTGCAAGTGAATTTGTCATACCTGTTTTGCGCAAATTTGGGGCATCCAAGTATGGAGGTTGGTTGGGGGTGTAATAAATGCATGTACATGTGTCACAAAGGTCAAATATTTCCTTGGAATGTGCGCCACATGGATTTGGATGAGTTTTGCATAGCTCCTTGTTGTAGCTTGCTCATGAAGCTACCTTTATGCTTGTATCTCTCTATAAATAAGGTGTTTGAGGGAGTGTTTAGTATGAGTTGATTCATTGCAATGTTATGCCATCAGATTTCCTCCAAAAGAGCAAGATGTAATCTCCATGTTAAGGTTGTGAGCCTGAAAGTGTATTGTAACCTTTCTGTTGCAGATTAATACATTGGTTTGATGCTTTGGAGTGTGGGGTTTTTTACTCAAAAGGGTTTTCCCCACGTGTATTGGTGTTTCTTCTCTTTTGTCTATCTTTCTTCTATTCTTCTTCTTTCATTCTTGAAGTGTTGATTTACATGTCATTATGCTACCGAAATTTTCTTAGATCCACAAACTACATTATCTTTCCTACAAGGTTTAATGCAATGGGAAAATTATCTATGTCTATTTTTGCTATAACACATAGTAGTATGTGCTTGTATTTGGTGTTGATGTTAAAGGCAACGTCAGGATTCTACTTCTAGCCCAGTTCGATCCATGAAGGGTAATTTAAATGGTAGCCTAACAGTTTTTTAAATTGCATAGACATAAATTAATGAAGAGGTTCTTCATTATGAAACATTGATTAATATTTAATCATTGCTAATTTGGGCCGACTTATAATGTTTAATTATTGTGAATATTTATATGGGTTGACTTCATTAAAGAAATAATATTTTTTTAATATAAGGTTGCCCTTCTTGAAGTGTCACCTTATTTTGTATAAATATAAGATGATGATCTATCATTTCATCATCAAGATTATTTTTCATACTCGCACTCCTTGAAGAAGTTCACACTTGAGTAGCAGGGCATGATCTTGAGTAGCAGATCATTATCTTGAGCAGCAGGTCATGCTCTAGAGCAGCAGATTATTATCTTGAGCAACAGATTATTATCTTGAGCAGCAGATCATTATCTTGAGCAACAGATCATTATCTTGAGCAACATATCATTATCTGGAGCAATAGATCATTATATTGATGCAGCAGATCGATCTTAGCAGAAACATGTATATTATGTATTCATGCATCTAGGAGAGATGTTGTTGTACATTGTATCAAATTTGGCCTTGTGTTTGGCCTGATTTGTAAGTAGATTTCTTCTCTTATCTCTACAATATATAAGTGATATCTTTGTTGGGTTTTTCTCCCTCGAGTTGGAGGGTTTTCCTAGGGTATCTGTGGTGTTCATTGTCTTTTGTGTTGCATTTTTTTTTCATTTATTTCATGTTTGATCACAAAAATTAACATGGTATCAAAGCAGGTCAAAGAAAAGATCTGATCTAACTTGATTAAGCAATCTATGAAAGAGATGGGATAACATATTCTAGAAGAAATACAAAATCCATTGATATTGATCAAAATTTATTAATGTTTGAATGCTCTTTGTAATCAGACATGATCCAATGCTGGAAGTTTTTGCTTTGGATTATAGGTGATTATACCCAGGGCAGAGGTTGTGAAGCAATTATTGGAAAAATATTTGGCTCGTGTCAAACTCTGGCACCCATCCCTCTTTTCACGAGAGGAAACTCTCTAATTCTGGCCAGGTCACATTAGTTTCAAGAGATCGTGTCTAGTTTATGTTCTTTATGTAGTGTGAACTACAATATGGTGAAAAGGAGTGTGCATCAAATTCTATAAAATCCTATCAGAATTCAAGATCTCGAAAGGCTAAACCTGGTCAAGTTGATAAAGGAATGGACTTTGTTAGAATAGGCTAACTTTGTGTGTAAAGGAGATGCTTTGTACTATGTGGTTTGATGTTTTGAGGCCTTTAGTTGCATAATCTTCAGAATCACTGCTCTATGCAAAGATTGGAAGTTAATGGAGCTTGTAAAAGCATGAAACATTCGGGAGCATAAGTAATATGTGCAGATCTGAAGGGGGCTTATGTGCAAAACTTAAGGATTTTGATTTCAAATGAGATAAGTATTCTTTTGGTTATACTTTTTAAATCTAGGGTAAAATTTTAGTTTGCTAATTTGACATTGGTTATTTGAATCATGTGTGTTTAGCCAAAATCGTGGTTTCTCTTGAATAGTGATCACTAGGACAAGATCCTTTGGAGATACCACTATTCCTTGCAAATTATGAAGATCTCTGAGTGTGACTCTGAGATGAAAAGAGAACTGAAACTTTGTTGTGATAGGATGATCACATTGATAACATTCTCTTTGTGCTTGGACTATGATGGTGCCTTGAGAGGCCTGATTCTCTGTTGTATATGTTAGCTACATAATGTGTCTAAGAAATCTGAGTTGAGCAGATTGTCTCTTGTTGTGCTGAGATTAGCTCTTTTGAGAGGAGTAAAAGATTATCAGAATCAATAAATATAAGTTTTATTACTTCTTTATTTTTGATATTTTCTTCTTATATATAATCTATTATTATTATTAATCCTTAAAATACATATTGGATCAAGAAATAAATGAATGATGAATTAATTATCTGAGATTACTTAAGGAGATTGTGATGAGATAAGTATTTCATGATCATGAATTTATTATGTAGTTATTAATTCATACTATAACATTGAGATATTAAATCATGTATGCTTCCACCATTATTATTTCTCTTCAGAATAGTTGAGTTCTATGAACTAGTAGTAATCTCTCCTTGATGTCTTCGGGACGGACCAAGAAGCGTGAGAGATTGATTTCAAGAGAAGAAAAGCTTGTTGCATCTTGTAGGCTAAAGCATTGAGACTCAACTTGCATCCATGGGACTGAGTTGGTGGCTGAAGACATCTCTTGAAAAAAAAGAATCTACTCAAGTTGTCTTTGTGATCAGCCTCTTCGAAGAGGAGGAATTAACCTTTAGAGGGAGTTATGTGACTCACGGAGAAGAAGCTACAAGGCTAATGCTAAATCCTTGAAGATCCTCTTCAATAGTTGAGATAAGAATTGCTTAAGATAGTCAACCTGGATTTAACATTGGTAGCTCCGCAAACCTATTCAGAATAGAGTGATCTAGGATGAGGTTGAAAAGGACAACCCTGAATCTCTACAGAGGTGTGCGTTGGAAACCATTTCTCTAAGGCAAGCATTGCAAGAAATCTTGGACGATGAGGTCAGAAGGTTGATGCAAGTACTTGAAGATTTAGAGGGAGCCTACTGATGATGTTGAAGCATTGATCTTAGTTCTATATGTTGATGATCTAATTCTTACTGGAGAAGATCACCTCATTATCAAATGTAAGAAGGAGCTAGCTTCTGAATGTGAAATGAAGGATCTTGGTCTCATGCACTAATTCCTTGGTTTAGAAGCTTGGTAGAAGACGGATGGGATTATTCTAAGTTAAGGAAAGTATACTATTGACATCTTGAAGAGATTTGGTATGATGGATTGCAAATCCATGTCTACACTTATGGAAACCAATTTTCAAAAGCTTAAGGAGGTTGTAGCTAGTTCAGATCTGGTGGATCCTACTATGTACAGGCAATTGATTGGATCTTTGATGTATCTAGTCAATACTAGACCACATATATGCTATGCAGTGAGTGATCTTAGTTAGTTCATGTGTGAACCAAGGTAAATACATCTAGTTGCAGCAAAACATATCCTAAGATACTTGTGTGGCACAGTTGGATATGGCTTGAGATATGCTTCTGGTGTAGACTTGAAGTTGCATGGAAATATTGATTTTGATCGGGGAGGGTGTGTCACTGATCAAAAGAGCACCTATGGATGTTGTTTCAGTTTGGGGTCTGCAATGATCTCCTGGTGTAGCAGGAAGCAGTCTTCAGTGGCACTGAGCACCGTAGTGACTGAGTATATTGCAACTTGTGTGGCAGCTAGAGAAGCAGCGTGGCTTCGGAAGCTCCTTGCAGGATTGTTTGGACAATTGATGGAGTTGACTGTCATTCATTGTGATAATCAAAGGTGTGTGAAGCTTTCTGTCAATCCAATGTTTCTTGATAGAACCAAACATGTTGAGATCAAATACCACTATATCAGAGATATGGTATTGAGGAAATAAATCTAGTTGAAGTATACCAACACTGATGAGCAAACGAAGGACATTCTCACCAAGCCTCTTGCCAGAGTAAAGTTTGTGTAATTTTGAGACAAGCTTGGTATTATGGAGAATGAAGCCCTAGCTGAGAAGGAGTCTCAGCATCAGTGAACTTCAAATTTTCTTTAATGTATTTCTCTCTGTTAGAGAGATTTGAGGTGCAAGCCCTTGTTAATGTATTTCTCTCTATGAGATAATTTCAAGGTGAAAGCCCTTGTTTCCACCCTCTGGGAGAGCCATGGTGGATTTCATTTGTGTCACACCATGACAACATCATGTCAGAGATTCCATGATGATTTTCTTGTACTTGTGTTTTTCACCCTCTGGGAGTAGCCATGGTGAATGTCACAATGAGGTGACGATATCATAATTGAGTGATGGAAACTTATGTAATTTTTCCATACATGGGAGAGCCATGATGGTTAATATCATGATGAGGTGATATGTTCCTTTTCCATACATGGGAGAGCCATGATGGTTAATATCACAATAAGGTGATATGATATCCTAATGAGGTGATATGCTCTTTTCCACACATGGGTGTAGCCATGGTGGTTGAAATCACGATGAGGTAATTTGTCATCTTATGCAGCTAGAAGTATCCTCCCTAGTTGAGAGGGAGTGTTGATGTCAAAGGCAGCGTCGGGCTTCTAGTTCAATCCATGAAGGGCAATTTAAATGGTATCCTAACAACTATTTAAATTGCATAGACATAGTGTCGCGCTAGCGCCACCGGTCACGTTAAAAAGTTTACCAAGTGCACTGTAGCTTATAGGGGGTCATGCTACCCGATTCTTGCAGTCTAATAAAAAATAAAAATTGCATAGACATAAATGAAGAGGCGCTTCATTATGAAAAATTGATTAATATTTAATCATTGCTAATCTAGGCTGACTTATAATGTTTAATTATTGTGAATATTTATATGGGCCGAATTAATTAAAGAAATAATATTTCTTTAATATGAGGCTGACATTCTTGAAGTTTCACCTTATTTTGTATAAATATAAGGTGATGATCTATCATTTCATCATCAAGTTCATTTTCCATACTCACACTCCTTGAAGTTCGCACTTGAGCAGCAGGGCATGATCTTGAGCAGCAAATCATTATCTTGAGCAGCAGGTCATGATCTGGAGCAAAAGATTATTATCTTGAGTAGTAAATTATTATCTTGAGCAACAAATCATTATTTGGAGCAGCAAATCATTATCTGGAGCAGAAAATCATTATCTGGAGCAACAAATCATTATTTGGAGCAGCAAATCATTATATTGATGCAGCAGATTGATCTCAGGAGAAACATGTCTATTATGTATTCACACATCTAGGAGAGATGTTGTTGTACATTGTATCGAATTCGGCCTTGTGTTAGGCCTGAGTTGTAAGCAGATTTCTGCTCTTATCTCTACAATATATAAGTGATATATTTGTTGGGTTTTTCTCCCTCGAGTTGGAGGGTTTTCCCAAGGTATCTGTGGTGCTCATTGTCTTTTGTGTTGCATTTTTCTGATTGCTTTCATGTCTGATCACAAAAATTAACATTTGGAACATAGGATACCAAGTGTTCATAGTGTTCCTAGAAAAAAATTTGGGATATATGTTTTTCCCTTCATTATATATTGATGGGGGTAAGAGGGGATAATGGAGGTGACCCTAATTGGTGTAAATGAAAAGGGTGAGTCAATCTTTATTGGTGTTTGCATATGGGGGTTTACAATAATGAGTATAAGAGAAATTTTATGTTTTTTGTATGGACCATTATATTTTGATAATTATCCATTTTGTATTCATAATTAATATAGAGCTTCAATATGTTTAAGATATGGTTGCACTTTTTCTAACTTTTAGTTACAAAAAACTATCAAATATATAGATATGTAGTGATATGAAATGTATGGAAAAATTATAAGAATATAAATTTAATATGTAATAAAAATATTTTTGAGCAAGGGCCTGAGTAGATCCCTCTTTAATTTATCAAAAAATTATGATGATTGAAAATATGTCAAAATAATAAACCCCTTCAACAAGAAAGAACTATTTTTTATACTAAGATAACCTTATATATTTGAACTTCAATATGGGTGGGTCTAAAATCTCCATGTTAGTGCTTCACAAGCTAAGAGGCTAATAAAAAATAGTGGCAAGTTTTATCTATTTTTTTTGCATGATAAAGAAGAACCTAGGGGAGATGAAATTAAATTTTTACTTGAGATGCATACTTATAAACAATAAGAAGAAATTCATCCATTTTTCAATGAATTGTCAAATTTATTTTTTGATCATAAAGGGTTTCCCCATGTAGAGCTTTTAAGCATTAGATGTACTTGTTAATTAATTTCCCTCTTCCAAACATAGGCTTGTACTATCAAAGTGTTTTATAGGCCAATAAAGTGAACATACATCTAAAATTTATCAATTATAAGAGAATAATCAAACCTAGTACTCCACCTCATGATTGGCCCATGCAATGGTGGTGCCCAAATATAATACATCACATGACATGCAAAATTTAGAGCTTTCAACAAGATAACTATCCCATTCAACACCAAACCCTCATATCATCTCAAGATTGCATTGATCAAGACCACTCTATGACTTTAGAAACTTGTCCAATGGAAAACCAATTCAATGTATAGCTTGTGGATGAGGAAAAAATTCTTGAATCATCCCAATGAAGTGCCATATTCAATCCTAGAACGTGTGGGGTTTGACGATCTGCACTCACAAATATCAAGTCAAGCAATATATTCATCAAAATCAACCTAATGTACTAATGCTCCAAGAAGTGAAATCCAGCGCCTGTCGATTAGATGCTACGCTTGTTGCCATTTGGCATGGGGCTCTTTTCTTCCACACCAATCATGATTATGGTGCTGGTGGTGTTATTTTGGGCCTTGCCCCTTGGTTAGCTAGACACATTGTGGCTAATGGATTTGATCCCAATAACCATTGTGTTTGGGCCACTATTATTTATTTTATTTTTTGTAGACTACAAGAATCGATTGGGTATCCGTCCCCCTATAAATTGTAGTGCACCTGGTAAAAAAAATTCACATGACCGACACCACTAGCACAACACGCCCTCCAGTACCACGGGTTTGGGGGGGTTTGGGCCACTGTTATTATTAAGGATATTCTCTTTGGGTTTTTCATTTATCCCCCTAATTCCCCCAACGAGAGACTTTAATTATGGAATTGGATTCATCATCACCTCCCTAATGCCTATTGGATCTTGGGTGGCGAATTTAACATGGTTGAACACCCAATTGATCATAGTTGGACTAGCTCCTCTTGCTTATCCCAATCTAAAATTGAAGCTTGGTCCTTGGCACATAATGCCCTTGGAATTCATGACCTCCTTCTAGTAAAATACAACACATATGCCTCATTGGTATACTTGGATCAATTATCATGAAGGTTTCTTGAGGAAAATGAGTAGGCTGGACTATTTTTACATCTCTCCCAATTGCCCAATTTTACCTTGTGATGGTCGCCTAGTTCATCTTGACCTTTCTACCACTCTTTTTGACCACCTTCCCATTTTTACCATGCTCAATTTTTCCAACAACACCTCCATCTTTTATGAATTTCCTTTTAAATTAAATGTCTCCCATCTAAAGAACTAGGACTGTATTGTTGGTTTAATTGCCACCTGGAACTCTAAACCAAAACCTCAACAAGAAAGGTAGATCAGTTGGTATGAGAGAATCATTGTGAGATGTACCTCATTTATTAGTGACTATGGAAGGTAGGCTGCTACTAGGCATCGCAAAATTGAAAAGTCTCTAAGAGGGCGTCTTGAGCATAGTCAATCTCTCTTAGCTTCAAAGCCCCAAAACATTTTTGTTCAAAAAATTTAATGATTAATGTTGAGAATGCAATTCAAAAATTGGCTACTTATAAAGGCAAAGGTGCCCAAGTGTGAGCCTGAATACAATGGATCAAAGAGGGAGACCATGGAACTAAATTTTTATTTCAATATCTACAATACAAACATAAAAAATAATACATCTCTACCATTAAATCTTTTGATGGCTCCATACATACCAGCCATGATGCCATTTTGTAAACCTTCTATGAGCACTTAAAAAACCCTTTTTATAGATGACTTTGTTGTTGATTACATACTCCCCATACTTGAAGATAGTGTGTCTAGTTGCATACCTCAAAAAATAGACCATGAACATAACAAATTTCTTGATCGCCTTCTATCTATAGAAAATCTTGATGAAGCCCTTAGGTGCATGGTGATAGAAAAAAGTCTCAAAATTGATGGTCTAACTGTTGAGTTGCATCATGCTCTTTGGCCTCACATTTGTGAAGACTTTTATAAGTTGTATCTTGAAGGTGTTGAAATTGGATCCTTGGGTCATATTATCAATCAAGGGCTGATTAAACTTATTCCCAAAGGAAAAGAGGAAGATACTATTAATGGTTGGTGGCCTATTACCCTCATCAACACTTTGTACAAAATCATCGCTAAAGCTCTTGCTCAAAGAATTAAACAAGTTACTCAAGACATTGTCTGACTAGAACAAAAAAACTTCCTTGGAGGGAGATTCATCCTCAATAATTTGATTCTTTCTTGGGAAACTATTGAATGGACACAACAAACTGCCCAAGATGCTCTTATTATTAAGCTTGATTTTTATAAAGCCTATGATTGTATTCACTAGTCATTCATCCTCAAAATACTAAAATGTCTTGGCTTTGGCCCCAATTTTTTTGAACAAGTCAGCATTCTTTTCATGGATGCTAATGCCAAAGTGACTATTAAAGGTATCCTCTCCCCCCAATTCCCTTTACAAAAATAAATTCACCAAGGTTGCCCTCTTGCTCCATTTTTATTTGTCCTTGTTATTGATTCTCTTGGCTATCTCTTTTAACATGCACTCTCCACTAATCGCATCCATCGTGTCTCGTTTCTAGGCAATATTAAATCCCTCAACTCCCACTTTGTTGATGATAGCATGTTGTTCATAAAAAATTCAACTGAAGAAATGGCAAACACACTTGATATATTGGAGCTCTTTTATTTTATTTCTGGTTTGAAATTGGCTAATGAAAAAAATTGAATTTCGCATGACCCACCCTAGCCCTCAGCCTCATTGGATTTTCCAATGAAGGGAATGAAGTGAAATATGGCTCTATTACTAGATATCTTGGGATTCCATTTGGTATTGGAGTCTCTCTTAAAGATATGTGGAAATGGTTCATGACTAAACTTAGGAAAAAGTTTATGAATTGGACCAACTGATTTCTATCCATGGTTGGGTGAATACAAGTGGCAAACAAAAAACTCTTGGCTAGTCACATTTACATCTCTTGTTTTTAGTTGCCCTCTAAGAGTTTCTATAATCAATTAACAAAACTAATAAGAATTTTCCTTTGGGTGCAATGGGGTAATAACAAAGGTCTTCCTATGATCTCATGGACACATTGCATACAACCAAGAGATAAAGGAGGTTTGGGAATTATTGACCCTCATACCCAATGCATGTTTCTTACCACTAAATGGATTGTTAGGGCCTTGGAGGGTGAGGCCCTTTGGAAATTCTTAGTTCAACACCACATCCAATCTGTTAGTGCTTGGTGATCTTGGATAGCTATTAATTGGAAATACAAACTCCTTCTTGCACTCTTCTTTAGAAACCATGGGTCTACTCCCTTTAACTCCATTTGGTTAGCCTAGAAAATTACTTCTAGAAGCCTGATTTAGTTCGACCAGTCCTTGATTCATGGCTTAAGATTTGCATCTTCTTCCATTTGGTGGAATCACTTAATTTAGTATGATGGAAAGCCTCTTATCACCATTAAAATTTTTAATGGAAAACATCTTTTTAAAAAGGGAATTCAAACATTTTGTGACATTTGGGACCCTATTAACTTTAACTAGATGTCGTGGCAACAACTCAAAGCTCACTTCAAACTGTCCCATTCATGCGAATCTCCTCATATGAAAATTCAACTAACGATAACCCCTTAGTTATCTTGTTTACTATCTCTCCACTACCATGACAATTTTCTAAATGACTAGAAATGGCCCACCATGCAAAACATTCAAAGCTTTCCTCTTAAAACCATATATATTCACCTTCTCCCAAAAACCTTCTTGGCATCCAAACTTAATTCTAAATGGGGATGAAATCTCATTCAGACACAGTGGGACAAGTTAAGTTTATAGATCTGTAAATCAAAAACTAATGTCTAGTCCTAATTACTCACCTGGAAAGTGCTTCATATTAAGCATCCTATTGGTGACTGCCTCTCTTTTTTTCCCACCTTTGGTGTGTCCTTTTTTCTCCAAAACGGAGTCCATAAGGAATTTTTTTGGCTCTACACTCATGCTCGCTAACTATGGTAATCCCTCTTCTCCACTTTCCAAACTTTGTTCCTTTAGACTTGGTCCTAGAAAACTACTCTCCTCAAGTATTCCCCTAATCATAATTTCATTACCCAGACATTAAGACAAGTTATCATCAATTTCGTATGGAGGTTTTGATATATGGCTATATTCTCACATTATTTTCTCCCCCTACAAATTGAAACTCATTTGGTGTGCTCAAGATTATCCCTCCATATTCATGTCATGCAAACTATACCTTGATTAAGCGCAGAATTTAGTCAAATTTTACACAATATTTATGTGCAAATTAAGAAATTTGAGGATCAACTATAGGAAAATACCAAAATTCATCCTTGATGACCTCTCCCTTGCTTGGTTGTTCACAAATGAGAGGTGGATTTGGTTTGCTTCAAACCTTTTCTTAGAGTAGTTATTTTTATAATTCATACAACTGCTTCATCTCATGGAAAGACTACCTCTGTCATTAAACTACTAAAGATTCATAGTTTTGATATGATTTAAAGATATTAATGGTCCATTGAGTCTTAATTTTGATATTCTTTAAATATATTAAGGGATCATTGATATTCTTTAAACATATTAATGGTCTCATGAAATGAATCTAGCTTGTGAGAGAGTTTTGAAGCCAGCCAAATGATAATTTATATAGTCATTTAGGAATGTAATCATGCTAAATTAAGGCATGATAGTCCAAAAGAAAAGGAGTAGTCATGGAGAAGATTCCTTATGACTGTGATTTTATAAAGATATTAAATCCCTATACAAGTGTTACAGTGTTTAAGAATACAAATGGATACAATGTTGTCTAAGTTGATAGTGGCAGTTATACCCTTATGACAAGAGCCCAAAGATATTGATGATAGTACTTTGGGAAACATTGTGATGGCCTTAAAGGAATATCAAGTCATCGAAACAATAATCCCACATAAGGCACCTCATAGTTTATATCACAGTGTTCATGAAAGTCATAAAGGCTAAAGGGAAAAGTTGAGAACCATGATAATGGTCCATGACAAGCTTGATAATGAGTAATGACCTAAAGCATAGAACTATGTGCATGCAATAGCTAAAGGGAATTCATGGGACTATCATAACCATGAAAAGACAAAGAAGCCAGACTTATAGGGTAGTCAAGCAGCCTAACATTAGAATAATCACTATGTAAAGTGGCAATGAAGTCAAATACAAGATAAGGGGCAGTCACACACCTTGTAACTAGAGTTTAGACTCAAGAACATAGCCACAATGAACAATTTGTGCAACCATTAACATGACAGTGATACAAGGGTCTTATATGGGTAGTATTCAAGATCACGAAGATGAGAGAGAAGTCTTACACAAAGGAGCAACCACCTTACTTATGAATGGAGAGCAATTATATCCAAGTGAGTTGCATGATGGTAAGTGCAAATGTGATGAACACAATATATGCAAGCAGAGTCCATATGTACAGAGGTTTTTAACAAAATAAATAAGGATAAATGAAACCAAATGTGGATTTCTTATTCCCAAGAGATCTTCTAAGCCTCCTTAAGGATTTTTTATCTTTTCAAACCTTCTTACACATGTTTAAAGGGAAAAAGAAGGAAGGTGGAAACAATTAGAATATTTATTGTTTGGTTGAGAGTCAGTTACAAGCATCTAGGGAAGTGCTTATAAGAAGTTTGGAGGAATTAAGGATAGTTGCAGGTATATAGGGTAGTTTGGGTCACCTATAGAGAAATTCCAATTATCTAAGGATTGTTGCAGACATCTAGGAGCTAAAAAGCTTAAAAATTCAAGGTCATTCTTCTTCAATGCCACCTTGGAGTTTTTAAAGGAGTCAAAGTAGGAGGAAATTTTCAAACACTCAAGTGAATATGAAGAGCAACTTGGTCAAAGTAGTTGTCTTGAATAGTCATAAAGATTTGTCCTATATTCTCTCCCATGTTGGGATGGAGAAATAGTACGCCTAGAGGCAGTTAGAAGTTAGTTATTTCACTTTTTGGAGTTGTATTGTAAACTTGAAAAGTTTCTTTCTATCCTTTTGTGTACTATAACTCTAATTTTCAATCTTGGGACCAAAAATAAAGCATTGTAATCATCATTTTCAGAGAATTTTCAATCATAGCAGATTATTTCTAGACTATGTGTAATACTGAAGGCATCTTTATTTATAAAAGGAAAGGTTTTCACCACCATTGTGTTGGTTATGTTGTGTGTTATTAATTTTCATGCATGTTTCATGTGTTTTTATATCAAAACCTCTAAACTATACATGCTTAAAACACCTACAAAACTTGTAGTTTCTTCTCTAAGTGATGGTTACTTGTTAAAAAACATTTATATGAGCTGATACAACTATGCAAATACTCTTTTTTCTTCCAAAGCAATAAAGATAGGTCAAGTTTTTTAACAAATAGCTTGAATCATAAGGCAAACCAACAAGGTCGTGTGACACAAAACACCTTTTGTTGAAGATTGTATGCAAACTAGTTTAAACACTTAGTCTTCAAAAATTTTGGTGCATCACCCTCATAGTAGATTCATTTCATGTCATCCTTCTACCCTCTTTTCATCAACAAAAGCACTAGTTTAGTTCAGTTTAGGTGAGGTATCAAGGGAACCAACCCTCTTTGGAGGTTCTCTTTTGTTTAGGTGACCCACAACTTGGAGTATTCCCCATGTTTCACTAGTAGGTTGAGTTTTGTAACTCAGTTAGGGTGCATATTTAGTGATAACACTAACAATGTTATTTACCCTAGTGTCTTTAATAGAGGTCATTATTTTTTCATAATAAACCTACATTAATTATAACATTTAAAAAATACATATTATTAAAGAAAATATAACATATATTTATTTTTTGTAAATATAATACTAAGGCCTATATACTTACAAAATTTCATTTCAAAATTACCTCATTTGATCCACCAAAATGTGAAGTAAAAGTATTTTTTGTCAGCATTTTGATAGGCACAAAGGAGACTCCATCAAGGGTTTGATTTAATCCTAGGGGGGTCTATCTAAGGGATTTTGATCTAACATTCTTCAATCAAACTCCTTTATATCGAACCCCTCAAGGTTAAATCACTACTTTTTCTAAAAAATATGTGATTCAAAGCAAAAATTAGGATGTCCCACAAGTGGGACACACTATTGACATTATTATAAACTTTGCATATGCATGAATGAATTGGAGACTTTCTACTTTAATGAGGATAATTTTTCTTACCCTAGTCACTATTTTCTCTATGACCTTGTGCCATAGATTTTCCTTGCAAGGTCTAATCTTCAAATTTTAATTTTACTTGTAGCCATACATTGTCAATTTTTATGTGCTAGCATTTCATTATCTATGAGTTTTTCAATTTTGGTTTTTTATCTTAGTTTTCTAGACTTTTTTCTTTGTGTTATATGCCTTATAAATACCTATGTTTTTATTAGTGCCTTAGTATTGGTGTGTCATTTGGTGCCCCTCTCTCCTCATCCCTCTTGCTATTTTAGCCTACATCTTAGAGCTATCTATATCTTTGCAATATCCACCATGGGAACTCATCCCTAATTAAATCCTTTTTTGGCACTATTTTGTGTTCCCATAAAAAATTGATAGTTTTGATCTCATGATCTCATTGCCCTATTTCAAAAACCAATCTAAGGTAACTAATGTTAAGGTTTTATTTGCAATTAGGCTTAGGTTTTTTATTTGGGATAGTCATAATAGTTAATTTTGTTTTGCACGGTGACCTCAAAGTTGTTTGCATGCCTTAGTGTTGGCCAATCGATTTGTTCCATTGTATTGACCTTACTGATTTTGTGCTTGGTATATCCTACTCATTTTTGGTTCATGCTCCATATTATGTTCATGATGACCTACTTGGACCTGAGGGAAAATTATTATCTACCACATGTCACCTTTGGCACTAGTCATCCCAAGATTCTTTCCATGTGGTGATATTATCTTCTATGACACCAAATCATATATCACTTCATTGCATCCTTCTAGATTTAGTGGTGGGGACCTCTTTCATACTTGACTACATTATTTTTTCTTGATACTCTCTAATGGTATAAAATATTTTGCATGCTCATTTCTCATTAAACACAACCCTTTATCCTTGCAGTTCATGCTTCTTGTGCTTGCATATATGCATATTAGTTGATGATTTGAGAATATAGCTTCCAATTCTCCATGACAATGGATATTTTCCATAAATCAAAAATGAAAAAATGATGTGTATTCCTAATGGATTCCAAGCTATTGAAGTCTCTATCAGTTGTGGCTAAGGCTCTACTAGCACCATTTTTCATATGCCTTAGTTAGTCTAGGTACTCTAATAAATCAAAACTTTATTATTCTTGTTGGAAGCATTAAAATTGATTAAATAATGGTACTAGGAAAATAGGCTAGGGTCACAAAAGAAGAATGCAACCATGACAAGTAGTCAGAATCATGGACACAATTTTTATCCAAAATTACAAAATACTAGGATTTTGTGCATTAAATCAATCCTCACATCTTCATAATCATTGATTTGACACATTAATGTGCATAAGTCGTAAAATATCTATCAATATAAAATAATAAAATATATAAGAAACTTTCTTACCCTCTTTTGTTTTAGATTGTTATTGTCACATACTCAACTTTGTGTATTTTCTTAGATTTAAATTGTAATCAAATTAAAATATTATTTGTTAGACCTAAATGTGTATGTATAGGACCTTAAGAAATAATTAGAATTTAATTTATGCATAAATATATTAAATTATATAATGAAAGTCTTAAGACAATGCTTTCAAAAAATAATATTTCTACATTTCCATTTTGAAAACTTTTTGACTTCTTGTGATAGGTAGAATTACAATACATTCATTGAGTTTCAATAATTTCAATACAACTAATGAAAACATTTTGACTAAATGGTCTACTTTTAACTTTTGTCAATTTTTAATAAATTATAATTTATCAATCGTCTTATTGGTGCTTTAGATGAACAATAATATTGTTCAAACTTTGATGCATTGTTCAAATATAAACTATTTTATTTTATGGAAAAGTTTATTAATTATGTCTAAAAACATAGCTTATAGTGGTAAGGTAGAGAAGCATTTGATGTCATGATTACAAAAGAATATATTTATTTAATTAGATTCAAAAGATAAATGTATTCTTTTGTAGTCATGACATCAAATGCTTCTCTACCTTACCACTATAAGCTACATCTTTAAATGTAATTGATAATTTTTTTCAAAAAAAAATATTAAAATATTTTTTAATGCTTAGAAATGAAATCATTAAAAGTAACATGTAAGCATATAATATTTGTTACATTTTTCAAAATAAAAACAAAATAATTTTTTATCAAAAATAATGAATGGTGACTTTTTAAAAATTATATTAAAAGTTAAATAGAAAATTATATTATCAAAAAAATAACTCTTCAAATAAAATAAAATAAACAATACAAATAAAATAAATAAATTAAAATTAAAATTTATTTAATAATATTTGATTATAATTTTTTTTAAAGCACATATAATTTAACAAGCATAAAATGAGTTAGCATAATGTTAAATAAAATAAAAAATTTATTTGATAATATTTGATAATTATGATATTGCTATCAGAATTTAATCGTGTTTTTTTCGAGTCAAACTCATTGATCCATATTAATCAATATTTGATAATGTTAAATGATAATGCCACTTAATCAGAACTACTGCGAATCATTCAACGGAACGGAACGGTTACCAATCTAAATGTGAAGTCTCCGCGCTTTACAGAAATTTCCTCATACTTAGCTCAAATTGTACGGCTGTCCAGTAAAAAAATCTGCTTGATATACGCTGTTTTGACTTGACTTTTTAAAATGTCAAAGTAAGCCCATTAATATTTGTTTTATAGCATTGGTGCGCTCATTGCCACAATAACCCTCACAAATATACAAAATACTCTTGTATAATTTCAATGATAATAATAAATGTTTGACAATGCTTTTTCAAACATAAATTCTTGAGGGTCAAATATATACATCATTCATATTATACTAAGGTGAATGGAAGAGGACATCAAGTAATTAAATATTGAGGAAGATTTAATATTTATGAAAAATAAAGTTAAAATGTTTATAATTCATAAAGTTATGAAGGTTTGAAGAGAGTTATTAGTCTTTAAATAGCATATACAAATAAAACAATTCTTAATATTAATATTCTTTGAACAATAATGTTAAATTTGATGTTCTTTTCTTGAGAAATAATATTGTCAGTATCTATGTGAAAAGGGTGTGAAGAAACCATGAGTTGTGTCAAAAAGACCCTCAAGTTCTACAAGACAATTGGAACTTAATGTAATCTAAATGTTGAATTATCTCATCTTCAAAGAGAAGATATATATCGTAGTAGTTTTAAAGCTTTGAGGAAAGAATTCTAGACGCACCATCCTTTTCGACTATAAGTAGGCTATATAAGATATTATATTTAATACCTCTATTTATCTTTCTTGTAGAAAGTTCTAGTACATCCATAAAAAAATTACACAAGGAAACTTGTACATGTCAATGCCTATAAGACCAAGACAAAGCCTAGCATAATAGAAGCATTGCATACCATCCAAAGTATATCCCTAATTGTGTGTCAATCACATAGAGTATGTGAATGCTTGATATAGATATTTGAAGAAATTAATCAAATTATTAGTCATCTATCTAGTCCTATGTTTCATAATTACCACTTTAAAGATCACCACAATAATAAGTGTGTTAGTACCAAACTTAGTGAGAATGATATCTCATGATATTAATCTTTAAGCCTGAAGATGTTTATATAACATTGAAATAAAAACTCTTTTCAATTTTTTTTGGATAGTTTCTTTAAGGTAAGGCCTCAAGTTTTAGCCCTATATAAAAGAGTATGTGTAACAAGTGAGTGAAAGGTGCAAATATTAATTTGGATATCCTAATGTTGAAGTTGGAAGTATTATTTCTTAAGAATGGTGAGGCAACATAACCTTTTTCTCACTCTAGACTCGATAGTTGTTTGCAACTAAAGTGTGATGTAGAAAAAGGGTCCCCTAGATATACATATGAAGAGGTCATCTCAATCTTCTACCTTTTGTAAGTGAGAAAAACTTTTTTCAAAAGTATGCTTTGAACAATTAAAGACCATACCTTTTATTTTCTTAAGATTTATATGAAGACTAGTGTGTAACAAAAGGATGCTAAGATATTTAGCTCTCTAAATACTTTCCTTTAAGTGAGACATTAAAACGATGCCATCAATACATTAAATAATAACAACATAAAATTTACACAACAAGAAACATTTTATACCCAAGCAACTTGAAATATTTTTTTGAAGTTCATCTATGTATAGTCTAAAAAGAGTGGGAGAGAGTGGAAAACCCTAATTAACCTCAATGGTGCTTCAAACCTCATATATCTCACCAACATCTATGTGTACTTCACAAATAATGGCCTCATAATATCATAACAAGTGATTCCACTAGTTTGAAAAGACCCTAATTAACCTTAATCGTGCTTCAAACCTCATCTATCTCACCAACATCTATGTGTACTTGACAAACAATGGCCTCATAGTATCATAACAAGTGATTGAACCACTAGTTTGAAAAGACCTTAATTAACCTCAATCGTGCTTCAAACCTCTTTTATCTCACCAACATGTATGTGTACTTTACAAATAATGGCCTCATAGTATCATAACAAGTTTCCACTAGTTTGAAAAGACCCTAATTAACCTCAATCATGCTTCAAAGCTCATCCATCTCACCAACATCTATGTGTACTTTACAAATAATGGCCTCGTAGTATCATAACAAGTGATTACACTAGTTTGAAAAGACCCAAAGCTTTGAACTTATCAAAAAATGATGTTAGACTCTATCAAAGTCTAAAAAAATACACTCTCATCATTTTACCTTAACCTCCTCAACTATAAAGATAATATCATTACATGAAAGAATTCCACTTGAAAAATAACCAAAACTCTTTTTTCCAACTATCTAGTTGAAATGAGGCCCACTACCCACATCTTCATCCTTAAAACTTACAACACAAACAAAAAATCAAACTTTGGCATTATTTTCAATTTTCTTGTGACTTCTTGTTGTAGACACTAGAAATTGTCCTAGGCTTGTGACTTCTAAATTATCCATCATTTTTCCTTTTATCTCTAATAATTAAATAATTTTTAATTATTTAATTATTTTATAAAGTCATAAGTCTTCTATTAATTAAATAATTTTAATTATTTAATTAACTCATTTCTATCTTTACTCATCTTTGATTAATCAAATAAATTTTATTTATTTAATTACGCCACTAATTAAGTCCCCTTTTTTATAAAATTAAATAAATTCTTATTCATTTAATTTTAATACCACTTTCCACTACAATTAAATATATATTTTTAATTATTTAATTATTCATTAGCTTTTTCTTTTCTAAATTAAATGAATTTTATTTATTTAATTAATCTGGTCCACTATCTTGAATTTTGAATTAAATCATTATTTAATTTAAAATGATTCCCTTTCTCACATTCTTCTATGATTAAATAATATCTTTATTATTTAATTATTCATTGGCCACCTAGATTAAATAATTTGTATTATTTAATTTCCCCTCTCACCTCTTTGTTTGTGTCAATCTTATCTTCAACATCAAGTCTTTATCTATCCATGCCTCAATTAACCTCCACCCTTGATTAGATTATTTATAATTTAATATTGACCATCAATCCTTATCGTTTTCCCTAACCCTAGTCCATACTACATCTTTCATTCTTGACCATTGATTATTGACATTAAATCCTAGCCCTTCATTCAAAATTGTCTTTTCTATAAAAGACCCTTATCATTGTCATTTTGACAGATTTAGTTCATATGCAAGTACATGCTGCTAGTGTGAGACAACAATCTTCAATATTTTGCTAGACATTGTCATAGGCTTATTATTTGCACACTCAAAATCTGAGGGCAATTATTATATTCAATCAAAATGGAGAAGTGCACTGGAGGTGAATCAATGGTAGCATGGAGATTTGGTAATATTGTTTTATCTTATATGTCTTTATGCTTATTTTTGCTTCATTGTTGATTAGGGTTTGATTTATATGCTTTATTGCCTAACCTTTAATATTTTAGCCCTGATTTATAGTTGTGAATAATTAAAGAGAAATGTGAAGTTTTGTTTAAAAGTGATAAATTCCCTTATTAAGGTATTTCAAATGAAATGATACAAAGGAGGTGAAGGTTGTATGGGCCATCTAGAATGTAGAAAAATACTTGAATTTTATAGTGTTATAGTATGAGGTTAGAATGGGCTTGAAGTAAAACCCATGAAAATCACCATTTAAAAAATATTCATTCTTTTGGATGTTCATTCTCTCTTGTTAATACATTTAAATAGTTGGAAGATAGGAAAATTGAAGTATCTAAGTGGGAAACAATAATTAAATTGACAATGTGGCTATGGTTTCTTATATTGGGAGGATGGAGGGTTACCAAGATAGAAAGTAGTGGTTACCTTTACAATTTCACTTGATACTAATCTCCCACAACCAAAATAACATGAATTTGGTCATTGACCAAGGAGCCTATTTTTGGTATTTCATTGCCTCCCTTGTCCTCACAATCTCCCACTATGTATATCAAACATGGGAATTTATCCTAGACACTACAAGTTTAATTCAATGTATCGATGAATTCATATGCCATGTTCATTCAAAAGAACTAGTCATCTCCACCTTCTTCAATGATAAAAATTCCTTTGCTTGCATGATCAACCCCCTAGCCTTTACTACCAATGCAAGGTCATGTACTTATGCCATAATGGCCAAAATCTAGCATTGCAATTATAATGGTTATTTTTGTTGCATGCCCCACATTTATACTAATTTAAATCTACATTCTCTTTCCTCTACCACTATCAATGCCACTTCCACTACCCTTGTTGGTGATGTTCATTGGTAGAAATAATTATAGTGATAGTATGAGGTTTGAGGCATTGAGGTTGCTTACATTTTTATAACACCTGCATAAGACATATAACCAATAAATTGAAAGATAATGATGTGCTAGTGTACCAAGGATAAAATGTTATGAAAAGGGTGTTGTACACCTTACACAAGAATGAATTATGTTAATATGTAAAATAAATATTATTTGTGGTGCATATTTAGGATATGTGTTTAGAGACATTAAATATTTATTTAGGTCCACTCAAGTAAGGATTTATATAACATTGGTTAGATATTTTATGTGTGGGTTGCACATGAGAAAATATTTAATATTAGGAAACGTAGTACCAAAAAGTAAATGCGGGATCAATGGTTTTGTGTACTCATGGTTTTGAGGCACATGGTTTAACCTTACCACTTGTTTGTTTCGTGTGAGCTTGATTTTATAAATCCAAGCACATGTTTAGTGGTTGAGGTAAGATATTTGGCTAGTTAGTAGTTTGACCTAGTTTGTATTGTATTAAATGCTCTTCTAAATACTGCATATGTGAATCATGGCATGGGATGTGTGGATATATGCTTCGACTAATGGAGGATTGGACGAGCTTGATATTTTTGAAATATTCATGAAGATGTTGTAAGTGTATTATAATATTTGTATTGCTAAATAATACATTGAGTGGATTCTTTTAGGCTATATTTTCTCTCTTAAGGTGTTTCCTAAGGTATATCTTGTGTTACCTTGTGGTATATATTTGGTATTTGCATTATGGTTGTTCTATATAAGCTTGCATGCATACTTTTCTCTCATCGGGTTATGTAGGAAATGGTTTGATCAACCTAGAAATTTCATAACAAGTGGTATTAGAGCCATGGTTGTTGTTGATGGAAGTGAGAGAACCCTATTTTTTTAACCTTTTTTGGAGCATATTTGATGCAAAGTTGAAGCAATGATAATGTTGGAGAGATTTTAAATATTGCAAGGTATGAGATCTATTATGTAGGTTGTGAGAATGTAGATTTGGGGTTTTGGATTTTTCAAATTTGTTGATAATTTTTGTAGATTTGGGGTTTGAAAAAGAGTTGATAAAAAGGGGCTTTCTCCAAGTGTTCACCATGAGGATTTTGTGAGAGAATTTTCATAGATAATCCCTTGGGATAAAATGGAATTCTCCATTAGATCTATGAGGCCTAAGAGATGAATATTGATATAAAATTTGACCTATTTTGGCCACTAAGGTTTGAGGGAAAAAATTCTACCCCTTGTTTGATTGTATGATTTTATGATCACTATTGCAAAAAATTTAAATTTTTTTACCAGGTGCATAAAGTTTGTATTGATTTTTTTTTTAAAAAAAGGAATGAGGGTGTCAGGGGGTTCACAGGGTAAAAGCACAAACCTGTGTCACATTTTATAAAGGAATCGACCAACAGTAAAAAAATAAATTGAACTTCGACCACATAAAAGTGGTCTTTATGTTCTGAATTTCAAAATGGTTTTAACTAATGAAATGTAGAACTTTTGATGAAGTTTATTTCTATAATTTTATTTATTTATTTTTAAATTGTTTTCATTATGTTTTTTTCAATTTAATGACAAATTTTGGCATGCTGAAAATTTCAAAAACGAGTGACTTCATAAGCCATCAAGAAACAAATTGAAAAAAACTTCATTTCTCCCTAAATTTTTTTCTCCAAATAGGTAACTTCAATATCTACTACATGGGGAAAAAAATCAAATTTTGATGTATATTTTTCTCGTAATAATGTTTTAAAGTCAAACATGTCAAAATTTGACAATTTTCACAAGTTGTCAACTATTTTCAAAAATTTTAATCATTTTTAAAAAACAAATTATACCCTTTTGAAGAAGACTCTCTCCTCTACTGCCCCATATAAGTTTAAAAAAAAATTAATATGTTTTACTAAAAAAAATTCTAATCAATCTTTTTTTTTAATTTTAACAACCTACTTGCATTATTTTAAAATAACATATATTAAAACTAATCAAAATATTTAAAAAAATTATATATTTGGATTCCCCACTCTGAGCTCTACTTAGTTAAAGTTGAAAGTTTCATAAAATTTTGAAAAATGTTGAGTTGGTTGCCAACTACGATGCCAACTAGACAGTTTCAGCTGAAAGGGTTTCTATTGGAAGGGTTTCAGCCGAAACCCTTCTGATAGAAACCCCACACATATAATAAGCCAAATTGAAAGCCGATTTGAAAGTTGAAAGGGAAAATTTTTTTTTTTTTGGTTTCGGCTGAAACCATGTGTGCCACGCATACGCCACATGGTTTGGGCTGAAACATACTCGGTCAAAACATTTCTTGTTGAAATTAGTTCGCTTATAACTATTTATTTGGCCAAAAGTGTGACACAGGTTTGTGCTTTTACCCCACAAACCTACATACCCCCTAGTACTCAGTCAACAATAGTGACACTAATAGGGTACTATCAAGTATCATCAATGATAGAGTTGCATGGATTGTCTGAAGCTATTGCCCCCCTTAGATGGTAGTTACTAGGTCAGCGAGCACTTAGGCCCTTGGTTAGGCAAGACCCAAAAACTAACCCCTTGTGAGAGACGAATATATATATATATATATATATATATATATATAATGATTACTATTTAAAATTTGTAGTTTGTTGTCCACTAGTACATTAACAAAAAGGGAGTGACATCACCCATCTAGTACCATTGACACTAGTCCACTAGGTCACCACCAATGGCACTACTAAAGAACCACCATTTGACTACCTAGCCACTACCAGCTATCCTCTTTCATTCTTAATAGAGTAGTTTTTTTCTAGAGGGAATAACTTTCACCTATGATATTATATTTTGACTTCTTATAACTTCATCAAAAATCTCTCTTCAAGAACTACATAGTGGTACAAGTTTAGTTATTATATTTTTATACTTTTGTTAATATTTGGTGTCGTGAAGCTAAAATTTCTCTAGAATATTAATAGGCGTATGTTTCACATATAAAATTAGATATTAAATTTTGAATAGGAAATGGAGATAATTTGTAGTGTACTACATAGTGGATCAAGTGGTTTTTCAATTGAATGAGCAAAGAAAGAGTTGTACTTGTTTGAGAATGTATAGGAACCTAAGATTTAGGGAGTGATTTTATGAGAATTTAGAAGAATTAATGGGAAAAAACTTGAGGGAGTATATTTTTTTATGAGACCAATATGATGATATAGTTGGTTATCAAATTTGGTGCTTCTTGATACAAGTTCATAGCTATATTTAGAGTTTGGAATTTTATGGAGATATGTACACAATTTGTCTTGTGGTTTAAGGACATGGTTGATATGCATGTGAGATTTGGAGTCTCAATTTATTCATAATTGAGTATAGGTAAAATGATGATGATTATTATGGTGTCATGGATATTCATGTACATGTTTGAGCATTAGAATGACATGATCATGTATGTGGTTGAGAAGTTATGATATTGATTGATTCCTAATTATAGGTGGTGGTGTGGTTCAAGGTTAGGAGATTTTTCTTATCTTTTTACATGCTTGTTGGTTCATTGACTATGGCTACTCAATTATGGATTTATTTGGAAATTCATACCTACATGTGATATAATGTTTGAGTCTTGATATTTATAGGTTATCTCCTTGGTTTTCTCAGTTTACAAGTTATTAATGTAATGGTGAGTTTGTATGTTGTATTGGTTTGGGAACTATGAATTATGAAATTATGTGGGTTGGCTACCCATTGGTTGAAACAAGATGAATTGAATGTGTAATTTATAGATCTATCATTTTTACGTGTTGATGAATATTTAAATAGTTGGCATTGTTTGTGGTCATTTGTGAATTGGCATGTTACATTGATATGAGAGGATAGATGGGTAATTTTTCAAGATAGATGGTTATTTGGACTAGTAGTGTGGTGTTTACCATGATTTCATGGATATATTGGTTAAATTTTTCAATGGGATATTTTGATAGTAATGTTTTGGTGGTGATTTATCTTCTTGGCTTAGAGATCTTGGTTTTAGTTTATTCTTTGAAGCTATTAGTATTGTATTCAAGTGTGTGTGGAACATGGGTGATATTCATTTACGATATGGTCATAATGATTTTATAGAGATCTTACTATCGCAATTCAATGGAATCTTTATAAATTATGTGGATTTGTCACTTGGTGATGAATGATCTTATGTAGTGGTTGTTGGTGTCATGGAGATTCTCTTGGATCTTGTTGTCTATAGCAAGATTTATTTGACATATTAATTTTTATTGATAGGATATGGTTATCTTCATATGATTGGATATTTTGAAATCTTGGTTAGCCATGTAGGACTCTTTGAATCTTTGGTTGAGGTATTAGTTTATAAATTTTCAATTATGATAGGCAAATCTTAGTTGAGAGGATGGTTTGGTTTTGTTCCATGGTGGAATTTTTATCATGTATTATATTATTGGCATGATGTGTGTGCTCTTAGGAGTAGTATATGTTCTTTGGAGCATATGATCTTCTTTAGAGGAGATGTTAGACCATGATGTGTTCCTAATTCTATAATTGGAGCTTTAATAATGGTATGGATAATTCTCTTGGTATTAATTCCATTAGGCATGTCCTTGGGAGATTCATGAAAGTGTGGCATTTTATTTGGACCTTAGCATAGATTGATTAGTTTTATGTTCTCATAGATACTTGGAGACTTAGGAGGTTGAAGTTCTCTTGATTTTATATTTTATTGAGACAAAAAATCTTTGGATTTTTCAACATGAATTCTAGGAAGCCCTCACTTAATATGGATGTGAGTTCATGATGGAACTATAGAGGAGATTGTTCTTGGTGTTAAGAATAGGTCTTGTACACCTTGAATAATATTTATTAATTTAATTATATGTGCATCCTTAGTATGATGTGTTTGCATTAGTAAGGGTTTTGATTACTGTTTAGTGCATTCTAGGATAATGTTTATTTGTTTTGAGCTTATGAGTTCCCCCTTATATTACTATGCTTGGATTGATGAGGTAAACACATGTGGAATGAATGTATATGTATGCATATGCATGTCGATGATAGACCATACACATGAAGGAACATGCACATGAGAGTACATAGGTAGACATACCTATGCACACATATGAACGGGTTGCTTATGAGTATGGTGTTATCGAACGAACAATACAAAATGTATGTGTATATGTATATATACATCGCATGAATGTTTCCTATCAAAATAATAGTAATTGTGTATGTTCTTGATTGTGAAATTGAATGTATATATATAACATATACATATATGCATATGTATACATGTGTCGATACATACGTATGTGTGACAAATGGAAATGTCCATACAAATATATCAACATATGTATACACACATATACATGTACATAGAGGAATATATATATATGTTAACTTGATCATATTCATTTTATCTTGTATGGTGACCTCAAATTTTTTTGCATACATGTTCATCATGCATGCCTTAATTTTTCTCAATCGACTTGTTCCATTGTCATGACCTTATTGATTATGTGCTTGGTATATCCTACCTATCTTTGGTTCATGCTACATATTATATTCATTATGGCCTACTTGAACCTAAGGGGAAATTATTTTCTACCACATGTCATGTTTGGTGGTAGTCATCCCAAGATTCTATCAATGTGGTGATATTATCTTCTATGGCACAAAATAATATGTCACTTCATCGCATCACTATAGCTTTAGTGCCAGGGATCTATCTCATAATCTCTAATGGTATCAAATTTTTCGCATGCTCATTTCTCATTAGACACAACCCTCCATCCTTTTAGTTCATGCTTCTTGTGCTTGCATAAATGCATGTTAGTTGATGATTTGAGCATATAGCTCCTACTTCTCCATGACCATTGATATTTTCCATAAATAAAAATGAAAACAAGATGCTCATTCCTAATGTATTATAAGATATTGAAGTCTCTATCAATTGTGGTTAATGATAGTGTAAATAGAGTCATTATCATACCTAGTTAGCTAATCACCTTTTTAGGATTGGCTTGTTCACACCTAGAGCTTAAGTTTACTTAGGTTTCTTTTTCTTTTGTCTCACTTCATATGGTTGAGACGTGTGTCCTCATGACTTGAGACAACTATTGAAAATTTATCACACACTTGTCAAGTGAGCTCACAAGTGTCCCACCTATGGAGGGGTAGTCAAAGTTTCACTCCTACCTTCTCACCTCCTCATCCTTGCCTATATATGCAAGGCTTGATCATTGTATTTACACTTTTCATTTTATATTGATAGACATACTATTGTGTTCATTGTTTCACTTGTGGAAGGTTATTAAATTTGATCTCTTTGATCTTGTAAAATTCTCCAATAGTTAAGGCTTTACTAGCACCATTTTTCCTATACCCTAGTTAGTCTTAGGTACTCTAATAAATAAATAAAATATTATTCTTGTTAGAAGAATTAAAACTTATTGACTCATGGTACAATTTCCTCTTCTTGGGTGGCATGATCAAGCACACTAACTTTTTGTGGGGCCAGGATTAGTGTTATATAAGGTTTGGGAGTCATGCAAGTTAAATGTAGGGCATAATATTAGCATTTATTTTTGTAGGTGTTTTCCACTTATTACAAAGGCATGAACAATTAATGGCTCAAGGCTATATGTGGATTCAGTGCACAAATCTAGAGCAATATGGTTATTGATCTAGTTTATATTCAATTAATGATCCAAGATACCAGACCATGATCCAAGACTAAATCTTCATTTATAAAAATATGAATCCAATTCCTACAATTGTATGTTAACTATGGTAAATTTTTGTTGTTGATTTGGTGTAATTTTCCACCTATTTTTGAAAGTCCACATGCTCTCTTGTAATCTAAATTATAACTTCATATTAAATACATTTAGAAAACATGGTGAATATTTGTTGGTCTCCTAAGCTAGTATCATGCACGGTAGTGTTAGTTATTGTATAGTGATTCAAGAAACACAAAATCAAATTTTATGAAGGAATGATGATATTTTTGTAAGTTATAGGAATACCTTTATATGCATTATTCATTATGTTGATTGGTGTCTCCATTGTTAGCTAGAATTTCTTAGGAGATTTACTGATATTATATTTCTCATATCAAATTTGTTGCTATGTTTGTCATGAGGATTAGTCTGCTTGACAAGGTTGCAAAGTGTTGTAAGAAATTCTTCCAACAATCATTTTATTCATGCGTGTGAGCTCTTTTAGTTTGAAAATAGATCATGCATGCATGAAAGAACTAAACACTACTCCTATAACTATAACCAAAGATAGCTAGGATACACCAATCATAGAATTGATAAGTTTGGGACAATTGAATAAATTGATTGACCAACAATAAGGTGTGTGTGATGAACATGTCTTGGACATAATCACTAATACAATTATATCACTTAGATGGAATCAATGGTGTCATTGCATCCCCCTAAATTCAAACTCATTTCTAGTCAATTCCAAGTTGATTTCATTGAAAATGTTGACAATTGTCTATCAACTTACACACCAAATTATTTAAAATGAAGTCTAGGTTGTCTTATTTAAACACAAGCCCTAGGTAATTAGTACAATAATAAAATATGAGAACATATTCAATGTAGAGAAATGTATCAAAATAATTTATTGATTGTATATATTATATTGATCTTCATTTTGAGAATACTGCATCAGTGTGTCTTTAATCATGTGGAAAAAAAAGAGGGGCTTGTCAAAGGCACAAGGAAGTATCACTTCAACCTGGTATAGAAAGCTCCTAAAGGAATTCTTCAACACCACACAATGCACATTCAAACATCATGTGAAGATAACCATTTTTATTATTTGTGGGCAAGTAAGATAGGGTCACAAAAGAAGAATGCAATCATAACAAATAGTCAGAATCATGGACACAAATTTTATCCAAATTTACAAAATACTATGACTGTGTTCATTAAAGCAATCTACAAATCTTCATAATCTTTGATTTGACACATTAATGTACATCAGTCACAAAATATCTAGATCAATATAAAATAATAAAATATCTAAGAAATTGTCTTGCCCTCTTTTATTTTATATTGTTATTGTCACATACTCAACTCTATATATTTTTAAAAGCACATATAAAATGAGTTAGTATAATGTGAAATGATAATGCCACTTCATTTTAACTATGACGAATCATTCAACGGAACGGTTACCAATCTAAGGGCACTGTCTATGGGCGTTGTCTATGCAGGTGACAATTCACACCTACATAGACGCCCCCCATAGACATGCCATCCATGGCTGCACCCGTGCGGCACCCTCCTAACTGTTTGTACCTGCGCACTGTAGTTGTCACCATCATCCACTTGCTGTCAGAGCCGTTGCCCTTGCCTTCCACCTGCAGCCATCCCATCACCGAAAATCTTCAAACCGCCACCAACTTCTCTTCAACTCGACAATAAAACAGGTGAAAATTAAATGTTTTACTCGCCAACCACTATGAACATTGGCGCTTAAACTTTAACACTGCGGATTAAATTTACCGTTCTCTATTTCACAGATATTTCATATTTTTGGAGGAGCGACCAGTCTGGGCACTGTCTATTTCTGTCGTGAACAACCAGGTTCTTTTCAATATTGTTTTTTGCTTTTTGTTTTTATTTTTCCTGCTGGGTTTTGCATAGTGCCTGTCATAGCTCTCCTTCGAAACCTCCTTTCATGCTAGGTTTTGCATTCTCTATTCCAAAAATGTAAATAAGTTGGTGCCATTTTTAAACATATCACAGAAAAAATTTAGAAACCTAAATGGCATAATTAGTTATTTGCTATGATTTAAAATAGTTTGTTAATAAGAAATTTCAAGATTTAATGTCAAAATTTATGATATGGTTTACTTAAAATCTAAATTTAAAATTTTATTGTTTCCTTAATTTTGAAAAGGATTGTATCTAGATGATAATGGTATTTTTAACATATCAAACTTAAAATTTTAAAGATTTTTTTTTAATAAAATCATAATCATAAAGAATTTTTAAATTTTTAGATTTTTAGATTTTCATTTATATGTCTATTCTAAATTTCCATAAATATGTCTTTATTTATTGTCTTATAATTAAAATATGTTAATTTGTATTACATGTAAAAAAATTCATAAATATTCTAATTTAATATTTTTCTAAAAATAACTATCATGTAAAGATTGAATAAATGACCAGAAATAATTAAAACGAAAATAAATTTTCTCACATTAAATACTATTATTTATAAATATAAAAATTCAAAATAATAAAATAAAATAAAAACTTCTTAATATTTTTTTTAATAACTTTGTTATATGAATATGTTTCTACCATAAATGAAAGCTTAAGTTCACTTTTTAATTTTATTTTTTCTAAAGAATCTTTTATCTTAATTTATGTTTCCAAAAATATAAAACTCAAAAACAATAAAATTAAATTAAAAACTTATTATATTTTTTTAGTAGTTATGAATTAAGATTTCTATAATAAATCTTGTATATAACTTAAAAATCTTATATTTTAAATATATGTTTCCAAAAACCACACTTTCTAATTTTAAAACAAAATATTATGATTTTTTCTTTCTATTTTTAAATTTTTATGGATAAGGACTTTGACTTCCACTCTCATTGTGACTAAAAATATACAATAAATTATTTATAATATAAATTTATATCTTTACATATTTAATATTTAATAAGTATAATTAATAAAACTTTAAAAAATATTATATTGTGTTTTTCTAAATTATTATTATTTATTTAAAATTCTCTTATATTATTTTTTAAAAGTTTAATTAAATTTTGAACACCAAAATTATCAAGAAAGTAAAAGTTAAATGAAAAAATAATAAATAATAATGATGATTGATGTGGATTTCTAAAATTCAATGAAGTTTTATGAAAAGATTGATAGATTGAAAAATCCAACCTTATTGCAATACTCAAACAATAGTTATCTAGTATAATAGGGTTTGATTTTAACCCCAAAAAGTTTTTTTATTTTTATTTAAAAAAATATGATTTTTTAAAGTTAATTAGAGGAAAGGATCTTTTAGTTGAAAATTTTCTAATAGTTGTGATAATATTTGTTGATTTAATGTTTAATATTTTTAATAATATAGTATTAATAGTTCTCTTTACAGTTGTTAGTATTGATCATGAGTATTCATAATTGAATGAAATGCATTCTTTAAATTTTAAAAACAACAAATTATGTGATGCCACATCAATGCACCAATAGAACATGACTTAGTGTACAACTATGAGTCTAACATTTTTGGACATTTTTGGACACTTCAACAAAAGACATACTATGTGGTATCATATTTTATGGTGTGACCTGAAACCTTAGTTATAAGTAGGGGACTTACTAAGTCTAATGCCATAAAAATTTGGGAGTGATTTGAAATTGCCACGTAAGATTTTGAGAACCAAGCCGATGTACTCAACTATTGGGTCCTCTCCCCTAAATAATGAATTCAATTAAGTATAAATTAATTTAAGTAATAGTTAGGATTGGATATTGGGAATTATGAAATTTGATTTTTTTAAAATAAATGTGAAATTTTTAATAAAAATTAAATGTATGGGTATTCATTTGTTATTTTGATGTGGAAACTTCTATTTAGGTGGGAAAAATATCATTTGTTAATATTATGAAATTTTAGATTTTATCAATAGTATGTGAAACCCGATTGTGTTTTATCTTGGGTTACTTATGTGAATGTGCCTAATATTTGTAAGTGCAATCCTCAACTTGAGTGTGTATCTAATCTTGAGCACAAATATAAACTAGAAAGTAAACACTATCTGGCAGCAACATATTGGAATTCATATGCCTTGATTCTGTGTTTGAATTTACATAAGGGTAAGCAATGTTTACAAACACCTTTAAGGAATTCCTCTCTATTTGGTTAGAACCCTAGACCAACTCTATGACTCTAAGTCAAAGGTTTAAAGACAATAAGCAAGTAATACACCTAGAATTATGTGCTCTTTTATTATCTTTTACTAATGTAATGGATCTTGGTAGCCTCATTTAACATTTTTTGTCTATTTTAATTAAATAATTGTTTAATTATAATTCATTTAACACTTTCCTCTAAAATTAATTAAATGATTATTTATTAGTTGTTTAATGAATTCATCAAAACCCCTTTTGAAAACTTAAATAATTATTCTTAATTATTTAATAAAATCACCATTTTCCCTCTCTTTTGAAGTTATAGGTCCATTTTATGATCCGTTTATGAAGGAAATATTTGAGCAAACTTCTAATCTTCTTTTTTTTTTCTACAGGGAAGTCAAACTGTCCAAGAAAAACACAAGCTCCTTAGTAAATAATAACATTTCTATTTGGTGTTTTCAAACTGAACAAACAAAACAAGATAAGACTTCAGTTTGGTGCTTTAAAATATACAATGAATTATGACCAATCAAACTTTATTTTGTTGACCAAACACACGTTTTCAATATGTTGACCATTAATGACCAGGAGTAGGAAGATTTCAATTGGTGCTTAAGATTGAACAAATCTTTTATCTATATTGCACCATTGTTATGAATTGTGTTTGATGTCTCAAAGACTTAAATTTGGTGCACCTAAAAAGAATATTGCTATCCTCATAACACTTCAATTTGGTTAAATAACTTTGTTCGAGGGGTTTCATGAACAATTGCAATGAATTGTCTTTGAAGTGTTTGCTGTGATTGGTAAAGCTAAGTATCTATCCTCTCACCTTGCATCCTTGTAACGATCTTGGTTGAAGGAAAAATACTTTGAGCTTTACATTTGAGTCTTTTTCACCTTTTGGCCATAAAGAGAGGGTCTTGCTATGAAACACATCCCGTGCTGGAGAATTCATAGTCAAGTCCTCGAAACAATACGTTCACTGGCGGGCTATATAAGTGTTGTGAAAATCGTGAGATAAGTAGCTTCAATGACGCACCAATAACATACTACACCTAATCCCATGCCTTAAGTGGAACGGGAATGGTTAAAGAGCCTTAAGTGGCCAGCGGGTGGGTATTGGATGCCTCTGTTCTCAGTTTGTTGTTACTAGAACCCTTTGTTCTTAGATACTATCCAGTCCGACCAATCGAGTTATTTTTAGTGGTGCATCAGAGTCAAGCTTCTCTATTGTAAGTGGACTCCGAGAAGTTACTTGCCAAGTCCGGTTTTGATCAAAGCAAAGAGATTAAGAGTTTCATTCTTAACAATCTCAACACTTTGATCTAAAACTGCATGTAAAATTGCCTCCTCTACTTACAAGGAGCGTGAGGCAAGCCCACTAGGAAAAACATACCCACTTGAGCTAGGATTGTACTTGGTTGTGAGTTAGTTAAAACACATTGCTTGATTTGAAACACTTGAAGGATAATGAACATGATAGCTAAAATGTCAAACCCTTGTGGTCTAAGTGGAATGTGAGAGTAGCCATATGTTTTACACTCCTTGAGGTTTTACCTGGAAGGTTTTCGAGCATTTAGGCTACAATCATAGGTCACTTTATCCAAGGTCAACATAGGGAATTCTAGCTTCCATATGTTCATCTCTACAACATTCAACTTTGAAGAGAGGGATTTATTGAAGTTGCAAATCCTTCAACATGAAAATTATTGTTCAAGCCAATTTTTAGTCAAGTTAGTACTTTTGTATCACATTTCCATATCTGGAGACCACAAATCTAAGAGAGAAATCCAAAACACTTGCACATAAACCCTAGGTGTTGGAAACACAATTTGCAAAACTCTCACATTTAATCTTGTCTGCCATCACTTGCATATGATCTCCAAAAAGTACAAAATCCTTAAACGAGAATCCATATCCCAACTCTCCAAAAGAAAAAATTGCAACTCTAGACATAGCAAGAAATGTGCTTGGAGAAACTACCGCAACCAATTTATCATACCAACACAAAGAATTCCACAATTCCCACAAGCAGTATCGTAGATGAGGGAACACCATGGGTATCCGTATAAAATAATTGTATGTTTGGTTGGATCATTACAAACAAAGAAACAACATGGGCCTCACAAAAAAACAACACAAGTCAATAAATTGGGCCATGGTAATATGATCCTAACACTACCTCAGAGGGAGTCACAAATATGATGCCCACCAGACAACCCCCTACTACAGATTAACTCTTGTTATCACATCAAAACATTATTGCCAAATCTAGTCAAGACCCAAAAGATGTTATCATTCATGATCATGATAGTGAAGAGGAATTCAAAGAGGAAGAATATGAACAATATGCAAACCACCCTAAAACATTGAAACTAATGGATAGAATGCTTAGAAAGGATCCAAACTCATACTTCATGCACTTGGCCCAAGGTGGTGCAAAGCTACTTGTAGATTTCAATCTAGATGCACTAAAATATTCTACCTTAGTTCCATTAGGAGAGACAATGGTGGTTAGAAAAAATACCTAAACCAAACGAACTCCTAAACATGACACCAATATTCTCAACGAAACAAAATGATAGTCTAAACCAAAGTGTGGATAACCCATTATATAGAAAACCAACTAAAGTTGAACAAGCTATGGTAAAACTGTTTTTATTTGAATTCAAGTTTATTACGTTGGTTTAATAATTATCTTAGAATTCTTTTACTTTACAGTTGCATTTCGTGAGTGAGGGATTAGATTTTTATCTTTACTTAGGAATTAGTTTAGTTTATTTTTTCCTATGTTTTGGCCATTATTTTTCATCATGATTTTTTCCTATCACACAATATGTTCATATCCAACAATTTTATGTCCATTTGGAAAATATAATAAATCTCCCATGTGTTACATTTTTTTATTAATGTTGTCATTTCTTCATCCATAGCCTCTTTCCAATAATCTACATCATTTATACCAATAGCTTCCTTTATAATCCTAGGCTTATGAGTGTTAGTGTATAAAGAAATTTGACAAATTTATCCAAGTAATAATGTGGCATGTCAATGAAATTGAAGTCATCATATAAAATAATTGTATGTTTGGTTGGATCATTGATGCCATTGTTAAGGGTACTAGTAGGTCTATTATTAAGACACCATGCTAATGTAAAAATTATGTTTTGGGAACAAATCGTGTAGTTTAAATCATGCCAACCTATAATGCAAAATCTAAACATCATCCCAAATCAGAACATTGTCCCATATGATCTTATTTGTAAATTGACTTTGTGGTAAAAGAATTTCTTAGAGAAATGATCTTATTTGTAAATTCATTGGGGTTCAATTGAATTTTAGGATGATAATATTCCCATGTTTGTTTATATTCTTGACTTTATGGTAAATGATTTAATTTTATAAATACAAATTTGAAAAATCTATCTAGGTCCACTAACCATCTTAATATTATGCAGAATGGGTAGGCGGAAGAAATGGGAATCACTTATTTCTTTAGATATGCAAGACATTCCCAACGAGGGAAATAAAATCTCAAGTGTTGACCTTGAATGGACACCTATTGGAGGTGACAATAGTGAGATAGACATATGTGCTGCAATCCCTCCTGAAAGACTCCCTCACTTTGTCAAAGGAGAAGGCTTATTGGATAGCACGGAGACAACATTTGTACGCAAATTGAATAGAAATAATGACTTGATACAACCTACCGCCCAAACAATGAAGATGTACTCAAGGTTTGCTTAGATTTAATATAATAATGAAGCATGTCATAACTTATATTTTCTATTTTTTATATCAATTAATATATATCTATATATATTGTACATGTGAAAATAGTTATTGGTGTGCTTTTGGCCCCGAGGACAACATAAATAACTCTGAAAATAACTCTAAATAGAACTCCGAAAACAAGAAAAGGAAACAAAGGTTTATTCAAAAAAGGGGTTGTTGAACCCACTTTCTTGTTAAGGTTATGTATGGTAGACCAAATGTTGCGGATATTACATATAATGATTTCAGTCATTGTGATGCTAAAGGTGAATTTTGTCATGGAAAAGATGACCCTTCTGGTGATCCAAGGAGTAGTGTTGCACCAAGGTTTTCAAATGAATGCAAATCATATATTGAATCCTTATTTCTAATGGGGGTGGGAATTGATACAATATGTGAGAAACACTATCTAGACCCTAGTTTGACTCAATTGATGAATAAGAGGGACACATATTTGTTGAGGAAATATGTTTTGAATGCATGGAATAGAGTATGCTCACTTCGATCCCAAAAGAATGAAGATGATGCAAAAAGTGTAAGCATGTGACATGTAGAGGAGAAACATAAATTCTTCTATTATAAAAGACCAAACAATGTGGAAAATATTCCATTTATCATAGGCATCCAAACACCATGGATGCAAGAAATGATGGTGAAACATTCGCATAATGCAATTATTGCTATGGATTCCACATTATCAACAAATAAATATGGTGTAAGTAAACCAATGTTAATTGTATTTATGGATTTTAATGAAATCATTAATTTATTCTACTAAAAATATAATAATTTATGGTTTATTCATGTGTAGTATCAGTTATATACCTTGCTTGTATTCGATGAACAAGAAGCTGGTGTACCTGTTGCATGGGCCATATCCTCAAGAAATAAAGTTGAGGATATAAATGAATGGCTGACAAAAGTTTATAAAAGAGGGAAACAATGTAAAGAAGATTGGAATGTCAATGCATTTATGACAAACGATGCTAGTGCTGAGATTGAAGCAATCAGGTTTTTATTAGCCTTCATATTTTATTTAAACTAAAGTTAACTCATTGTAATTGCTTAATATTTAGTCTATAAAAAGTTGAACATTACACTTATCCTTGTAACTTGTAGATTATCCTTTGATTGCTGAGTACTTTTATGTATTTGGCATGTATGTAGGGCATGGTTGAAGAATGTATATAGGTAAGTCAATCTTTTATTAAAATACATGGAATAGCTAGACATTACATGTTTTGAATTTTATAACTTGATATTATGTTTTATAATCCAGGTATGTATTTAATAAGGATGTTGGGAATAATATGTGCGATAGATTGGGTGAGATAATGTATGCAGTGAGTGATAATGAAGACAACACTACTCATCTAATAACAAATTTCATGGAGGAATTCAAAGAGGAGAAGAAATTTATCGATTACTTTCAAAAAACTTGGTGTCATGATGAAACTCATATTGGTAAGCTCATTGAATTATTCATTATGGTTTTGTATGCATTTACATTGTTTAACTTGTTTTTTATTTATACTAAGACATCATTTTGTGGGTTTGTATAGCAATGTGGGCAAAAAACTATAGAAGTTTCCCTCTCGCAAATCAAGAAACCAATGCTTCGATAGAGTCGTACCACTGCCACATCAAGAATCACTATTTAAGCAATCATTCTAAGAGGTGCACGAGGAGAATGGATTGGCTTATCCATACACTTCTTCATAGGGTAGAGCCATTCTATAAAAATAAAAGTTATTTGCAATTATCTGGGTTTTTGACTAACTTCAAAAAAGAACGATATTACATAACTGCATTAGAGAGGTCAAAGAAAATACCAAATACATATTGTTATCCATACGATCTCCTCTCTAACACATACCAAATAAGAAGCCAAACAACTCCAAAAAAATGGTATCTTGTTAGAAAATTTGGACCAGGTTTACATGTGTGTGACTGTCAATGGGCAAAGAAGGGAAACACATGCAAACATGTGCTAAAGATTTTAGATCTTCTAAAGAGAAACAGAATAAATGAGCAAGATCAAGTTGTTGGTAAGGGTCATTTGAGATTTAAGTTTAATATTTATATGTTAGATGATTATTCTTATTTTTTTCAAAAATAACTAAATTACTCTCATTAAATTATAGATGGTGTTACTCTACTGCTTGAAGATGATGACAATGTTAGAGGGAGTTTCAGTCACGAGAACAATACCATTGGTAATATTGATATGGTATTTATAATTAACTATTAGTTGATTTTTTATGATTCACAAAATTAATTAAATCTTAATCCAATTATAGATGGTTGTAATCAAATAGAAGATCAAGATGTGCTTGGGGTTGTAATTGGTGAAGACCAAAGGACAGGTAAATCTCAATGTCACCATTTTATAATGAAATATTAAGATATTTTAAAATATTTTAAGATTTAATCATTTTTATTTGTATTACAGATGGCTTGAAATCATCTAATGCTTCAAATGATAACTTTCGAAATTCTATTGATTATTTAAATCATCTTCTCCAAAATTTACCAGCTAGCGAAGATAAAAAAGATTTTTTTTGTCAATGTATAGCGAGATTGAGAAAAGATATTCATACATCTCTTCCTTCCTCTTCCACATTTACATCAATCCCTAGTTCAAATAACATGTCAATGAGATGAATATCGCCATGGTTTAGTCCAAGCAAAATGTGCAAACGTCGTTCAATTCATCAAAGAGACAATGCCATTTCTGAAGACTTGAATGAAACAATTGAGGACTATGAAAATTTTCAATTCCCCTCTACACGACGTAGAAAGGAAAACAAAAAAAAGTCCATTAAACGCTTAGGCATTGCAATAGAAGAAGAAAGAGTTAGTATTATGCAACAACACGGTGAGTATATTTTTTCAAAAGAAATTTAGTGATTTTCATTACAATACTTTTTGTTTTTATTTCATATTTTTAATATATGTCATGTTGTAGGTCTAGATGAGCAAGAAAGTACTCAACGACAACAATTACCTTTCTCTATTGATCTAAACCAAACAATAACAGATGAACTACAACTTATAGATGGTAATTTTTTAACTATTAAGTGTGTTTA
The DNA here is from genome assembly GCA_007115665.2 of Sequoiadendron giganteum. Taxonomy (NCBI): domain Eukaryota; kingdom Viridiplantae; phylum Streptophyta; class Pinopsida; order Cupressales; family Cupressaceae; genus Sequoiadendron; species Sequoiadendron giganteum. Next base: position 921,263,997 of record CM021100.1, read on the forward strand.
TTAACTTTATAGACAATTACTCAACTCCTATCTCTAATCAAATTTCTAATCTTTATAAATTTATTATTGTTTATATTAATTACATAATGTAATTTTACACTTGAAAACTTTATCTATGTTGATGTGTTAAATATGTGTCATTGCAGCTTCAGAGGATCAACAAAATAGTAGAAAACATATGTTACCTTTTCCTATTGATCTGAACCAAGAAATGACAATGGAGACAATGCAAAGTGGAGATGGTATAAAAATTATAGAACACACTTCAATCAATTTTATGTCTTTAATTTGTTAAAAAAAAAATTCTACGTTGATGTCTTAAATGTGCATGTTATTGTGGCTTTAGATGATCAACAAAACACCCAACAACATATGTTACCATTTTCTATTGATCTTAACCAAGAAGCAACAACAATGGATGTAATCCAAAGTAGAGATGATAACAATATGGTAATTTGAAATTTTTTAATTATAGATAATTTTTTATTTAGTGGTCTAATTTATTTACTATTTAGCTAATTAATCAAATTTATGGTTTGACTTGTTATTGTGTACTCAACTTTTCATCCATCAAGTGGCATGAGGAGGCTAGATTTTGATGATCCACCACAAATATAAGATTTGACTAAGACATAAGATCAATTGGACTATTGGGATTTAATGTGTAGTTATTCTACATGCACTTTGTATGTAGATCTTGAGATGGCATATGTAATATTTTGTAAAAAGCATTTTGAGTTGGCATAAATGCCAATTTTTTTATATGTGTAGAGAATTATTCTACACTTTTATATATAAAAGTCTATATACAATATAATTTGTGTTGACCCCTTTGACATTTGTTTTAGCATATGATCCTATAGAAAAAGGAATCATATTGTTAGATTCTCCAATGTTAAATCACATATAAGTTGATTCTCCAATGTTCTCTTATTTTCTCTTGTGAAGTAGACAAACTACACTTTGGGTTGTTTTGATATAGTATTATCATTAGCAAAAATTATTCCTTCCTCTCTAATGCAAAAATTATTCCTTCCTCTTCAATCTAAACACATAGAATTTGGTTATATGTCTAATCAGCTGCCATGATCTTGCATTGGTGCTTATAGGTTAATATAAAATATGTTTCATCTTCTATTTAGTTTCATGTATTGGATAATGAATGCAACATATAGTTATATCTTTAATCTTTATCAAACTATTATGTAAAAATATTATGCAAAAATTACAATCTGTCCTCTTATCTAATAGATGTCAATTTTGAAATGAATTTGGAAATCTTGTTTGGATGCCATTTTAAAGATTTATTATTGCAAATCAGTTTTGGTTGTCATTTTAAAGATTTATTATTGCAAATCAGCTTATATAAAATTTTCACTTATATGTTAAAATATATTAATTATTTTTTGGGTATTTGAACAGCGGATTACATATAATTAGATAAATAATTAGTAGAACATTCATTTGAACATTCAAAATTCATCCATATTTTATTTTGAATGCAAAGTGGCAAGTTTATAAATTTAGAAATGTAATAAAATAACTTACTAAATTTTATAAAAGTAAGTTTTGAAATTAATAGACTTCAAATTAAAAAATATTCAAGTTTTTTTTAAAATAGGATATCCCTTTTTATATAGACTTGTTTGAGCAATCTTTTCCAATAAAAAATATTATTTATCATGATACAATATTGAAAAATATGTGAGGTTTCTAAAATTTAGATAATTAAGTATGAATGAACTTTGTTAAATGTACTATTACATATAAGTTTATACATGAATATACTAAAATTAAAAGAAAAAATATTATTTGATATCATTATACAATATTTTTTCACAGTAGAATAATAATTAAACTATAAAAGAATGAAAAATAATTATTTAAAAAAAAGTCTCTAAATTAACTATTTAAAATTAGAAATTAGAAAATTAAATTAAAAAAATCTTAAATTTACAATTACATAAATTTATTTTTCTAAATTATTATATTTAAATCATAAAAAATATTCAATTTCTTTTTTTTAAATTGAAAAATATTTCAAAAAAATAAATAATTCATATTCTATTTTTATTCAAAATCAATATATATTTATAAAGAAATATTATGTTTCACTAAATATTTTATTGTACAAAATAATAGCAACTTAAATATGCATCTAATAGAAAGACTTTTCATAATAAGTGCACATTTAAAGTTAAAAATTTGCAAAATTAAATACAGAGAAAATATAATAAATTTATGATAACAAATAAAAATAAGTTATTAAAATCATTTATATAATATTATTAATATGGTTAGGGTTAGATTACAATTTAATTAGGGTTAAGATTATAATTTTGTCAAGGTGAAGTTTCAATTAGGGTTAAAGTTCAATTACATTGATGGTTCAATTATGGTTAAGGTTAGGTTTAGATTAGTGTGAGGGTTCTACGAGTTAGTTAATGAATAAGATTAGAATTACAATTTGCAAGGTTAGGGTTCAATTAGGGTTAGAGTTCTATGATGAATTAAGGTTAGGGTTCTTATGGGTTTATAATTATTGCCATTTTTTATTAGGATTAGAATTACAATTTGCAAGGCTAGGGTTAGATTAGTATGAGGGTTTTATGATGAATTAAGGTTAGGGTTTGTATAGTGTTACAATTACTATTACAATTCAATAAGGATTAGGATTAGGTTTGACATTATGATTCATTTGGGATTAGGGATGGGGTTAGCCTTGAATTATGCTTATATTTTTATTAGGGTTAGGGTTCATTTAGTAATAGATTAAATATATTATTATAATATTTTAAATATAATAATTTATAGGGAGTGGACCATGGTTAGAATTACGGAGAGGGTAGGATTAAAGTTAGAATAAAATTTTAATCTAATTAGGGTTGCATTCAATTTTAATATATTATGGGCTGTCCCAAAATAGAGATTAATGGTTATAATCATTTAATTTTAACTCTAATATGAATATAATAATCACTTTAAGTTTAACCTTAATATGACTATAATAATCATGAGAATTAGAGTTAAATTTATGATTACAATTATGGGTGCAGTAAAAGAGGATTGGAAGGATATAGATTGCACATGGAACCTCTTGAAAGGAAGGGAGGTGGAAAGAGAATACAAAAACAAGGGTAGTAGAGCAAGGAGTTAAAATGAGCAGTAAATAGGATTAAATCACAAAAGAAATTAGATGGAAAAATAAGACTAATAATATATAGAGAGAATGAAAAAAGAAAGTGTAGATTTAAACTTAATTAAAAAAAAAATGTACAATACCATTTATAATTTAATGATATATTTTAATTATACTAATATCTTTTCATTTATAACATGATATACTAATACATTATATTAACATGATTAAATATTGATGTAAAAACACACATAGTTAAATCGAAAGCACTTTTACACTTGAGTTCAATGTTAAAAATAAAATATTATTAACTTTTAACACTTTGATTAATTAGATCAATTAAATAAAATTTATATATTTATTCAACATATTTTTGAATACATATGTTTTAGTATATGTAATGATCTATTTAAACACAAAATATATAATTTGGTTAAGATAGTTACCAACTTATTGTTAAAAAATAATTATTAACTATCTTAACAATATTAACTATCTTAACTATTATTAATTATTTGTGTACCTAATAAAAATTTATATTCTTATTTAAATAATTTTTATGTTCAACATTTTTTTAATATTTAAATATTTAATTATATATTTACAAATATACTAAATTTAAATCACTTCTAAAAAAATTATTAACACTATCTTATTTGGTGATTTTATTTATATTTGTTGCAACATTAAATCTTATAATACAGCAATTCTAAAAAATTAAAAAGACATTAAAAAAATGAATTAAAAGTGCATAATAATTTTAATACACTAATTTTTAAAACCTATAATAAAAAATTAAAACAAAATTAATGCACTTTTTTTTTCTTTTTTTCTTTTTAAAATTAAAAATCAAAATCAAAATCAAAAGTTGGTGGCGGTTTGAAGATTTCCAATGATGGGATGGCTGCAGGTGGATGGCAAGGGCAGCGGCTCCGACGGCAAGTGGATGATGGTGACAACTACAACGCATAGGTACAAACAGTTAGGAGGGTGCCGCATGGGTGCAACCATGGATGGCATGTCTATGGGGGGCGTTTATGCAGGTGTGAATTGTCACTTGCATAGATAGTGCCCCAATCTAAGTGTGAAATCTCCGCGATTTACAAAAATTTCCTCGTAATAAGCCAAAATTGTACGGTCGTCCAGTAAAAAATATCTGCTTGATATATGTTGTTTTGACTTTAACACTTTTTAAAATGTCAAAGTAAACCCATTAATATTTGTTTTATAACACTGGTGATTTTGTAATGTATTGAGCAAGCTCATTGCCACTCAATAGCCCTCACAAAGAAACAAAATACTCTTGTATAATTTCAATGATAATAATAGATGTTTGACAATGCTTTTTCAAACATAAATTCTTAAGGGTCAAATATATAATCATTCATATTATACTAAGGTGAATGGAAGAGGAGATCCTCTAAGGTGAAAGTAATTAAATAATAAAGCTAAACATCTCTAATTCACAAAGTCATGAAGGTTTGAAGAGAGTTGTATTAGTCTTTAAAGAATTATTCTTTAAGAGAGCATATAAAAATAAAACAATCATTCATAGATTTATTGAATAACAATGATAAATTTGATGTTCTTGAGAAATAATATTGTCAATATCTATGTGAAGAGGGTGTGAAGAAACCTTGAGTTGTGTCAAAGAGACCCTCAAACTACAATACAATTGGAACTTAATATAATCTAAAAGTTGAATTATCTCATCCTCAAAGAGAAGATATGCATCACAGTAGTTTTCAAGCTTTGAGGAAAGAGTTCTAAAGGCACCATCCTTTTTGACTATAAGTAGGCTATATATAGATATTATAATTAATACCTCTATTTATCTTTCTTGTAGAAAGTTCTAGTACATCCATAAAAAAATCACACAAGGAAACTTGTACATGTCAATGCCTACAAGGCCAAGACAAAGCCTAGCATAATAGAAGCATTGTGTACCATCCAAAGTATATCCCTATTTGTGTGTCAATCACATAGAGTATTTGAATGCTTGATATAAATATTTGAAGAAATTAATCAAATTATTGGCCATCTATCTACTCCTATGTTTCATAATTACCACTTGAAAGATCACCACAATAATAAGTGTGTTAGTACCAAATTTAGTGAGAATGATATCTCATGGAATTAATCTTTAAACCTGAAGATGTTTATATAACATTGAAATAAAAACTCTTTTCAATTTTTTTGGATAGTTTCCTTAAGGTAAGGCCTCAAGTTTTAGCCCTATATAAAAGAGTATGTGTAACAAGTGAGTGAAAGAGGCAAATATTAATTTGAATATCCTTAAGTTGAAGTTGGAAGTATTATTTCTCAAGAGTGTGAGGCAACATAACCTTTTCACTCTAGACTCGATAGTTGTTGACGACTAAAGTGTGATGTAGAAAAAGGGTCCCCTAGATATACATATGAAGAGATCATCTCAGTCTTCTACCTTTTGTAAGTGAGGAATTTTTTTTTCAAAAGTATTCTTTGAACCATTAAATACCATACCTTTTATTTTCTTGAGATTTATATGAAGACTAGTGTGTAACAAAAGGATGCTAAGATATTTAAGTGTTGATGAAGATTCAAATAGTTGGCATTGTCTGTGGTCATCTGTACATTGGCATGTTACATTGAGATGAGAGGATAGATGAGTAAAGTTTCAAGATAGATGGTTATTGGGACTAGTAGTGTGATGTTTATCATGATGTCATGGATATATTGGTTACATTTTTTAATGGGATATTTTGATAGTGATGTTTTGGTGGTGATTTATCTTCTTGGCTTGGAGATCTTGGTTTTAGTTTATTCTTTGAAGCTATTGGTATTACATTCAAGTGTGTGTGGTTGAAGCTATTAGTATATTGTCATGTATCGATGCCATGGAGAGCTTACTATCACAATTCAATGAAATCTTTGGAAATGATGTGGATTTATCACTTGGTGATGAATGATCTTATGTAGTGGTAGTTGGTTTCATGGAGATGCTCTTAGATCTTGTTGTCTATAGCAAGATTTATTTGACATATTAATTTATATTGGTAGGAGATGGTTATCTTCATATGATTGGATATTTTGACATCTTGGTTAGACATGGATAACTCTTTGAATCTTTGGTTAAAGTATTAGTTTATAACTTGTCAATTATGACAGGGAATTCTTAGTTGAGAGGATGGTTTGGTGTTATTCCATGGTGGAATTTTTATCATGTATTATATTATTGGCATGGCGCATGTGCTCTTAGGAGTGGGATATGTTCATTGGAGCATATGATCTTCTTTCAAGGAGATGTTAGATCACGATGTGTTCCTAATTCTATAATTGGAGTTTTGATAATAGTATAGATAGTTCTCTTGGTATTAATTGCATTGGTCACGTCCTTGGGAGATTCATGAAAGTGTGGCATTTTATTTGGACCTTAGCATAGATTGATTATATTTATGTTCTCATAGATACTTGGAGACTTAGGAGGTTGGAGTTTTCTTGAGTTTATACACTTTTATTGAGATGACTAATCTTTGGATGTTTCAACATGAATTCTAACTCTCACTTAGATATGGATGTGAGTTCATGATGGAACTATAGAGGAGATTTTTATTGGTGTTAAGAATAAGTCTTGTACACCTTGAATAATATTTATTAATTTAATTATGTAAAATAAATATTTATTTAATTTCACTTGTAAAATTGTATGTAATATTGGGTTAGATATTTTGTGTGGGTTGCACATTGGGAAAATATTTAATATTGGAAAAACTTAGTACCAAAAATCAAATAAGGGGAGAAGTTTTTTGTAAGCTGATGGTATTAGTCACATGGTTTATTTAATACCACTTGGTGTTTTTATGCAAGATGATGTCTATAACAAAAATCACATGTGTAGTTGTCTAATGTTGACTATTTTGGCTAAGGGACGTGTGTGTGAGCTCATATCTTGTAGGTTGCACATGTGAGGGTTTGAAGTATGGAATGAGATGTGTGGTTGCATGCTTGTTCACATGGAGCGCATGTAGAGAGCTTGATGTTTCAGAGGTATTCATGAAGACTTTGTAAATATATTGTAATTTTTTCATTTTTGAATAATACATTGATGATGGATGCTTTTGGAGGTACGGTTTTTCCCTCTTGAGGGTTTTCCCAAAGTATATATTGTTTCATATTTTATGGTATTTTTTCTATTCTCTTTTCATATTGATTTTGAGTACTTATTTTCATGATTTTCTCTATTAAGGTTATGTAGAAATTATCATATACGTGTACAAATTTCCTTCACTTAGTTATGGACATGAGTTCATGATGGACCTATAGAGGAGATTTTTCTTGGAGCAATTTATTGTGGCTTGGTGTATATATTATGTGAAATACCATTCCCCGCTTTTGGTCTACTAAGAAAATAATCATTTAAGAGGTATTTCCCATCATATTTTTAAATGCATTATGTTTTATGCTTTATCTTCTCTTGTTTATGGATCTTGATCTATGATTCTTAGATTTATAGGATTCATTTGAGGAGTGTTTGACATTTTTGTCTCCTTGTGCATATGCGTTTAATTTATGATGTCATTCATGAGGATTTTAGGAGATTTTATTCATATTATTCCTAGTTATAGAATGGATTTGAGTATTATCTTCCTTGGTTAAATAGGAATACATCCAAGATTTTTATATGAAATACATATGTTTTTTAATCTATGAGATTTAATGGTTGGGTATTGTTAAGGGTTTTTAATTAGGGTTGTGAAGGAGACCTTACTTGGAAAAACTTAACATGGTTGATTTTCACATGGTTTGGTGTGTTGAAATTGGGAGAGTTGTGGTGATTTGTTGTGAGAGAGTACAAAAAAATTGTTGCATGTGTGGACCATTGTGATTATTCCTTGTTATTACATGGTTTGATTATGAGCACACTTTGGTATGATTTTTGATAGATAAACATGGTAATCCTTGATCTATTTTTATATTTGGGATTACCCATGTAGTATGAATTCATGGATTTGTATGTTCTTTATTAATATGTTCTATACATGGAGCTTTTGTTTAGAATTTATGGGTTTGCTATGTTTTTGACATGATTTATACTAATGTTCTTTATACCTTTGGAATTATGGGTAATTGGATGGATTAGCATATATCATGGTTTCTATTTGTATTCATGTGGGTTTTTTCATTTGGCGGTAACTTAGAGCCTTTTTATCACTTGGATTTGATGCTTTTGTTCTTTGTATTGGTGCATATTTACTTTGGCTTGTTCCTTTTCTTCCATAAGTGGAATTTTGGATGGGAGTTCTTTCTTTAAAAGGTGGTCATATTGGAAATTAATACAAGTATATCGATGAATCATGAGAACATGCTAGAGATTCATCTAGTTTCATGGATGGCCATGATGATCTATTTCATACCCTTATGGAATGCATACAACAAGTGGGAGAATGATAGGAAAAGGGTGTTATAAACCTTGCACAAGAAAGAATTATTTAATTATGTAAGAGTAGATTTGATGAAGTAAGGAACCAACCCTCATTCACATACTCACAATAATTTGAAAATTCAACTTAGAAATGGTTTGAAATAGCACAAAAATCTGCAAGAAGTGTTCTTCTTTGTTCATTCAAAATCTCCTAGAAATTCAAGAATTAAATAGAATAACTAAAAATAATGGTTGTGCAACCATATGGTTCAATGAAAATCATTGCAAATATGAAATATGACTGATACAAAATAGAAAATATCAATACAAAAATGATCTTCTTCAATTTGACTTCTATGACAAGCTTCTAGCATCTTCACCCTACAATCTTCATTAGAAATCATTGTTGCAATCAAACCATGAAACCATCAATCTTCTTGCTATTGTATTACACCTCCAAATCTATAACAAAAAATCATCTTGGTATCTTTCAACCTTATTTTAGTTGAATCTCTCAAGCTCCCTTCATACAAACTTCACTAGCTCACTATCTCCAAAAACGTGGAACTCACTGGCTCCCTAAAATATGGGCTTCTATGCAAATAGAAATATGAAACAATGGAGTCTTTAAATACTCTCTTCCATCTGATAGCACCTCCCCATCTCACTTGCAAAAACTCCTAAATCCCTCTTCCCAAATAACAAGGCCTAAATATGTAGATTTCTGAATGAGAAAAACCACTATGGTTTTCCAAAACCACAAGAAAAATAGCTCCTTGGAAAACCAATGCCCCATTTGGAGAAATAATCATAAAATAATAAAATTAATCAATTCACACATGGCCTTCACATGGGAACCTAAACCATGGCCAATCAAATTTGGCCAATTATGACATCTTCTTTGATTCTCGGTGGCTCTGACGGCTCCAAATACAGACATGCAACAACATGAAAGCTTGTGGCACAAACATGAAATTGCATGCAAGGCATACAATTTAACATGCAAGAACATGCACCCAAAGTGGTCCCCACAAAGAATAGGATGTCCAAAAGGAGTGTCTTCCCAATTATGCCTTAGAAGCATTTACCTCAACATATTTCCTCCAAAAATTGCATTTACATATCACCACAAGGAAAAATCACATTATTGAAAATTAAAATATTTATTTTCCACACACCTTAGGCCTTATTGAAAATAACAAAAAACAAATTAGAAATTTTTTTGTGATGTAAGATTGCTAGTGCCCCTAGACACTCCTGCATCAGATACCCGAGGTAGGAAACTTTTTGTGAATATGGATTCACAAAATGGAGTTGAGCGGTAGTACCACTCTTTCAGATTGCAAGCAATCCTCAATAAACTCCATCATTGAATTTGGTACCTACAATTAATTCTTCTTTCTCCTCTTCCAACACTTATCTAGAACAAGCAACCTCCTCCTTTGACAAATTTTCACTCCATTCTTATCTTATCTTGTGGACTTGTCTCCACCATATACCATCCTCCTCCTCCTAATACCATACATTCTCCTCTCTGCACTTGTGGGCTTCAACCCACCACAAACCAACCACTTCCACCAAGTTCCTCTTGCACCATCATCTAAAAATTTTACATGCAAATATGTATTAACCAAACAACAATCAAAATCTTCTACATCCTTATACAAATTTGCAATTACTACTCCATGGAAATTAAAAATTTCCATTTGCATGCTCTCTTCTTATTCGACATCCTCTTCTAATCTCACTAAAGAAGGTATAGAATCATCAAAACTAAATTCAAAATTAAAATTTACCTCATTCTTGTTCGCCATCCCAACATGTTTTCCTCATTATTCATTGCAACGTCCATATTCTCATCTCCAACAACAAGTTTTGTAAGCTCCTATTCATGTTTGTCCATCATTTGTCCTTCGAACAACTTGTTGATTCTTTTCCATCACTTCTTTCAACAAGAGATCTTCCTTTTCCTCACCAACCTGATCATCAAACTTAGGAACATTCATGTTCACAAATTTTGATTGCAAACCTTCTTCATCCACTTCACATAATGCACTCCATTCACTTGCTAATGCTGAAACTTGTGCATCATTATCTTCTCCATTTGTGTGGGCTGCCCCCACATATTCTTCCTTACATTCAACCCCTACCAAAGGGTTGCAACACTCTTTATTTTTTATCTTCTCTTTGTTACATCCCCTTTTATAGAACATTCTTCTTCTTGGATTTCTCATCCCATTTTCTCATTTCCTTTATAACCATCATTTCCAATACATCTACTTCAGCCTGGAGATTTTCAAATTCTTCATGGTACTTCCTATTTTCCAATTCTTTCCAATATTGTTCCCAAAAAAAAATTCTTATGGTCCTCCTCATGATCCATCCCATACTCTTTGGCATAGATGGTCTCACATCCAACGATTTTTCGACATGCAAATCACACACACACCACCACAGGTCCTTGTGCAAACTGCCTCACATCAACTCTTATGCTTTCACACTCATGAACTCTTGCTTTGATACCACTGATGAATTAAGGAACCAAACCTCATTCACATACTCACAACAATCTAAAAATTCAACTTAGAAATGGTTTGAAACAACACAAAAATCTACAAGAAGTGTTCTTCTTTGTTCAATCAAAATCTCCTAGAAATTTAAGAATTACATAACATAACTTAAACTAATGGTTGTGCAACCATATGGGCTGATTAAAATAATTACAAATTTGAAATATGACTGATACAAAATAAAAAAATATCAATACAAAATTGATCTCCTTCAATTTGACTTATATGGCAAGCCTCTAGCATCTTCACCCTGCAATCTTCATTAGAAATCACTGGTGCAATCAAACCATGAAATCATCAATATTCTTGTTGTTGTAGTAAACCTCAAAACCTACAACAAAAAAAATCTTCTTGGTCTCTTTCAACCTTCTTTTAGCCGAATCTCTCAAGCTCCCTTCACACAAACTTCACTAGCTCACTATCTCCCAAAACGTGGAACTCACTAGCTCCCTAAAACATGGGATTTATGCAAATATAAATCTACAACGATGGAGTCTTCAAATCCTCTCTTCAACTCAACAACATCTCCCCATCTCACCTACAAAAACTCCCAAAAACCTCTTCCCAAATGACAAGGCCTAAATATATAGATTTTTAAATTAGAAAAACCACTATGGTTTTCCAAAACCACAAAAAAATAGCTTCTTGGAAAACCCACACCCCATTTGGAGAAATAATCATAAAATAATAAAATTAATCAATGCTCGCATGGACTTCACATGGGCACCTAAACCATGGCGAATCAAATTTGGTCAATTATGACACCTTCTTTGATTTCCAACGTCTCTAATGGCTTCAAATATAGACATGCAACAACATGCAAAACTTGTGGCACAAACATGCAATTGCATGCAAGGCATACAATTTAACATGCAAGCACATGCACCCCAAGTGGTCCCCACCAAGAATGAGACGCCCAAAAAGATTATTTTCCCAATTATGCCTTAGAAACATTTACCTCAACATATTTCCTCCAAGAATTGCATTTACATAGATCACCACAAGGGAAAATCACATTATTACAAATTAAAATATTTATTTTCCACACACCTTATCCCTTATTGAAAACAACAAAAATAAATTAGCAATATTTTTGGTGATGCAAGATTGCTAGTACCCCTAGATGCTTTTGCATCAAGATTAAGCTGAGGCGACAAAAAATAAAATAAATTATTTCAACCCTACCTACAACACAACAACAAAGACTAGCACAATTGTAGGAAAAAGAACTCTAGTCCAAACAAAGGGTGGACAAACTAATACTATAAAGTCAACAAGTCAAATAACAAATTCAATAGGAAACTATTAAGGTAACTAAACAAGTGTATACATCAATATTAGAGGAGGAAAAATTATCTCAACAAGTAGAACTTGTTACCTCTTCAAAACAATGGGGAGTGCAAAATGAAGTACCACTACAAAAACTATCAACATATAAGGCCTCCACATCCTCCATCTCCACCACCCCCATGCAACACATCAAATATTTCATGGTGCAACAAAAGAAAATCTAAGAAATTGCAACACCACAAATACACCAATTACCATTGGTTGGAACACAAGTAAATTTTTCAGGAATCTCACCTCTCCAAAAGTTTCAACTTGGCGATATTTTCCATCACATAGCAAGGGAAGATATTCTAAAGTAACATGTGGAAAAAACATAACAATTCAAAAATGTAATAAGTACTATTTGAAAGATAAAATTTATGATGCAAAAAATACTCAAACAAGACTAACTTGACACATCTCAAACATGGCTTCAATGCAACTAATGCAAAAGTGCTATTTTGTTCATGTTTGGCAACTTACTCATAAGCCTAATGGCACACCACCAAGGCAAACAACAATGGTACAAAATGAAATATGATTTTATTGACTCGTGCAGACCTCTAACAACATACCACCATGATTTCCCATCCAAAATTCATCACACAATGCATATATTTCATCAAGCCTTCATTGAACTGGGGTTTTTGACTATTTTTTCAAACAAATGCAAACAAACTGTCATTAAGAACTCCACCAAATTTAAAAACTATGAAATATACTTTAAAGGGTTTTTAGATATTCCAAAAAAAGACCTCTCCAAAAAATTTCATAACTTTTTAACAGAGGAAAACAAAGATATTGAATTTTTTCTGTCCCTAGAAACCCTAGGCAGGGTTTTGACCTGCAGTCACCAAAATAGCCACAACTTGCACAAAACGTGATAAAAATCAACCAAACCAAGTGCATATGAAATTAGACTCATGCCTTCAACTTTTAGAATTGATTTTAGACCTATACTATACCATACATGGCCGTTCTCACACGTTTTCAGACTACAAATTCTGGAAAACATTGTTAGAATAGGGTAGCCTTCACCAAAATGGCCATAACTTTTAAAATACTCAATGAAAATTGATGCTAAAAAAATAAAAATAAAGTAGATTCATGTGCCAACACATCCCAATCAATTTTAGACCCTCATTTAGTCCATACAAGCCGTACCAAGTAACAAAACTTGCTGCAACATTGGAAAAATACAAAAAAAGCTTGCTTTTCATTCACAAAAACCTAAAAAAATTAGTTTCCTCTCTCTCTATTCGACCTTGGAGGGTACATGAATACATTTAAGACCAATTCTAACTGATTAGTAACATTTCTTGCTTTGCATGTAACCATTTCTTTCTTTTTTGCCACTTGGACAAAGTTGCATGACAACTTTTAGCAACATTTGGTATTTTTTACATTTTTAATCAAAAACCCTCTAAAACACTCCAAAATGAACCCATATGATTCAAAATGGCCATAAATGAGCTTAGGAAACTTTAAAACAGACAAAACAACCTAAAATCCAAAGTTTTGCAACATGACTCAAAATGCATCAAAAGATGCCCCTGTGTCAAATTATTAGTTAAAAATACACACAACATAGTCACTCGGGAAACAATTGAAGCAAGTAGTAGATGGATTAGTAACATAAATGGATAATAATGCTTCAACACTCTACACCACAATCCTAGTAGAAGTTGCAAAGAGCAAGATGGATGAGGAAAGAAAGAAAGTGCGGTAGCTCATACACAATTGGAGTCACACATTGACACACTATAAAACATGGCCAATGACACTAATATCTTGTATCAATCGTTTATAATGGGCCACACTAACTAAAATCCTGGAAGGCCAAATGGATCAGATAGAGACAAATATTACAAGTGGCCACCACTTATGTTGCAATGTAGGATATTGATGGGATAACAAAAGAACAGTAAGAAACACTACATTATTAACTACAACAACTGCAATATCAAAGAGGCAATCAAAGCACAAATCAAATAGTTGTGAGAAGTGATTAGGCTCAAACTTCTTCATGTCACTGGTTTTCTTTGAGATACGAAGAATTTTTCCCAACAAATATAGATCCCCAATACTATATTAGATGAAAAGAGGATCCTTACCTAGGTGAATGCCCAAATATAGGTGCTACAACAAGCTAAGAACCAATGGGGCACCACTTTCTTGCAACTAAAAAACAAATCTACAAGAGCATCCTTCTTGCAAATTAACCAATTCTTATGTCTTGAGGACAAGGGGGGTGATGTTGGTAGAGGACATAACAAAAGTACAACACTCAAAATCTATTGTAAGTGGCCACAAAAGGGTGTTGATAGAGGGCTAACTCGACCAAGTAGGACTAGACATATTTTGTAAGGGACATGTCCCTAATTTTATGTATATGTATAAGAAATTATTATGTATGAAGTATGTAAGAAAGAAGATAAGATAGATAGGGAAGAAATATATTAAGAGCACAAGACTTTGTATCTAATATTAAATGTAGTAAACGATATTTATATATAAAGAAAGTTAATGGTTATGAGGTCTGTGAATGTTTAATTTTGTTTGATGCATTCTTAATCTTTGTTAAGGCCCCAAATATTAGTATTTTATACCACAAATCCTCTAATCATTCTCCTAATGTAATCATCTAGGTCTAAATATAACACTCAATATTTTTAGGGCTCAAAACTCCAGTTTGTGATCCCACTTTTCTTGGTAACAATGGGTCTAGTCTATGATAGGGCTGCCACAAAATGTCAAAAATCTGATCTCGGTCTAGCAATGTAGTCTTCTTTTGTCCATCCTCTAATTGATTATCACACTTCGATGCAAAGAAAAAACAAACATGCTTTCAACTCCCCTTTCTCTCCTTTACTCATTACATTTATTGTGCTAATTGAGCCCCAACTCTATGTTCAATTATTTAAATAAATTAAAATATATTAAATACTTATTTTAATGTTATAAATTAAACTTTTAGATAATTAAACATATTAAATTATTAAAATTTAAACTTCACATTCAATGTTGTATTTTTTAGTCATAAGGACCAGGCCTGGAATTTGATGGTCTATTTGACCGTTTTTTGCGTTTTAGACTGTATATTACAACTTTAAAATTTATTAGACCGTATAAATTGACTTGCTATTTTTTTATGTAACCGTATTTATGACACTTTAAATTATTATTAAACCGTAAAAAAATATTGTATATATAATGTTTATTTTTAAAACATAAATTAATTTAGAATCTTTTTCAAAGATGAAATATAATTCTTTCTAATTTTTAAAATATTTTAAGCAATAAATTTAAGATTTTAACATTTTTACTAATAGTTATCATTGCTTTATATTAATATATATAATTTTTAATATTTACTCTAAAAATATATTAATCCTCAAGATCTTTTCAAAATAGAATATAATTATTTTTAACTTTTAGAATATTTTAACAAGATTTATTTTTAATATGAATTTAGAAACTTTTTGTTAATTGTAGAGTAAATTTAAGATTTTTAGATTTATTAATAATTATCAATGTTTTCTAATTTTACATTATTTTATTTATATATATAAGATATTCATATGACTAATAACATAACAAGAATTTTCATTTTTTTTACAAGTGATTAGCGAGCTTTCAATTTTCTTAGATTTAACTTTCTTTTGCTTGTAGATTTAAATTTCTTTCATTTGTAGATTTATTATTTTATGTTCATGATTTGCTATACCCTGTTTTAGACGTGTAGATTTATTATTTTATGTTCATGATTTGCTATAACTTGTTTTAGATGTTGCATGTTGAAGAATAATAGCAAAGGAAAAGATTGATTGTAGACGGGATGTCTTACAACACATTTTACCTTCATTGTCATTAGGTGTATAGTGATTTTTTGAACATTATTTCATGGCTTTACTCTTGCCATTTGCAGTCGCATTATAATTTCTAAAACCTTTTTTAATAATCCATTATATTCATAATTTGTTATTCTTGCCTTCCACGATAAGTTGCAATATTCAATCCATGTATTATTTTTAATTTTTGCATCTCAATTTTTTATTTTTTTAAATTAGTTTCTTTCTTTAGAAGTTATGTTTTTATGTTTAAATATTAGAAAATTATATATTGAAATTTTATGCTAGATTATAATATTTTTTATTGTTTATTGGTATTTTTAAGAATTGTGATTCTTATAAAATAATACTTAATTAATTTATATGATACATAATAATATATTTTTAAAAATAACTAAATTACTTCCATCACTTTAAAAATAGAAATTTATATTTTTTTCATATTAATATGTATGATTAGTAAAAATCACTAAAAATATTTTAATATACAAGATTTTTTATAGAAAAATCATAAATTTTTATTTTTTTTGACAATTTCTATTTTTCACAAAACGTCAAATGAAAGACATTTAAATGATCAAACCATCACAAAAAATTATTTCACAGGTAGGGGGTGGCCGTCAAATTCCAGGCTGATAGGGACAAGTCATTAAATTCACTTACTCTATATAATACACTCTAATGCCATTCCATAGTCCTCCACAAACAAACGCGTTACCATAATATTAAATGAGAGCCACTCAATCTTTTGTTGGCCGAATCAACACTTAAAACATGTTTGACAAAAAACAATTAAAATATAAAATTAATTAAAACACTTCCAATAGCTTTTCCAATGAACTTTCGCCACAACAAGACTTTCTATCTATTAAAATGTAACGTTCAATTTACTCCTCAAGTGAACTTTTCAATATTAATTTTTTAATAAATAAAAAAATACTTTAAGCCCTCAAAATATTCTACTTATTCTAGTGGACTAAATATATGTTTTGGCAATATTTTTAAAAAAATTAAATTCCTCACGTTTCAACCAGTCTCATTGCCTGCATCATTTGTGTCCAAAATAAGATTTCGTAATAATTAAGGAACAACTAGAATTGAAAACAAATAATAATAACATCTATTAAAGGGTAAAATTATTTTATGGGATTGCAAAAATATTATAAAAAGTGAAATAAGAAGTGTTGGTGTAATTTTAGTAAATCTAAAAGAAAATAAAAATAAGTATAAAAAATAAATTACATGATTTGATATTTGATGTGTTTTTGTAATATTTAAAAGTCTATTATGAAGTTGTTTTCTATTAAATTTTAAAGAAGAAATAATGTAGAGACAATTCTTTAAGCGCATATTGTAGAGGCAAAGTCTTTGACTCGATGTTGGTAAAGATCAAATGTCTCTCAAAAGAACAAGGCCAAACATTTTTTATCCTCTTAAGTCACGAAGCTCTAGAGGAAGTTGTATGAAGCTTTGAAGAGGTAAAAAGATTGCCCCATAATCTCATAGTAAGAAGAACGTCTAAAAACAAATTGTTCCTCAATTTTAAGCTCATTGAACAAATATAGCAAGTAGAGTTCTCTTGAGGAATATGGTGATCCATATCTATGTGGATGGGGTGTGAACAAACCATCCTAGAGGGACTCACAAATTGCAAGAAAATTGGAGCATAATGTAATCTAGAGGTTGGATGATCCCATCTTCAAAATGAAGATATATATGTAGTGAATTGGTAAAGCTCCAAAGAAAGAGATCCCTAATGGTTTAACTATTTGGATTGCAAGTTGGCTTTATATATCTCATCTCGAATAGACCTATTTGTCTCTGTAGAATGTTATACCACATCAATTGAAAATTTACACAAAAGAAACATGTGCATGACAATGCTTACAAGACTAGGACAACCTAATAGAGTGGAAGCCTTGACATACCATCCAAAGTAGATCCCATGTTGTGCTAATTGCGTAAAGGATTTGAATGTTTCATATGAGTGTATAAAAATCACTTGAACAATTGATCATTGCTACCACTTAAAAGATCACCACAAATGACTAGGGCAATTCCAAATTCAATAAGAATGATATCTTGAGGAAATGATATTTTAGCATCAAGTTGTTTGCACAACATGAAAATAAGCATGCTTTCAAATTAGTTTTGGGTAGCTTTCATAAGAAAAGACCTCCAAGTTTTGGCCCACAAAGAAGTGTGGGTGTAAAAAGTTAATGAAAGAGACAAATCTTAATTTGAACACATTGGAATTGATGCTAGAAGTATTGTTTTCCAAGAGTACTGAGGGCAGCATAACCTTTGCTCAATCTAGACTCAAGGATTATTGACAACAAAAGTGTGCCCTAAAAAAAGGACCCTAATATATACATACAAAGAGACCACTTCAACCCTTGAACCATTATAAGTGATAGAAACTTTATGTGTCACCAAAGATACTAAAATATGTAGTTGTGTTTGGAAACCACCTTCTTAGCAAGACATGAAAATGATGTTATCAACAACTTAGAAAATAACAACACAACTTAGAAAATAACAACATAAACTTTATATTGACAACTCTCTACCCAAACAACTTGAAATGATTTTCTCAAACTACTACTTATGCTCAAACAACTTGGAATTATTTTCTCCAACTCACCTATACATAAACCAAAAAATAGTAAAAGAAAAGGGACAATCCTACTTAAATCCAATCGTACTTTAAACTACCTCTATCACTCAAGACTTTTATACACTCTATGAATAAGAGACTTCTTAAAATATCACAATAATAGTAAAAGAAAGGGGACAATCCTACTTAAATCCAATAATACTTTAAACTACCTCTCACTCATGACTTTTATACACTCTATGAATAAGAGACTTCTTAAAATATCACAATAAATGATTTCACCAATTTAAAGAGACTTCTTAAAATATCACAATAAATGATTTCACCAATTTAAAAAGGCCCGAAACTTTGACCTTATCAATAAACAAATACTATGGTAGACTTTGTAAAAGTGTAGAAAAAACAATACACTTCTCATCTTTTTATTTTACCTTCATCTCATCACTAGGTAGTGTAATAATTCCGTGAATGAGTTCCACGTCTTCGTCCTTACAACTTGCAACACAAGCACACAATCTTGTGCTCACCATACAATCAAACGCTGCTCTATTTTTAATTTTGTCGTTACTTATCCATGAATAGTCAAAGCTTGAGCTTCTGTACAAGATCATCTAGAAGATAAACAGCAGCTTGTCTTTTACAGTGTCCAGTGCAAGGTTAAGACGAGCTTATTAAAATCAGAAAAACAATCAAATTCTTCTGTCTTGTCTTGTTAAATATCCTTAAAACAGCGGGAAGACAAGAAGATATTAGGGAACTGGGATACGAAAATGAAATTAATGGTGTGGATTTGGCTGTTAGTTTTGGGAGGATGGAGGGTTCCCAAGACAGAAAGCAGCGGATGCCCCTATGATTTCACAGTGGCGTCGCGCATGATACCGCCTTCCTGCTACCAAAACAGCACGGAGCAGGTCACCGCCCAAGGAACCTGCTGCTGGTACGCCTTCGCTTCCTTTGTATTCGCAATCTCCCGCCATGCCAATCAGACAGGGGAAGTTCTTCTGGACGACGCGGGTTCGAGTCGCTGCACCGACGAATTCGTGCGCTACGTCCGCTCGAGGGGACTAGTCCGCTCCACCTTCTTCAGAAATTCTTCTGCATGCCAGATCGACCACCTCACCTTCACGGCCAACGTAGGGCCGTGCAGGTACGCCAGAATGGCTCAAATATGGGATACCGTCGACCTTCGCAACGCCTCGAGGGCCTGCAACGGCCCCAATCTCAACAGGTCCGACGCCTGCGATAACTGTCAAAGCCAAGTCATTGATAAGGCCATGCAATTCTTAAATATAACGAATTCCAAGGAGTTCGTTCCCTGCGGTATAGCCGTTACAGTGGGGTTATGGGGTCCAAACCCTCAAGAAACCCTCTTTGATTCATTTGTTCTCTGCGTTACACAGGTGCTGCAGAATGTAGGCAACCTCGGCACCTCGAACCTCATACCGTCGCCACCGCCACCGCCGCCGCCGCCGCCAACGACGACCATCAACAAGGCCAGTGGCGACAGCGGCGGCAGTGGTGGAGGAAACAGGCGGCGGGTTCGAATCGGCATAACTGCGGGAGTCGCAGCAGCAGGAGCCATTGCCGTTGTAGCGCTGGTTTTTCTTTATGTCGCAAAGGTAAAGAGACTCCGCCGCTCCGACGATGAATCCACGGCTGGCAGCACGGCGGAGGCTTTGACGGGGAGCCAAAGCCCTCTTCCGACGGAGGGTTTGTACATATTTACCAAGCGCGAGCTCCGCCAGGCGACGGCGGGATTCGATCCCGGGCGGATGCTCGGCCAAGGCGGCTCCGCCAAAGTATTCCTTGGCAACCTCCCGAGCGGTAAACTGGTGGCGATTAAGCGGATAGTAAAGCTGCAGAAGCAGGCACATTTCTACCAAGAAGTGGAGCTTCTATCACGCCTCCGGCACCCTAACCTGACGGCGCTCCTGGGCTACTGCCAGCAAAAAAAAGACCGTATTCTCGTCTACGAATACATGGCCGGGGGTAACCTAGGGGACCTCCTCTATCATCCCCGCGACGGTCACGTGCTGCCATGGGACCACCGCTTGCGGATCGCAGTGGACTGCGCGGAGGGGCTGGTTTATCTCCACCTCTTCCCTGAGGGAGCCATCATACACCGTGACGTGAAGCCGACGAATATTCTGTTAAACGAGACAAGGCAGGCCAAACTGGCGGACTTCGGCATTTCAAAGCTCATCGCCGCCGACTTCACACACGTTACCACGGAAGTGAAGGGCACCACCGGATACTTGGACCCGGAGTATTTTTCGGTCGGGCAGCTGAACGACGCCAGTGACGTGTACAGCTTCGGCGTGGTGTTATTGGAACTCATTTCCGGGCAGAAGGCCATTATCAGCACGCCGTCCGGCGGGGCAGAGTCTATCGTATACAGCACCCATGTATTCAATAGCAGAGCGGACCGTGACATCAGAAATCTGGTGGATCCCAGGATTGCAGATGATGACGTGGCTGCTCATACCGAATCCATTGAGATTGTACTGCAAATTGCGAGCGGATGTGTAAGGCCTTACAGGTCTGAGAGACCTTCCATGGTGGAGGTGTTGACTGTGCTCACTGAAGCGTGGAAAAAGGCCAACCACATTGCCTTACCACAAGTTAACCATCTACAGGAATAGTTCGGTAGTATTAATTTTCCACAGTTCATCCTGAAATTAAGATTGTGTATTTTTATATCTATATTTTGGATCAAATTTCGATAATTCACTTCGAAATTGTATTTATCCGATATTTTGAATCCACTTTGAAAAGAGTGAGTAAAGTCACAAGTTAACCATGTACAGGAAGCTTGTCAACTCGGACTGCAGGTGATCTTATCTATCATACTTATCTGTACAAATTCATAAACAAATATGTTGCTTGCAGTCGTTTCAGCTTTCAAGATTTAGTCCAGTTGGTGTGAAGGAAGCTCTGATTGCCTCTTGACCTGGGTTTAAATCTTACTAGAAAACAATATATTCTCTAATAAGTAAGATCATGATTCCTTACCCAGTAAAGGACCCACCGGGAATCCACCCCAGCGAATGTCTGCTAATGAAAAGAATATTACAGTTCTTTCTTTCCTCGTGCAATTATTGATGTTAAATGTACAGGCAAACTAGGATCTACAAATACATTTTAAAAAATAATTATAAATATTTGTAGAACACTACATGAATCTGATAAGTAGGAGGTTTCTTTAGAACGTGTCAAATTATGATATTGCTATCGTGATTCAACTGTGTAATTTTCGAGTCAAACTCATTGACCCATGATTCATGAGTAGTGGTTCACAAGAACCCATCTCTCATGATAATGACTGGTCCACTTAGCACTCATTGCATCTAGGTGATGCTCACAGAGGTAAAGCATTGGTTTGTCCCGAGAGGTCACCCATCCCAGTATTGCTCCAGCTCAAGCGCGCTTAACCACATAGTTTCCCCCCAGGTTAAGCCCACTTAGCTTGCTACCCCATTTGCAAAACCTTCAACAAGTGTTGTGCCTTATGAACCATTCATTATAGAGCCCCTTTAGCTCATCAATTGATAAGTAGGAGGTTTCTTACACAACGTGTCAAATTATGATATAGCTATTAGGATTCAACCATGTAGTTTTTGAGTCAAACTCATTGATCCATGATTCATGAGTAGTGGTTCACAAGAACCCATCTCTCATGATAATGATTGGTCCACTTAGCACTCATTGCATCTAGGTGATGCTCACAGAGGTGAAGCATTGGTCCGTACCGAGAGGTCACCCATCCTAGTACTGCTCCAGCTCAAGCGCACTTAACCATGAAGTTTCCCCCAAGGTTAAGCCCACTTAGCTTGCTACCCCATTTCCAAAACCTTCAGCAAGTGTTGTGCCTTATGAACCATTCATTATAGAGCCCCTTTAGCTCATCAATTGATAAGTAGGAGGTTTCTTCCACAACGTGTCAAATTATGATATTGCTATCAAGATTCAACCGTGTAGTTTTCGAGTCAAACTCATTGACCCATGATTCATGAGTAGTGGTTCACAAGAACCCATCTCTCATGATAATGACTTGTCCACTTAGCACTCATTGCATCTAGGTGATGCTCAAAGAGGTGATGCATTGGTCCGTCCCGAGAGGTCACCCATCCCAGTACTGCTCCAACTCAAGCGCGCTTAACCACAGAGTTTCCCCCAAGGTTAAGCCCACTTAGCTTGCTACCCCATTTGCAAAACCTTCAGCAAGTGTTGTGCTTTATGAACCATTCATTATAAAGCCCTTTTAGCTCATCAATTGATAAGTAGGAGGTTTCTTCCACAGCGTGTCAAATTATGATATTGTTATCAAGATTCAACCATGTAGTTTTCAAATCAAACTCATTGACCCATGATTCATGAGTAGTGGTTCACAAGAACCCATCTCTCATGATAATGACTGGTCCACTTAGCACTCATTGCATCTAGGTGATGCTCATAGAGGTGAAGCATTGGTTCGTCCCGAGAGGTCACCCATCCCAATACTGCTCCAACTCAAGCGAGCTTAACCATGGAGTTTCCCCCAAGGTTAAGCCCACTTAGCTTGCTACC
Source organism: Sequoiadendron giganteum (assembly GCA_007115665.2). Lineage (NCBI taxonomy): Eukaryota > Viridiplantae > Streptophyta > Pinopsida > Cupressales > Cupressaceae > Sequoiadendron > Sequoiadendron giganteum. Next base: position 921,287,470 of record CM021100.1, read on the forward strand.
CCATTTGCAAAACCTTCAACAAGTGTTGTGCCTTATGAACCATTCATTATAGAGCCCCTTTAGCTCATCAATTGATAAGTAGGAGGTTTCTTCCACAGCATGTCAAATTATGATATTACTATTAGGATTCAACCGTGTAGTTTTCAAGTCAAACTCATTGACCCATGATTCATGAGTACTGGTTCACAAGAACCCATCTCTCATGATAATGATTAGTCCACTTAGCACTCATTGCAGGGTGATCCCACAATAGTGGTTTACAATTTTTGGCCAAACTAGACACTGCAATTATTATTTTAACTAAATCTTCATATTCGGACACCTATAGCGACTAAACCGTGAGGAATTTGAAGATGATGCAAACTAGAGTTTCATCACATTTTGTCTGTAAATTCTAAAAATATTTTTTTCAAAAATTTTAGAATCAGATTACACTTTTTTTTCCATTTCCCACGAAAATTAGTTTTTTCCAAAAAACAACATTTTTAAAAAGTGACGTTCACCGTATACAACATAACTTTTTTTGTATGAAGGATAAAATTCTAATTTTTTCGAATTTAGATTTGTAACTACGATATCTAGCACTTTTATTTAGTCTCATAGTTTTTTATTGAATATTTTTTCTTTAATCAAGTTTCAAAATCAAACCAATTGCAATTCAGACATAGGCGGATTGTATACAACATAACTTTTTTTGTATGAATCAAAATTCATGTTTTTTTTAATGGATCAAAGACATCAATACCCAACCTCAACTTATTTTTTTTTAAATTATTTTGATAATCTCGTATTTTTCCACATGTGTAGACCAAAGATTTTAATTTTCAGTGAAAAACCTATGTTTAATAAAACAAAAAAATAAAATACATAATAAAAACAAACCATATTAAAATTATATTCGATGGATAGCTCATTCCGAGGACTATTATTATCTAGTTGGGTTTATGAAGTTTTCTGCATTTTCATTTTCAAATTGAGCTTCTAAAGACAATTTTTTACAAAAAAAATCGAATTTTTGGGGAGATAGGAGAATAAGGGTGTTCAGCTGAACCTATGTTCGGCCGAACATTTTAAAGGGGTTCGGCCGAACAATAAACGAAATTATTTTAAAAGGGTTCATTCGAACCACACAAAATTGGTTCGGCCGAACCCCCTCAATATACATCCAAAAGTCAAACAACTTTTCCAGGGTTTGTTTGCATTTTTCTGGGCTCTTGTGTAAACGGCGGCGACCCTCGTGCTTCCAAGCCTATCAGCTGAAAAAGACATTTCACAGGTAAAAAAATGATCAATATTTTGAGAATGTTTGTTGTTGTTGCATTTGTTTTTACTGTTGTAAGTTTTTTCAAAGTTTTTAAGTTTTTTAAAAATTTTCAAGTTTTTGTAACAAATTTTTTGCATTTTGGAGGAAAATTTGTTGTTAGTTTAAATCAATCATCTGTATTTTGAAGAAGAAAATGGGACAAAAAAAAGAAAGAAAAAACAAAGCTCAACGATTTTTTTGGCAAAGGATAAAGAAGAAAATAGACAGAAACAAAACTTGACTAATTATCATAGAAGGAAACAAGGTACGTGTTTATTTCTTCTCTTTCTCGTCAAATATGGGTAAATTTATTTATAAAATGCATCAAATAATTGATATATAAGAAAACTAAAGGTTCCTCATTTCAATTTTTTGGAAATGAAAACTCAAATGCACATCATCAATGAGTTCTACAAAACTAAAATCTGCAAGTTATCACTAAATTTTATGAATCCTTATACTAAATATTTTACTAGTTTTGATCTACAATATATTCTCTTTATTTGTATTTTTTTGTAGCACCCAATTTTGCATCTATCTATGTTTATGTCCTTCTTTAAATTCTTTTATTTATTTCATCCAATTGTGCATCATCAATTATATAGATCTATGGTAAAAACACCATCTTTCACCAGTATTTCCTCCTCTATCTTGGTATCTCCCTTTGTATCAATACATGAAAATCAATAGTAGGGAAATCATTATGTATAACCAAATTGGATAAAAGAAGATGACACAAGATAATTCAACAAAAGAGAATTTCTAAACTCATCTAAAAAACCTAAATAGTGATAATTAGTTGAGAAGGTGGGGATAGCTCAAACACTCCACAAACACACAAAAATTGGTAAAAATTATAAGTATTATAATAAATAGAATCATATTAAAGTTAACAATGACTATTTTTCGATTATGATAGAATTAACAACTACAATGAATATACACATAAAACATACATTAACTAAATAAGTCTATATGCGAGGAACATATAATGTAGAAGTATGTATCTAAAATAATATTTTCTAAATTTTTTAACACATAATCTAACATAGAATTAGAATATTCTTCATAACAATAAAATAATTCATAAAGAAATAAACATATTGATAGTAAAACTTGAAAATGTATTGAATTTGATTACCTAAATAAAAAGTTGAAAGTTTTAACTAACTTTATTCCTAGATAAGATTAATAACACAAAAATACTATCCAAAATAGATAAATCAACAAGTGTAAATGGTCTTATCTAAATTGGTTTCACCTATATAAACTATGCAAGCTTATTTTTCCTATTAAAAAAAAGTACTATGTTTTTATTAAACAAAATATTAAAAATGGGATTTAATTATAAACAAAAAAAACCTAGAATGAGAGTTGAGAAATAGATATCTTGAATCATGCGATAGGAATCTAGAATATGAATCAATAGAAGATAATAAAAATTAAATCATGTTTCCTAGATGGTAGCATGACTACATTAAGGTCTATATGACTACATAGATTTTTGTTGTACATAAAAAATACCAGTTTATACAAAAAATTGAAAGTCTATAAAATAAGAATAAATACACAACCAATAACAAGAAACTAAATAGTAGAATAACACATAAATTTTGTATTTAATAAAATAAATGATATAAAATAGTCATAATGTTATTTAAACCAAGCTCTAAGATAATATAATTATGATAGATATGAAAAGACACAAAACCTTCATATGAAGAGATTTGCAAGAATACATGTAGCTAGTGCCACAAAGGGAAAGGGGTGAATTTTGGTTATCTTACCAATATTGTCAAATCCCTAATTTGGTATTTTTACCTCCACAAATAATCAAATAAAAAGACATTAGATTAATATGGTTGCGCTCTTATCCTATGTGCATCTAGAACTAAGATGACTACAACATAAAAAATATATATAATCTATAGCAATAAGTGTATCCCTTAGATATATGAAAAAAAGAAAGTTTGAGAAGATGGATCAACAAGCATTTCCAAGAGAGATATGAATCTACAAGAAGAAATATGAAAATTTGTGATTATGATATTTTCTTAGGTAGCTTCCTCAATGAATATAGCCATCTAAGTATGTCATCTTCTTCTACATCTCTTTCTTTTGCTATCTTTTTGTCATAATCTTAATCTATATTCATATTCAAAGATATATGCACTATCTAGCCCTCCATGTATAAAATGTTAATTCTTCTTTTTGGGAGTCAAAGATTTCATTACATTCTACATGAACCAATTTGAGATTAAACAAAATTTTAAAAGCACCAAAGAGTCCTTTTGAATCTCAAACACCACAAAATTTATTTTTCCTTTAAACCCAATAGGTAGACCTTTATATTAGATACCATGTGCTAATGAAAATTTTGGATCTTCTCCCTCATGTAGTACTATATCATAGGGAGTATCATGTAAATTTGGTTTCCCAAGCTCCTCTCAATTTATTTTAAAAATAATTTTAACATTTAAGTTCCCAAGTTTATTAATATATTTTTCATCCATAAAAATGAGTTCTATATGATTGTGCCCATTTAAAAATATTAAGATGTGAAAGAGATGCATTTTGTTGTAATTATCATGTTCTTAGAATTAATGTCTATTCTAACATGTTCCAAGCCAAAAATTAAATTATGAGTGTTGAAATTTATATATATATTTGTTGTTTTATAACTTGAAAATTAGATTTTGTTCAATATTAATAGATAGGGATTGAAGGTTGAGACACAAATCCTAACGATCTCTCGTAATGGGATACCTTATCTAGAAGAAAAATAAAATATTTAAATTTACTAGATCATCTTGAATATCTACTTAGGTACAAAGAGGCTCATAGACTTACCACACTATCTAATATTTTTGTCTCATTTTTCTATCTTTTTTTTTAGTTTTTTTTTCCTGATTTCTTTATTTCTAGATTAGAGTTTTTTTTGTTTGTGCTACTAATTTGTTTGTTTTAGCATGTGTCTAGCCGGAATTAGCTAAATGTGATTTTAATTGTTTTTTTCCTTTACAACTTGCATTTCACACGCATTGGTTAAAAAAGAATAGACATGCAAATGCATATGGGTTAAAAAGAACAACACACTTTGTTTTTCAGTGGGTTTAAAATTAACTCTTAGATAGAAAACACTATAAATGGTTAAAATTAACCCCTTTGCTTGAAAAACACTACAAATAGATAAAATGAACCTTGTGCATTCTTTGTTTGTTCACATTTTGATTTTAGTTTAAAAAGAACACCATGAGAGTGTGATCTGAAATATTCATGTGCTCTCTCTTTGTTTTCAAACAAAGATCAATTGACCTATGAATATTTTGGTTTGCTTTTGTTAAGCCTTAGATCTTGGGCCTGCTTTGGTGGGAAAAAGTACTCACCCCAAAGCAACTCAAACTGAGAACGCGCTAAAGCCAAGCGACGCCCAACCAGTATATAAATTCGAATGTTAAGGAAAGCTTAGCATTACAGAACTTCCTGGAGACCAACAATTGACTCCCCAGTACCCTTGTGGTGCGTCGAAACCTGCAGACCCTAACCTCTGCAAATTGGGATGATAATGCTTCTCGTGTGGCCTTCTGAAAGGGTGCCCGAAATAAATCCTTTGTTTTAGAAAACCACAAACCTTCTATTCTTTGGTGCAGCAACAATTGTTGCCAAGGCACCTGCACCTGCGCAGTTCTTAGTAGAAATGATCAATCTGCCATGGGAGTTTCATGGAGATTGGAAGCTTGGTTTCCCTCAGAAGTCAGTGCAATGTAAGGGGGAGCCCCTGAGGCCAAGCTTCTGAAATTCATTCACTAAGGATATGCAGTCCGTGGGATCCATAAGAATACTATCCTTGCAGCCTTAGGATTTTTTTTTTGTAAATGTCTTCTATGTGGTTGATTTTCATTCTTTACAACACCATGTGTTTGCCAACTATTTTCAGACAACATGAACAAATGAACATCATCCTCCAAATCTGAATCAACACAATCAAACTAAAATAAATTCCTTGCAATCTGCTTGAAATTTTGTCAAATCACTTCCTAAAACGCATTTTCCATCATGAACCGCATTTGTCAAATCAAGTCCTCAATTTTGCACACTTTGGGATAGGAGAACTTTCCTTGCTTTGTCAAACCATCGTCTCAAAAAGTAAATTTCCATATCCTAGTCTTCCAATCATATCATATCCTAATCCTCCATCCACGTCATATCCTAGTCCTCCATCCACGTCATATCCTTACATCGTAGCCAAATTTGGACCTAGAGTTGCATTTGACCTCTTGCATTCTTAACTTATCACATCATATCATACCATTTTCATATATCCCATCTTAGAATCATATCCTTTGCATTGCATCCTAGTCCTTACATATTCCTACTCTTGCATATGTATAGATCATATCACATAGTCCTTGTATACATATATATCATTTCACCTAGTTCTTGCATGTACAACCCCTTGCATATATCAAGATCATATTGTGCCTAAATTCCAAGTTGCATACATTCCATGAATTTAGTCCTTTGCATATTCATCATTGATCAAATAGAACCCTTAGCTCTTGCACAAGTTCCACTACTCTTCATAGGTCTCAAAACCAATCTATTTTTTATCTATCGCCCACATCACTTAAGGTTTATCATGGACTTTCAAGTTAGGGAAAATACCATTATCCTTGCTTGTCTAGGGAAATCCTTTTGGATTCCATCATCTCCTGCATACCCTCTCTTGATCATTGGTCCCTTGTGTTTATCCATCATAACACAAGTCAAGCCTTGCATCGTAACCAAATTTGGACCTAGAGTTGCATTTGAACTCTTGCATTCTTAAATTATCACATCATATCATACCATTTTCATATATCCCATCTTAGAATCATATCCTTTTAATTGCATCCTAGTCCTTACATATTCCTACTCTTGCATACATAGATCATATCACATAGTCCTTGTATACATATTAATCATTTCACCTAGTTCTTGCATGTACAACCCCTTGCATATATCAAGATCATAGCATGCCTAAGTTACAAGTTGCATACATTCCATGAATTTAGTCCTTTGCATATTCATCGCTGATCAAATAGAACCCTTAGCTCTTACACAAGTTCCACTACTCTTCATAGGTCTCAAAACCAATCCATTTTTTATCTATCACCCACATCACTTAAGGTTTATCATGGACTTTCAAGTTATGGAAAATACCATTATCCTTGCTTGTCTAGGGAAATCCTTTTGGAGTCCATCATCTCCTGCGTACCCTCTCTTGACCACTGGTCCCTTGTGTTTATCCATCATAACACAAGTCAAGCCTTGCATCGTAACCAAATTTGGACCTAGAGTTGCATTTGACCTCTTGCATTCTTAGCTTATCACATCATATATCATACCATTTTCATGTGTATCCCATCTTTGAATCATATCCTTTTCAAATGCATTTTTTTCGTGGAATTCTTAAGTTCAAGAATATTTGATTTCATTTGATGTCATATGTTCAAATCCACTTATATATCATCATCTCTCACTTTCTTTGCACAATATTTTGTGACATGTACAAACGGCTCAACAAGCATGAAGTTCTCAAGCAGAAGTCGAGCCCAATCTAGATATTGGACCAAATGAATCAGTTGAAGAACACATGGACCTTGAAGATAGGGAGGAGGCCCGAGTTCAAACAATGCATGTTGAAGAGGGGTCGGGATCACTTCCTTCTAAACCAATGGATGAGCATATAAAAGTAGCTGAAACAGTGAGGAAACAAATTTCTTATAGAAATTTAGATCATTTACTTGAAATGGATATGGAGAAACTAAAATGTTATACCAACCAACCTAAAAATACAAGTAAGAGGTCAACGACTAAATCTGTAAATAGAATAATCCATGATCATTTCAATCATCTTGAAACACTTGAAAAACCCAATTGTTATCACGTTTACTTCTTCGTGATGAGCTGAAAGAGTCATTACAATTATTGGGTGTACATTCTGCATCAAATAAGAGGAAACACATGAGACTGCAAAAAGATATTGTTGAAAATGTTAAAAAAGGTTTAGATTCCATTGGGAAAGGATCTCGATCAGTGGATAGAACCATTGCAAGAAAGGTGATTTTGACATCTGTTTTAAATAAAGAAATATCCAGAAAAAGAAAAATGTCAGCACTTTCCACTGAATTTGGTTATAGTAGAACCACACTAATAAAATATGAGAAAAAGAGAAAGGTTTTAGATGATAGTTCTGAAGGCAATTGGGCAATTATGTGTAGAGCTCCCCGTTCTGACAGGATTGAAGATGCTATTAGGAACTTGATCTCAAGTTTTTGGAATGATCAGACTCGTCCGTCATCAAATACTAGAGATGTTATGAGGCACATGATTGGAACTAGTATTTATGAAGAACATATTAAACATTGGCTAGACATAACACAACTTGAGATGTATATGAACTTTTGTAATGTGTATCCTCATATAAAGATTGGGCAAACAATGTTTGAAAGGTTAAAGCCATACTATGTGAAGATAAAAAAGTTTTTTGAAACTTGTTGTTGTCGTTATCACATTGAATTTGATCTCTACTATCAGGTGTTTTGAAATATGAGAGAAGAAAGATATGGTTTTCAAAAGGCACCTCCTAAACAGGTAAGTTTGTTCATAAAGGATATATTATGTGATCATGAAAATGGACTTCAAATAAAATGCATAAAAGGATTGTGTGAAACATGTGGAAATTTGGCTAACTTTCCTTCAACAAATGAATATTTTGACCTAACAAAGATAGTAAATTGCAAAAGTTACGAGTATGTAAAGTTTCAAACAAATTTTGGGAAAGAATCCACAAGGTGAAACTATGTAGAAGAGGAGATACCTATTGGGAAATTTATGGAAGATTTTCAAAAATTGATACAACCATACATACATCATTCCTTTTATGCTAAGTGGCAAGCACATCAATTTCAAACATTAAGAGATACTTTCCCACTTGGAACAATTCTATCAGTAGTTGATTTTGCAAAAAATTACTCTTTTGTACATCAAAAAGAGATTCAATGAAATCTTCCACTTTCAAGGTAGGTCCTCCTTCGTGTTGGTTCTATAATTTATCGACAATACCACATTTAGATGGATGGTGTTGAAGTCTGGATAGACAGCGATCCATCAAAAATATCCTTTTATGTGAAAGTGATAAAACTGTGCGCTTTTTGTATGCAACATTGTTTTAAAATGTTTTTGAGAATTTGGCCAGAGGGTGTAAAATTTGAAAAAAAAAAAAAAAATATAAATAGTCCGGATGGATAATAAATTCAATTCAAAAATCGTCGACCCATTTTCCTGCACTTTCTGAATATCCTCAAAATTCCCTTATTTGGGAGTTTTGAGGCATGGAAAGGTGAGCAGCAATTATTGCTGAGAGGCCCATCAAAAGCGATGGCACACAAGAAAAGCACAATCAAGTATTGTGAGTTGGATAGTCTGCAGATGCTTGAACTTGCATTACTTTCTGCGAGGGATTCACTCTTGTGCACTAAAGTGCGAGAATTCTCACCGTACAGCCAAAAACTTGAATATGTTGGTAAATGGGATACAGTGCCACTAGTTGTTTCAAAAACATATGATAAAAATGAGGAAGAAAGATTTGAAGGCATTCCTTTGATTTCAATTGATTATGACCATATTTCAGGATTGGTTAGAAAAGGTACATGTGTAAGTTTTCAATAATTTAAATATTATATAAATTTAATGATCTTTAACTTGTCTAGAGACAATTATTTTGTTTTTAGAATTTTATTGCGTAAATTTGGTGTATAGGAGATGTTTTTGCAGTTATAGCAGAGCTTGGAAACATAGAAGGTGTTAGCTATTATTTACTGTGTTGCACATAAGAGAGGAATAAGCTAACACGACTTGAAACAAATGATGAAATGTTATTTCCCACAGGTGAGTTTGAATTTAAAATTATATATATACATTGTGTACATGTGTACACATTACCTTAACAACATTAAATATATATTGTACAAACCTTGAGCATGCAAATGTTGTACACATGCACATGTAGTAACTTAGGTTCATGTTTACCATGCAGGTTATGTTGTTGTGCAAGGGATATATCTAAAACAAGTCAAAGTTGTTCAACATGGAATTCATTTTGTGGACTATCAAGTTGATAAAAAGGTATATCAATATAGTCACCTTATAAATGCTATTGCCCTACATCTTAATGCAGTTCCACATGCACGTGGACGAAAAAAATGGAGACTAGATAGTGATGACCATCAAAAAAAATTACACGTTATTCAAGAGTGGGTTGAACCAGAATGTTTGAGTTAGATTATATCCATGATTTTCAAGCTCACTTGTACATGTACATACTTGTGATGGTGGGAGTAGAAGAAAATTTAGTGTTAGTTTCAATGATCCCCCAAATCTAGCATCTCAACAAAAAAGACAATTCGCACACAAGGAGATGTTACATGACTACATCTCAAGATGTTTCTTCTCCTATACATCCAAGAAAAATCATTGATTCATTAGTCCATGTCTTCTATATATATAAAGTGAATGTTGTCTCAATCTTCTTTTTTGTTGTAGAAAAAGAAACCTAACAAATTAGAATTTGTGTCTTGTAGAATGTTGTACCAAACGAAAAATCCCAAAAGTGTCTTGTAGAATGTTTATGCTTCGTGTTGGTTGGTGAATAGTGAAAATGTGCACAATTCTCCTTATTGTGCACGTATTTAAGTTGGTTGAATATATGGTTGCCCCATAAGTAATATTGTTGCTTCAAGTTTCTGTTTGGTGACTATCTATTTTTGAGATTTTTCAATGATGATCCAAACCTATACCAAATATTATTAGCTAGAGACTACTCCTTTTAGCCACTTTTCGATTGGTTGCATTTGGATGGAGGTCACAATTTGAGATGTTTAAAGACTTTTAGATACCTAGACCATAATATTTTTAGTGACCATTAGAGATGAAAGAGATTGATGGTCAAACTTTGAGTTGATAATCTTTGGTTGGAGGGAAACTACATTCATGATTGGGAGTGCAATTTTCCCAGTTTTTGAAAATTCCCTTACACAACAACAAAAGATCATCCATTAGAGAGTGACATATAAGAATATGTCATATACATTTATGCTTAAATTAAATTGAGGAATACAATGATTTGATTGGTTAACTTATGGTTGTATTGGAAGCATTAAGTCATACTTTTCTTTAGGATTAACACCTTTTTTTCCAAAGTTATATTTGTACCTTCATTGGTTTGAGATCTTTTGGCAGTAGGATTTTGTACCATCCATAGATGTATTCATGTATAGTTGTGTACAACATTTATTTCATGATTTTAGGGTTACTTGGTTACATACATATCTAAGTTGAAATATTCCATTTTTTGCATTGAGAATATGTGGTTACATCTTTCTTTACAATAGATCTTGATACATATCTTCTATCTTATTTTTTAATCTTGAAAAATTCCACAATAAATAATTTTAATGCATTTCTAACCATCCAATTAATAAAATTCTGAACAAAACCTATGCTTCAAAACTTCAAACTACACATCCAAAACATCATTATTTTCACACCAATCACTCTAAATCATCCTTCATAGTATATAGCTGTCACATAATTCTTGATCATTAAATTTTCCTTTTTAATCTATCAATTTCCTTTATGGGATGTACCCTTTCCCAAATTAGGCATAATCCTCTTCCATTTATCATTGTAAGACCTTGGAAAAAGGGAACAATGTTGTATGTTAATTCATAGTTAATATTTTATTTCTTTGATATATTTTTTAATATTTTTATATATCTTTTAACCCATATCATGCCTACTCAAGGTCACCATGATAAAAAAATATATCATGGTGTGCTTTGACTAGTGTACATTGAGGCATGGTATGTTATTTATATATGATTTATTTGTTTTTTGTTTCCTCACAAAAGCCACCAAGGTGCAATTCCTTATGATTTGTAGGGGCCTAATCTTTCTATCTATAGTTCATTCTCTCATAGTATCCACCTAGGTCAAAGACCTTGAGATGTGATGGGAACTTCTCTTTGTGTCTATTGGTTGTCCCATCTTAGACCCACTAAGAAAATAAAATGTCTTATTGAATACTAGGGATTCCTCTTATTTATTATTTTATTATAAGTTATTACATGCATTGGATACATTTTAACCTCAATCCTACATAATTTGGTGCATAAAATCTACTACTATATTAAGATAAATTTGATCTTCACATGTCAACATAACTAAGTATTCAAAAACAATCAATCACATTTTTCACCTAATTTTAATTTTCTTAAATCATTTTCTACATTCCTCCTCTTCTTTTCTTCCATCATCTTCTATATTTCATATGAAATTTTCCTCATAATTATTCTTTTGAGAGCTAACTTGTGTAATTTTTACACAAATAATCTCTTGAGTCCAATCATCATCAACCACCTAATATTTTCTTATTCCTCCACCTAATTGAGGCATATCATTATTTTTTTCATCTCTTTTAATCTGTTCTTCTTAAGTTCTTTTTTTTGAAACAATGTTATTTTGAACATCATCTTGTAAGACACTAAAATAATTTTGTCGAACCACTATTATTATTTTATCATATACCATAATTAAGATCCATTATTATTCATTATCGTCCATTAATACTTTATTACAATTTAGTGAATTAATTCCTATTATTGTGCTTAAATGATGCATTTTATAATCATTATTGTACATATTTAAATGGTTATATGAGTATATGGTTCTATTTGTATATACATAGAAGGAAAAAATTCAAGATAATATATATCCAAGGCATGCATGTGCAAAATATTTATTGTGATCAACATGTGAATGAACTTAATTATAAAGTGGCATTCATTTCCTAAAATTCTACTCTAGAGAGATCAAATGTATATATCATATAAGGAAATGTAAGTTGTAAGAGATCATCAAATAAGCAAATGTATGTATATTGAATATAAGCAAATGTATACATATACCATATAAACATGTAAACATTTCAATATTGATCAATGTATAAACATGTAAAATGTTATAAGCAAAGTGCCAAATGTATGTATATATCATAAAAGCAAATGTAAGTTAGAGATCATCAAATGTGGAATACTAAAGATCATCATTTAAGGAAATGTTGAATGTACAAAAAATCATCATATCTAGCAATGTAAGTTAGAGATAACATAAATGCCAAATACTAGAAAGATCGTCATATAAGCAAATACATGTAGTAACGATCATAAATCTAATGCAAGGCCTAATACGAATGTCGACTCCTAGTCGAACGTGTTAGTGTAATTAATTATTTATTACACTAGCATAAGTTAACTTAGGCTTAATTAATCATATTAGTCCTAGGTTACTTTTAATCATTTAATAAAGTTGTTGAGATAAGATTCCCTTCTAGAAGATGAGTTGTCTTTTCTAGAACTTATCTCCATCTTGTTATCATTCCCTAGGTAGTTGGTTAGGGTTTCTTGTTGTCTTTATGGAAAATTGATTTGAACTTTTGACAGCATCCATGCTACATTCTAGGTTTAGCACTTGCCTATATAATCAGGCATATGTACTCTTTGTAAAGTATCTAGATCATCATAATAGAGTCTCTATTTTGAATGCTATTATCATACTTTCTGTGTGGTTGAATATTTCTTCCTGGAAAAAGTTCCCCCTTTGAAGACTGTAGCTTCATCAAGGACACCTGTGCATCCATTATTCCAACATGGTATCAAAGCTGTTCCGGTGAAGGTTCATCCCAGGATCAAGAAATTTTGGCTCCGATTTGGACATATTCAGCCATTTGAGGTATATCTAGGGTTTTTGCATTTTGTACTATCCGTACACATTTGCAGAAAAAAATATCCTCCCTTTTAGTCCTCCATCATGGCAATTTTTTTTTTAGGTCTGCAGGCATTTTTTATTTCAAAAAACGGGCTCATTTTTATATAGTTTTGGCAAAAAATTCGTTATGTGGGTGACCTAGCATTTTATTTGACAGTCGGATTAATTATTTTTTTGGGGGGAGTATAGTCTTTATTCTCCGTCGGCATTTATATTTGCAGGTTTAAAAAAAAAATTGGCATCAAATTCTTTTCAGTCGGCATTTAAATACTTTTTTTGAATTGCCGATAGGCATTATTCAAAAAAATGTCAGCCATTTAAAGTCTGCAAGGGGGATGATACTTTTGCATACCCATCACATCACTGCCGGCCGCTTCCTTCGTCCCATCTACCAACGTCACCGGCCAACTTCTGGCCAGTTCCCAGTCGCCTCCCACCGTCGGCGCCCATCACATCCTCTAGAGCTCCTGCTGACCAGCCCGTCCGAGGTCAAACTTGTCACTCCCTTCGTTCGGCCCATCCATCACTGGTCGCCAATTGTTTGTCACCGGTTCCCGTGACTTCTGAAACCCCCGACTGCCGGAGACTTGGTCACATCACCGACCAAGGAGGTCCCCTTCATCAAGTGGCGCCGCTCGACAGTTGCTCTGCTGCCGCTCCGCCCAGCGACCCCTTTTTTCTTTTGTCAGCTCCAAGCACTGGTCATATCAGTGACTGAGAGCTAGCGCCCGAGGGCTTATTTTTTGCTCCATTTTAGCCTGCAGGCCCTAATAGGGCAAATTGTTTCAAATCGCCATATCTTTTCACCGAGATATCAAAAATCAACAAACGAGATACCGTCGGAAAGAGGATTTGGTCTACTTTCCATTGGTGACATCCAATCTATGAAAGTATGCTTCTAGAATAATCTACAGTCAACTGAAGTCAAAACCCTAATTGGACATAAAGGCTCATATCTTCGCAACCGTTGATCGAAATTCAGTGATTCCAACGACATCAGGAAGGTGATTCAGAGCTCTTTTCATCCATCCATTCACTTTTATTGATTTTAGCTCTAGGTACTCTTGCATTGGTTTTGTTCAATTTGGTGCATTTGTTCAATAACTTGGATATCTTGAAGCTTGGGAAAAGATTTTTTGTATTGGGTGGCATCACTTCAGTTTCATATCACTTTGGAAGTTTCTATTTGTTGTTGAAGGTCATTGTCTTTGTACTTTTGGAGAAATTTGTTTGTCCATTATGGGGCTTGCATATTATCCTTCTTCTCCATCAGAGACTATTGGTATCCCTTCACATTCAGTGATTCATTGTCCAGAGTCATTGATTGAGGCTTCCATCATCATCATTCATCAAGACACCTTTCATTTTCCAAACTTGACATCATAGGATGGCTTTGCTTCAGGGATTGCTGACTTGGCCAATTCTACAGGTTTGGAGGACATTCTTGAGGGGATATCACTCCTCTATTCAGATCCCACTTTGGAGAGTTCTCTTGAGTCTCCACATTTCATTGTCTCAACCTTAATTGGGAATCCTGAGACTATCTTGGGGGCACTTGGTTTCTCTCTAGAGATTTCATATATGAGACTTCCTCCATCTTCATCGGAGTTTCTTCTGCATCTACCATTGGATTGGCTTCAGTATTCTCTTAGTGGTTTTGAGGACACTTCATTATGGGAGGGGAATCAAGTCTCCATTTATTCCTTCGATGAAAGGACCATCACATTGCCGTCTTTGGATCATGTTCAGCATCTGTTTCTGCATCGTCCTGATTTGTCACCTTCTACATTGATTAGGTATGTACCTGAGTGGGTTGTGGCATCTTCATCTTCATCAGGCAAGGAGACACATGAGCATCTTTCAGACACATCATCGGCATTCATATACATCCTTCCTTCCTTCAATTCCTATCCGAAATGGGAAGCATCCCTACACTTGCACCTGGTTTTGTTTCTTCTGAAAGGGAGACAAGTTGTTTATCGACATTGGATCATATTTTGTCTACATACACTTACCTTTCTTGCAGGTGATCACATTTTATGGGGGGGATATCTAGTCTCCTAATCTTTTTTGTATTCTTGTGATGATTTTTGTCCTTGGGGGGATGATGTTGAGTCCTCCAAATCATCACCTTTTTGCTTTTTATCTCCTTTTTTGAGAGGGGTTTTCTTCCCACTGGGTTTTCCCCTTTTCTCCATTTGTGGGAGATTAGTTGCATTTTCATCCTATGTACATGGGTACCTAAAATAGCCATCAGTCGGGACCCATCATCATCATGCATAATCATTGCATTTTCATTTCCTCCCTAAGTTGCACTTATGGGGGGGTGTTAGTGTAATTAATTATTTATTACACTAGCATAAGTTAACTTAGGCTTAATTAATCGTATTAGTCCTAGGTTACTTTAAAGTTGTTGAGATAAGATTCCCTTCTAGAAGATGAGTTGTCTTTTCTAGAACTTATCTCCATCTTGTTATCATTCCCTAGGTAGTTGGTTAGGGTTTCTTGTTGTTACATGAAGTGTGATTTGAACACTTGGCAACATCCTTTACATTCTAGGTTTAGCACTTGCCTATATAATCAGGCATATGTACTCTTTGTAAAGTATCTAGATCATCATAATAGAATCTCTATTTTGAGTGCCATTATCATACTTTCTGTGTGGTTGAATATTTCTTCCTAGCAAAGTTCCTCCTTTGAAGACTGCAGCTTCATCAAGGACACCTGTGCATCCATTATTCCAACAGAACGACCATCTGAATGAGAACGGTCCTGCTCTGATGGATGTACTGAGCCTTGCAAATAAAATGGTGTACAAAATATGTTAAATACATATAATTTATATTAAATATGTATCTAGATCTATGCATACATATTCATGTACATATACACATGTATATGTTAAAATTTAAAACTCACATGTCCACTAGCATCAAATTCATCCACAGAGTCACATCGATGTGCACGATCTGGAACAAGGCTAGGAGTGACATTAGGTATGTCCACCTACAAATATATAAATTCATATATATTAGTACATGAAAATCTAGTTATTAAAACTAAAATTTAAAAATAATTATAAAGGAATTGAAACATGCACATGCACATCATCTGATATCGGATGACCTGAGTCCTTTGAAACAACCGCCTCCACCATATCAAATATACGGTCAAGCGATGAACCAATATCTTCATCCATCTGATCTATCTCATGTCGTGCCAGAAATGATGAGTGGAGAGGACTATGTAGGTGAGATGGCATCGATGATAACGAACCGACACCAACCAACATCTCAGTAAAACCCAAAGTCTGTGCAGCTATCGAATGATCAGATGGTGGATCCTGACATGCTCTAGTGTTGGGTTGAGAGTGATGGGATCCTAGAAGTGAATGACCTCCACGTGCCAAATGATCTCTAACATGCTCTATACTGATCCCATAATTTGATGCAATGAAGGCATATGCCTCCAAGAGTTCCTCAGCCAAACAATGCAGAGTCTTGTGTGCCATATCTCTTGTAAGTGCCTCAAGATTTGTGGGAGTAGGGATGCATGCTATTGTGAAAGGATCCATGGTGGTCTACTATGATGAAGATGGTGTGGGTCGGGGACGTCTAGACATCAAATACTGACCTACACAATCAATAGATATCCTAGTGGTGGTAGCTGCATTGTCACCTACAGTATCAATTGCTTCCTTTTGGGAAGCAACGACAACCTCATCTGCTATGGGGGCTAGAGCTGGGGTGAGAGAAGGAGACCTCTCACCAACCAATACCCTAAACATTGGGATCAGTCTATTTGCTCGACAATAAGTGGGTCTGCCAACAATCCTACCACACCCCTGACCAGCATATGGTGGAATGTCCAAGTAGTTGACTTTGAGGCCCAAATGGACCTCAACATAATATTGCTGAACAAAATATAATGGAATCTGGTCATTGTTTGGGTATTGACCATGTGCTTTGAGAAATCATGGGTAAATCAATGAGGCCATAGCAAGATCGACACATCTAGTGACTTGGTATCCCCTAACCTTACGTGCACTTTGATAAAATGGAAAACAATTGGTTTTTATCATTTCTTTGGTCACACTATCCTGTATTTGTTTAAGGGGAACCTCACCATGTACTTCTTCCCACATGCGAGATAGAATAGTAGCTACTCTATCTGGATAAAATGCACTAGTCCTCTCAAGTTCATCTCATAGTTTTTCAAGACTATGCAATATTGACATGCATGGTTCATAATATATCCCTGGGTTTGCACCTTGCGCTAATGAGTCTTTCAATTTATTAATCTCATTAGTGGTATTTGCAAACAAAGATTCCGGAGGTGGAACATTTGCATTATCCATGTTATGTATGTATGTATGTATATCTAAAGGAGCAATGAGACCTTAATTTAAATAATATATCTAGATATAAGGAATAGAAATCTAAAACAGTTCTAATAATTCATCTACTCATCAATAATATTTCCATACCATCAACAAAAAACATGTTCAACATCTATCATAGTTTTTAATAATCAAAACATTCACATTACTAGATTGCACAAAAAACATAATCTAAAACAATTCTAAAATTTAAATTTACAAGTGTGCGTGTGCACTCTAGTACAAAATGTGCCATTAAAGATAGTTTAAAAAACATTGACAAAGGTTGCATCTAAGATTTATTTCCTACAACTAGTAATAAAGGGAAAGCATCATTACTTAACATTGGTGGTCATGTAAAATCAATTTAGTCATTATTGAAGGCACAAATAAGAGAAGAAAATGAGACAAATGATAAGCTTGTTACACCGAAGGCGTCCCATGCTTAGGATTTGGCAGCCCTTTTTTAACGCACAATGCAAATTGACGGAGAGGCACTGGCCAGTGATGAAATGTATCCCAGCAGCCCAACACTTTTGCTACCTGTTTTCTTGGCTCCTCCAAACTTGTCGTTGGTGATATTGCAATTATTGCAGCAGATGGAAAGAGGAAAAATATCTGTAGTTATTGCACAAGAGGAAATATCTGGGTAAAGATATAGAATGGAGACAAATATCTAAGATCTGAATATCTGATAAATATCGCACCATTTATTGCAGATCTATATTTCCTTTGCAGATTATCTAAAAGCAAGGTTTCGAGTAACAGTACAGTTCTGCATTGGCTTGCTTCCTCGATTTAAATACAGCAAGAAACGTCAAGTTTTGGAACGAGAGTTTAGGTGGTGATCATAATATTGTTAAGATCCTTGTGGACGAGTAGCAAATAAAGAGCAAACTATGTCAGAGGGAGGAGGATATCGTTGCTCACCACATTGACAAGGAATGAGATAATCAGCCCATGGGTATTTCACCTTTCTTGCTTATTTCCAGCTTTCCATGGATTTTTCTAGTAATATTTTAGGTTTTCTTTACTCCCATTAAAATCACGGGTTTATGCTCTATGTTCATGTATTTCTATCAATATGCCGAACTACTCTCCTCCATGTGTGTGACTCTTAAAGAAGGCAATCTGAATCAGGCGAGCTTTCAGTGCATCAAGAATATGTACAGCTCGATGCAAGTTATGGCCTTCAAACTTGGTGTAGATTCCAATGCTCCTACTATTGGGGAGTAGTTCTATTTTCTCTTTGCTTTCTGTTCTTCGTGTTATAAGGAATGGCTATGTGAAAATTCCTATTGCAGTCACTGATTATTAATCTCCTATCTTAAAAGATTATTTAATTGCTGAAAACTAATTCACAGCTAATATCGAAAAATAACACAACTGCAACTTCACTAATAAAAATACGGAAAGAAATGTGTAACACAATGAACACAATATTTTCGGACAAATTGTCCCTGGAAAAACCCCTAAGGGAAAACCGGTTCTACAGATGAGGAATTATATTAACTTCAGCAAATTAAGAGATACAAAGATTCCTTGCCTCTTACTGGCAGAACTCCGACAATCTCCCAACTTCCCATTGATATTCCCCCGCTGCTATCCCCAATGCTATCATTGCGCCCTTGCTAACACTACAAGACTGTTTGCTATCACTGCAAACTCACAAACTCATTTGCTAGCACTGCAAATGCTTCTACAAACTTCTATGTTCTCCATATGCCCAATGACCCCTTTTCATACTCCTCTCATTGGAAAACCAACGGCCAAGATCGATTCTCAATCGATGGCTGAGATAAATAACAACTTACTAACCACAACAAATTTGGTTGCAAGGTGTCACTAAAAGAAATCAATAATTAAATAATAATTATCACATCTCAACAATAAAATAACTATTATCTAATCGCGATAGATGAACGGTTGTCCAAGCTAACCATTCACTCTCTTAAGCGAAGAACGTGCGCCGACACCACTCTTATCGAAGAAGATAGATTTTCCTCCCAAATATAACGGTGAATATGCGCTACCGCTCCTCGTAGGTATTAACATTGCTGGTGTACAATACCGATCCACGGTGAAGTGATACGATATCTATGTTGAACCTATCGCGAACCGTTCTGAACAATTTGGAGAATTGCAACTCAGTTATTGTAATTATTGATGGTCTCAACCCGATAAACAAAACCTACACTAGCAACTTCGAGCCATATAGCTTCCACCACCATCTTCATTTTGTTGCCGATGAACTCGGAATACAAACTTCACCTGCTTCTCGCTGAAGCCAAAACAATGTCGATCCTATTTGAAACAACACCCGAAATGCTCTTTATTATCTTTGCCTTTAATCTTGCATCATTATGGCTATCAACAGTTCCTTCTTACCGAGCATATCGATCCATATAAACGTACCACTGCGATAACAACATGCCCGAACGCGTCAATGCACTCTCTTTGGTTCAACCATGAACTGACTAAGAGAGTTTACTGCAAATGCTATATCCGACCTGGTGTTGACCAAATACATGAGCGAACCAATTAACTACCTGTATAAGGTGGGATCTACATCTTTGTCATTAGATGTATCTACCTTCCTCCAATTAGTGATCATAGGTGTAGACATGGCTTTGCAATCCTCCATCTCGAATCTCTTCAAGATTTCAATGCAATATTTCCCTTGACCAAGGAAAATCTCTCCATCTGTTTGCCACACCTCCATGCCTAGAAAATAGTGCATGAGTCCCAAATCCTTCATCTCGAACTCTTCTGCAAGTTCCTTCTTGCAATCCTCTATGAGCCCTAGTGCACCTGTAAGAAACAAGTCATCTACATATAGAACAAGAATGAGAACCTCCTTTAACCACTAAAATATTAGGGTTGTATCACCTCACTATTCTGAAACCCATTTCACCGCAGTATATCAATGCACTCTTACCATGCTCCGGGCTGTTTGTGGTCGCATTACAAGAGAAACTTTCTTCAATCGCACCATTGTGGTCTTTGTTGGTATGCTTTATAAGAAAACGCCGGTTGTTCTATCGCTATGCCTCTTCCTTCCAATTCACCGTAAAAGAATCATCTTGAACATCCATTTGATGGAATGTAACTCATGGACTACAAAATGAGATTCTGACCTTAAGTATCTTGTGCTGGAACAAAATCTTCTCCTCGCAGATCCCATTCCACTCATGAAGAGAACCGCAGCCACACAAACCTTGTGTTTCTACGATTAAACTTCACCATGCTTTATCGAGAAGATCCGGCGTGATCAACTCTGCCGACCTATATTTGGTCCTGCGGCACATCGTGCATTATTGAAGTATATTCCTCAACTATAGCATCTTGCCATACCTGATGTTGTGAAGCCTCTAGATAGTTGGATGGTTCACTATCTACCAACTAGCTGACTAATGCCACATAGTCATTGAACTTGGCTAGTTTTCTCCTTTGTCTCGTACTCTTCCTAGGAACTCCCACAGACTCCTGAGTATCCCTTTGTGTGCCTTGAACCTCACGGTTCTTGCTGCCAACTGTAGAGGATGAAATATCAACCTCTATATCTTCTAGATGCATATCCTGTTGCACCAGTTGCTCCATACTCTGTGAATCTTCACTACTTGAGTCTATGCTTGTACTAGTAACAGTACTTGAGCTTTGCTACCCTTGACTTGGACTTGGAGCTTTTGTTGGCTGCTCACTCTGATCATCTGCTGGCAAATCTCTGGACCTTCTAAACGCCTTGTCCTCCATGAACTTGACATCGCGTCTGACAATAATTCTTCTGGTCCCTGGAATAAAAATCCTAAATGCCTTTGAAGTTTCACTATACCCAACAAGGTACCCCTTCTCTATAGTCTGATCTAACTTGGTACGTGTATCTCCTGGAATATGACAATATGCCAAACTCCCAAATATCCTGAAGTGACCAACATCTGGCTTTTTCCCTGTGAAAGCTTCCTTTGGTGTCATCTTCCCTAGTACCTTTTGTGGAACCTTGTTCTGAATGTAAACTGCAGTACTACACGCCTCTTCCCATAGGTAACGCGACATGTCCTAGTCATGTAGCATAGCCCTTGCTGCCTCCGATATAGAACGGTTCTTCCTCTCAACAACTCCATTCTGCTGTGGATTGTAAGGAACAGTCCACTCTCTCTTGATTCCTTCTCTGGTACAGAAATCCTGGAAGACATTTCCTTTGTACTTGCATCCATTGTCTGACCGAAGAACCTTTATCTTCCTTCCTGTCGAGTTCTCCACAAGAGCCTTGAACTCTTGGAAGCGACTGAAAACCTCATCCTTGGCCTTCAAGAAGTATATCCAGGTCTTCCTGGAAAAATCATCAATAAAAGTAACATAGTACTCATATCCTCTGAGAGACTTTGTTGACATTGGTCCACATACATCCGAATGTACTAGATCAAGAACACCCTTAGATCTATTGTCACTCCTTAGAAAAGATGCTTTCGCAAACTTCCCCAACACACATCCCTTACATACATCATCATGCTCTGTGCTCACCTCTAGAACACCTATCACTATCTCATGAAGCAATTTAAGTGCTCCATGATGAATATGGCCCATCCTCCTATGCCATAGCTCTCCAAGATCTCTAGGATTACTACTGCTCATGAGTGCCTTAGGAGTATCAAACTGTAACCTATAAAGGTGACCACTCCTAACTCCAATAGTTATGGGTGATTTCCAATCCTTGTGTTTAATCAACACATGTGTTCCTCTAAAAAGTACATTATACCCTTTATCCTAAAGAACAGATACAAAAATCAGATTCATACCTAAGCCTGGAACATGCAAGACATCATGAAGTGGAACTATCTTTCCATTCTCCCTCTGAAACTGAACAGTCCCTTTCCCAACTAGGTTGAGCTTGGACAAGTTCCCCATAGAAATATGGATATTGGTTTCCTCCTCCTTGTAACTGGAGAAGTACTCTCTAACTCCTGTCATATGAAATGATGCTCCACTGTCTATATACCAAACACTCTGTGAGGTTGAGCTAATCATACAAGCTATGAGTGCAAACTCATCCTCCAATCTACTAGAGAGCTCCTTTGCACTTGTTGAAGCCGCCACTTGGTTCTTGCCCTTCTTATCTTTCTTCCTTTGTGGGCAATCGCTGACATAGTGGCCAAACTCGTGACAACCAAAGCACTTGACCTTAGATAGGTCCTTCTTCTTCTCACCTTGAGAATTTGATCCTTTTCTAAATCCCTTCTTTGCTTTCCCTTTTCCCGCTAGGGCAACGTTTTCTTGTTCTCCCTCACTTTTCTGACTCTTGTTGTTGGCTCCATTGACAAGACTTAGTCTAAGCTCCTCCTGAGTGAAATCACTCCACAGTCGATCCCAACTCAATAGGGTGTCTCATCCATTAATAACTTGAACAAAGACATCCCACTGCTTAGTAAACCCATTTAAGGCTATCCTTACTAGCTCATCATCTTCTGGCTTATCTCCAACAGCTGCTAACTCATCCTTGACAAGTCTAAGTCTAGTGAGGTAACTTGTAACGTCTTCTCCCTTGTTCATTCGGGTATTCCTCAACTTTTCTCTGAGAATCAGCTTCCTATTAGTGGTAGCATTCTGGTACAGTTTCATAATGGCATCCCACATCTTATTCGCCGTATCTAACTCGGAGATATGCGGAACAATATGATCCTTGACACCATCAAGGATAATCCTCCTCACCTTGGCATCCTCTTTCTTGTATGCTACGAGTTGTGTTGCATTTGTAGGTACAACTACAACAGTGGTAACATAATCCTTGATACCATTCTCTTCCAACAATAAAGAAAGTCTGGCCTTCCAGACACCAAAATTCGAGGCACCATCTAATCTGTCCTGATCTCTCAAACTAGTTGAAGCCATCTCAAAGGATAAAAGCAATAATAATTTAAAAGATCAAACTAGGTTATAGAAACCCTCAATTTCTTTCCTAGGGAAAACCTTTTCTACCCTTAACACAGCTCTGATACCATGTGAAAATTCCTATTGCAGTCACTGATTATTAATCTCCTATCTTAAAAGATTATTTAACTGTTGAAAACTAATTCACATCTAATATCAAAAAATAACACAACTGCAACTTAACTAATAAAAATACGGAAAGAAATGTGTAACACAATGAACACAATATTTTTGGACAAATTGTCCCTGGAAAAACCCCTAAGGGAAAACCAGTTCTACAGATGAGGAATTATATTAACTTCAGCAAATTAAGAGATACAAAGATTCCTTGCCTCTTACTGGCAGAACTCCGACAATCTCCCAACTTCCCACTGATATTCCCCCGCTGCTATCCCCAGCGCTATCACTGCGCCCTTGCTAACACTACAAGACTGTTTGCTATCACTGCAAACTCACAAACTCATTTGCTAGCACTGCAAATGCTTCTACAAACTTCTATGTTCTCCATATGCCCAATGACCCCTTTTTATACTCCTCTCATTGGAAAACCAACGGCCAAGATTGATTCTTAATCGACGGCTGAGATAAATAACAACTTACCAACCACAACAAATTTGGTTGCAAGGTGTCACTAAAAGAAATCAATAATTAAATAATAATTATCACATCTCAACAATAAAATAACTATTATCTAATCCTAGCAAATGGACGAACAGCTGTCCAAGCTAACAAACTAACAGGCTGTCTGTTGCGTTATGCAATTGATATCTCTTTGATTGTTGTATGTGAACTTTCAACCATTTTAAGCTTAATACGGTTAAACAAAGGTTTTAACAAATACCCCATTGTCATATCTAGGAGCCCATGCACTCTATACATTATCATTTCATCAAGTAAAAAGAATGGCCATAATCTCTAAGCTCTCATAAATAACAACCCAAATACAATTGTCAACCTCTCACTATGATGTTAGAGAAGTGATTCTTTCTCCTCCTTGTCCACATCATTCAATAGTATTCAACTCTGTGAATCTCACTTATTAAAATTCATGTGATTGCCTGCTCCAAGAGTTGTTACTTCTGAAGATGCCCAAAGGTAAATTAGATTAGAGATACAGTACATGCTTTTAATTCAATTAAGAAAAACATATCGCTGCATTTCAACCCTGCATTTTATGATTGAACTGGTAGGATGGATTATGCTGACATTTTACGTTTGACTAGCTTTGGTTAGATTAATTGTTTGGAATTAAATGATAAGCAAAAATTAAAGCAAAACTCTTTCAATTTAAAAAGTATGCTTTCAAATTTTAAATTCAAAAAAATATTGAGATGTTTTAAATATTTCTCAGGTAGACATCCTCTGCTATGTAAGAATAGCGAATGCTAATTTGAAATTATGAGCAAAGTGAATGATGTGCGTGTGTAGATTACATTTTGAGGGTTTACATGATATTTTTAGAAAGCTAAGTTTTTTGTCAAAAATTATAACAAACATTGCCAAAGCTATCCAAGTCAATGGGTAGTTTAAGGAATTAGGAAGGCAATCAACCCGAACAGGTGTGTTGAAAGAGAAATCAAATTTTATTTGTATTGTTGATTTCTTTTTACTTTTAATTCTGTAGTTTTTTTTTTTTGTACTTTGGAGGTAGCAAATACTAAGCTTGATATTTCATATCTGTCAAAAGTTTGATAGCTGAGATATTTAAGCAACAAGTAAAAGAAACGTCATAGGAGCTCCAACAACTAACAGGTTGTCTTAAAACATAGTACCAATTTGTAAATCATTTCAAAGTAATTTCCTAAGTAAGTTTGCAAGGAATTTATAAATATTGTATGATAAGATGCAAACTTTATGTGGCAATCGGCCTGAAGCATACAATATAAATATATTATTTTGCTTTGATACAATGCATGTATACCTTTATGTACAACCGTGCACTATATTTTGTTAGCATACACATAAACTTGCTTCAACTAGACTTGGTTTCTAGGACTCCAAGAGGCATCAATGACTTCAAACCCTCACCAAGACTTATTCAGACCTTCAACAATATTGAATCAACCAACCAAACTCAATTCAATCACCCAATGGCTTTGCAACAACTTTTTAAGGATAGTTCTCTCACAATGACACTCCAGGCTTGTAGGTTTCCCTTAAAGAACAACATAACATATCTTTTGACACACAACACTTATCAAGACTGTTTTCATATTTTTAGATACCCTTTTTAGAGTTACAAAACATATCAAATTTGTAGCATAGGTTCCTTTGTAGAATTAATGGGTGCAAAAATCAATGAATCTCTTTAATACTACCTCATATATCAAAGACACAGAGAGCCCAATACATAAAAATCAGCTCAAAACTGTCAACAACAACCTTTAGCTAATATTTTTTTAGATGAGTTTGACCCAGTGCCATTCTCTGACTGCACAAACTTTAGAGCTGAGAAGAAAAAAAAATCTGCAGCTTGTGAAGCATTTAGATTTTAATGTATCCACATCTTAGTATCTTAGTGGCTATTTTAATGTTGTACTATCTTATGTATCTTCTATTGTCCAGCCAAACTAAAGGGCCAACCTATTAACCAGGCCAAAAACTCTGCTCATGAATAAAGCTCTCTTATTTTATGAATGTTATGTTGAATACAATTACCTCTGGCTCTTATTTCTAATAATCTGGAAGGTGATTTGATTTCTAGTTACCTGTATTTTTACTGCCTTGATATTGTATACTGAAGGCACAGATGTGAAAGTAAGTTCATTGTTCTGCCTTACTTAAAGTCAAGCCTCTCATAAATTTTTTGTTTCTTCAAGTCGTTTCTTGGTGACTTCATTTACTGTTTTGCTGTCTCATTGTTTTAAGTTGTTGAAAAAGCTCTTCATGGGCTTCCCTGCAAAGACACTTCATTTTTTTCTTGGTTGACCGGTATGTGTGAAATTACAGCTGTAGCCAACATGGTTTATTAGTCAACTTTATGTATGAAATTTTTCCCATTAGTAAATAAAGTTTCTATCTGTCAGAATGCTTAAGAAATTTGCTAAATAAAAATTCCACCAAATTCGTAACCTTGAAGTCACCCTCAGCCTCACCCATTGCCAACACTTTTCTCTAGGTTTTGTTCATGGACAGAGTTACTAGGATCACTGTTTATAACAACATTTGATAGCAGCAAAATATGGACAGTTTATAACAGATTTTGATGGCAGCAAAATATGCTTATCAAGATAGAAAATTAGTAATTACTAAATTAGGAAAAGTTCAATTATTTTGATAGTAGATAACCACTCAAATTTCAAAATTATCAGTAAGCATAGAAAATTTCATAGTAACATATTAAGGTTTAGAGTTTTTTCATCACGAAACAATGCAAAATTCAACGCTGGTCTCTATAAGAAGCTATTTTGCCTTGAACAATAAAGAAAACTTGTATGTTTTTTTATAATAACATAAAATATATAAATGTTTGATCTCTTATAACATAAAATATATATATCATGGAAACTTTTTTAGAACTAATTGGTATTAGGGTGTGAATTGTGACTGGATGGTGAGTCTTTTAGAATTCATTGGTTATAGCCTACTTGTTGGATATTAATCGTGCATATGTATAAATTGTTTGGTAATTGGGAATTTTAAATAAGGTACTTGTAAATTGTGATATACTTAGATCTATTTTTTGGCTTTCGGTTTACTTCACTTGTAAGCAACTTCTACCCACTTTTTCCTTTTGCATCATTCACATCAGCACACATATTGTGTTGCATCTTGCAGTAAGTCACTTGTTGCATGTTCACTTTGAAATGAACTTTATGTTTCTTTGGTGGTTTAAAATTTAAAATGAACTTTATGTTTCTTTGGTGGTTTAAAATTTATTTCTTTTGTTTCAGCAAAATCTCTTAATTCAAATATCCTTAGAACTACTTTTTGTTTACTGTGCATAGATTGAAACAACAACTCTATGAAGATTGGTCTTGGTTTGCCTCACTGAAGCGCCATCTGCTCACTTTATCTCTTCAGCATCATTGCCTGCAGGACACACTTTTTGCAAAATCTTTCGGTCAGTCAATTTCCGAATTCTTTTTTTCTATACATATTTCTGGTTGTTTTCATATGTGATATTATTGTAAAACATACTATTAGATCCCTATTCACTTCTTCATGTATAGATTTTCATAACTTGTGCAATTAATATTATGTTTATTTCATGGTTTGAATTTTCTTGTTACTTGTTGGTCATAAACCTATGGTTTATGAATCATCACAATTATAGAACACAACAAACATAGATGAAGACTAATTGAATTCTGAAAAACACATCATATTGATAGAGCATGCTAAAAACTAAGAAATATAAAATGCAACATATAATAATTGATTTCTCATTCATTTACGTGCTTACTTATATATGTTGTACTTCAACTGATACATATATATTATTCACTCATGCTAGGTCATGGCTACACATTCAACTTCTCCTATACAACCAAGCCCTTTCATTCTAGTGCTTCCAACACAAGCAATTTTAGAGTCATCATCTACTATTAATAAACCAAACTCAGTTCACACAACTATTCAACATCTTGCTACAACTGTATCTAATAGTTGCCATGACATCGTTCACAAACTCAAAATTGCATGCCAAACAACTAATCCCATTGAAGATTTGGATGTCGAAATGATTCAGGCCTCTATGTCAACTTACCAATCCAGCTATGCAAAAGTAATTACAAAGCTTTGTATTTCTTTCCCCGCAAATGAATTCATCGTTTTGTAATATTGAAGCTCTTTTGCAGGATAAAAATGATTGGGAAAAATTGTTGCAATTTTTTGTTCAAAACAATATTTACAATGCTTATATTGGAAGGCCGTATTAGAGACAACTATAGAAGGCTGATATTAAATGTATAAACCATCACTAAAATATTGCAACTTTTGTATGGCCTCTGGAAAGAGCATGGGAAAAGTTAATATTCACAAATTGACTATGACAATTCTTATTTCTACGCAAGAAGTTGTTTATACTGGATAATTTGCCTAATGTTGTCAAAATGCTTATTTCTGTCAGATTTGTTTGATAAGGTGAGTTAATATCCTCTGGACAAATCCTTATAAGGTTTCTTTCTGTCTGATTTGTTTCTGTCTCATAAAAATGATTGGGAAAAATTGTTGCAGTTTTTTGTTCAAAACAATATTTACAATGCTTATATTGGAAGGCCGTATTAGAGACAACTATAGAAGGCTGATATTAAATGTATAAACCATCACTAAAATATTGCAACTTTTGTATGGCCTCTGGAAAGAGCATGGGAAAAGTTAATATTCACAAATTGACTATGACAATTCTTATTTCTACGCAAGAAGTTGTTTATACTGGATAATTTGCCTAATGTTGTCAAAATGCTTATTTCTGTCAGATTTGTTTGATAAGGTGAGTTAATATCCTCTGGACAAATCCTTATAAGGTTTCTTTCTGTCTGATTT
>CM021100.1:921316530-921381722 GCA_007115665.2 Sequoiadendron giganteum
TGCATTTGACCTCTTGCATTCTTAACTTATCACATCATATCATACCATTTTCATATATCCCATCTTAGAATCATATCCTTTTCATTGCATCCTAGTCCTTACATATTCCTACTCTTGCATATCTATAGATCATATCACATAGTCCTTGTATAGATATATATCATTTCACCTAGTTCTTGCATGTACAACCCCTTGCATATATCAAGATCATATCGAGCCTAAGTTCCAACTTGCATACATTCCATGAATTTAGTCCTTCGCATATTCATCATTGATCAAATAGAACCCTTAGCTCTTGCACAAGTTCCACTACTCTTCATAGGTCTCAAAACCAATCCATTTTTTATCTATTGCCCACATCACTTAAGGTTTATCATGGACTTTCAAGTTAGGGAAAATACCATTATCCTTGCTTGTCTAGGGAAATCCTTTTGGAGTCCATCTCCTGCATACCCTCTCTTGATCATTGGTCCCTTGTGTTTATCCATCATAGCACAAGTCAAGCCTTGCATCGTAACCAAATTTGGACCTAGAGTTGCATTTGACCTCTTGCATTCTTAACTTATCACATCATATATATCATACCATTTTCATGTATATCCCATCTTTGAATCATATCCTTTTCAGATGCATTTTTTTCATGGAATTCTTAAGTTCAAGAATCTTTGATTTCATATGTTCAACTCCACTTATATATCATCATCTCTCACTTTCTTTGCACAATATTTTGTGACATGTACAAATGGCTCAACAAGCAGGAAGTTCTCAAGAAGAAGTCGAGCCCAATCTAGATATTGGACCAAATGAATCAGTTGAAGAACACATGGACCTTGAAGATAGGGAGGAGGCCCGAGTTCAAACAATGCATGTTGGAGAGGGGTCGGGATCACTTCCTTCTACACCAATGGATGAGCATATAAAAGTAGCTGAAACAATGGGGAAACAAATTTCTTATAAAAATTTAGATCATTTACTTGAAATGGATATGGAGAAACTGAAATGTTATGCTGACCAACCTAAAAATACAAGTAAGAGGTCAATGAATAAATCTATAAATAGAATAATCCATGATCATTTCAATCATCTTGAAACACTTGAAAAAACCCAATTGTTATCACATTTACTTCTTCGTGATGAGCTGAAAGAGTCATTACAATTGTTGGGTGTACATTCTGCATCAAATAAGAGGAAACACATGAGACTACAAAAAGATATTGTTGAAAATGTTAAAAAAGGTTTAGATTCCATTGGGAAAGGATCTCGATCAGTGGATAGAACCATTGCAAGAAAGGTGATTTTGACATCTGTTTTAAATAAAGAAATATCCAGAAAAAGAAAAATTTCAGCACTTTCCATTGAATTTGGTTATAGTAGAACCACAATAATAAAATATGAGAAATAGAGAAAGGTTTTAGATGATAGTTTTGAAGGCAATTGGGAAATTATGTGTAGAGCTCCCCATTCTAACAGGATTGAAGATGTTGTTAGGAACTTGATCTCAAGTTTTTGGAATGATCAGACCCGTCCATCATCAAATACTAGAGATGTTATGAGGCACAGGATTGGACCTGGTATTTATGAAGAACATATTAAACATTGGCTAGACATAACATAGCTTGAGATGTATATGAACTTTTGTAATATGTATCCTCATATAAAGATTGGGAAAACAATGTTTGAAAGGTTAAAGCCATACTATGTGAAGATAAACAAGTTTTTTGAAACTTGTTGTTGTCGTTATCACATTGAATTTGATATCTACTATTAGGTGTTTTGAAAGATGAGAGAATAAAGATATGGTTTTCAAAAGGCAACTCCTAAATAGGTAAGTTTGTTCATAAAGGATCTATTATGTGATCATGAAAATGGACTTCAAATAAAATGCATAAAAGGACTTTGTGAAACATGTGGAAATTTGGCTAACTTTCCTTCAACAAATGAAAATGCTGACCTAACAAAGATAATAAATTGTAAAAGTTACAAGTATGTAAAGTTTCAAACAAATTTTGGGAAAGAATCCACAAGGTTAAACTATGTAGAAGAGGAGATACCTATTGGGAAATTTATGAAAGATTTTCAAAAATTGATACAACCATACATACAACATTCCTTTTATGCTAAGTGGAAATCACATCAATTTCAAACATTAAGAGATACTTTCCCACTTGGAATAGTTCTATTAGTAGTTGACTTTGGAGAAAATTACTGTTTTGTACATCAAAAAGAGATTCAATCAGAATATTACTTTTCAAATCAGGTCACTATTATGCTTCATGTGTGTTATAGACATGTACAATTGGAATTGGATGGTGTTGAGAGTATAGATGAACAATGGGCCATCAAGAAATAATATCACTTTTATATTAGAGATGATAAAGAGCATGACACACTTTTTGTACAACATTGTTTTACAAAATGTTTTTTTGAGAATTTGAGAAGCAGGGGTGTAAAATTTGAAAATCATTTTGTATGGTCAAATGGATGTGCGGCATAATTCAAATCATCACGACCATTTTATGCACTTTCTAGATATCATAAAATTTACAATATACCACATGTTTGGAGTTTCTTTGAGAGTGGGCATGGAAAGGGTGAGCATGATGGTGCAGGAGCTTGCATCAAATGTGTTTTAAGAAAGAATCAAATGAGTTATTCAGAAGATCATATAGACGATGCACATGATGTTGTTGAATGGTGCAAGAAACACTTTGCATCAAATGGGATCAGCACATCTTCAAAAACAAACCAAAACATTCCACATAGAGTGTTTTGGGAGATATCGGGTATGTATAAATTACATTTTCAAAAAAATAAATTTATTTAAATTTAAATTATATATATATATACACACATGTTTGTTCGCATAAGTTTGTTGCAAGTACATGTATCTAGGTGTGGATATAATATCGATGCATGGATGCAAGAGGGTAGAAAAAATAAGATCTTTGCATTGTGTTATGAGTTAAGATAGTCACCCTGGATGGACATTATACACGAGGCATTAATCTTGTTTCTGCACTGAGTGCATTGCGGGAAACTCTCATGCATGCAACAACCAAGAACTTGAATATGTTAGTAAATGGGATATGGTGCCACTATTCGTTTCAGACACATACAACGAAAATGAGGATGAAAGATTTCAAGACATTCCTTTGATTTCAATTGATTATGATCATATTTCAGGATTGGTTAGAGAAGGTACATGTGTAAGTTTTCAATAATTTAAATATTATATAAATTTAATGATCTTTAAATTCTAGAGACAATTCTAATTTTTTTAGAATTTTTTTGTGTAAATTTGGTGTGCATGAGATGTTTTTGCAGTCATGGCAGAGCCTGGAAACATAGAAGGTGTTAGCTATTATTTATTGTGTTGCACAAAAGAGAGGAATAAGCTAACACAACTTGAAACAAGCGATGGAATGTTATTTCCTATAGGTGAGTTTGAATTTAAAATTATATATATACATTGTGTACATGTATAGATTACCTTAAAAATGTTAAATATATATTGTACAAACCTTGAGCATGAAAATGTTATACACGTGCACATGTCTTACCCCAGGTTCATGTTTACCATGCAGGTTTTGTTGTAGTGCAAGGGATATATCTAAAACAAGTCAAAGTTGTTCAAAACGGGATTCATTTTGTTGACTATCAAGTTGATAACAAGGTATAGCAATATAGTCACCTAATAATTGCTACCGCCCTACATCTTCATCCAGTTCCACATGCACATGGACAAAAAAAATGGAGACTAGATAGTGATGACCATCAAAAAAAATTATATGTTATTCAAGAGTGGGTTGAACCAGAATGTTTGAGTTAGATTATATCCATGATTTTCAAGTTCACTTGTACATGTACATACTTGTGATGGTGGGAGTAGAAGAAAATTTAGTGTTAGTTTCAATGATCCCCCAAATCTAGCATCTCAACAAAAAAGACAATTGACACACAAGGAGATGTTACATGACTACATATCAAGATGTTTCTTCTCCTATACATCCAAGAAAAATCATTGATTCATTAGTCCATGTCTTCTATATATACAAAGTGAATGTTGTCTCAATCTTCTTTTTTGCTGTAGAAAAAAAAACCTAACATATTAAAATTTGTGTCTTGTAGAATTTTGTACCAAACAAAAAATCACAAAAGTGTCTTGTAGAATTTTTATGCTTCGTGTTGGTTGGTGAATAGTGAAAATGTGCACAATTCTCCTCATTATGCTCATATTTAAGTTGGTTGAATATATGGTTGCCCCATAAGTATTAGAGAGTGACATATAAGAATATGTCATATACATTTATGCTTAAATTAAATTGAGGAATACAATGATTTGATTGGTTAACTTATGGTTGTATTGGAAGCATTAAGTCATATTTTTCTTTAGGATTAACACCTTTTTTTTTCCAAAGTTATATTTGTACCTTCATTGGTTTGAGATCTTTTGGCAGTAGGATTTTGTACCATACATAGATGTATTCATGTATAGTTGTGTACAACATTTATTTCATGATTTTAGGGTTACTTGGTTACATACATATCTAAGTTGAAATATTCCAATTTTTGCATTGAGAATATGTGGTTACATATTTCTTTACAATAGATCTTGATACATATCTTCTATCTTACTTTTTAATCTTGAAAAATTCCACAATAAATAATTTTAATGCATTTCTAACCATCTAATTAATAAAATTCCGAACAAAACCTATGCTTCAAAACTTCAAACTACACATCCAAAACATCATTATTTTCACACCAATCACTCTAAATCAACCTTCATAGTATATAGCTGTCACATAATTCTTGATCATTAATTTTTCCTTTTTCATCTATCAATTTCCTTTATGGGATGTACCCTTCCCCAAATTGGGCATAATCCTCTTCCATTTATCCTAGTAAGACCTTGGAAAAAGGGAACAATGTTGTATGTTAATTCATAGTTAATATTTTATTTCTTTGATATATATTTTTTAATATTTTTATATATCTTTTAACCCATATCATGCCTACTCAAGGTCACCATGATAAAAAAATATATCATGTTGTGCTTTGACTAGTGTACATTGAGGCATGGTATGTTACTTATATATGATTTCTTTTTTTTTGTTTCCTCACGAAAGCCACCAAGGTGCAATTCCTTATGATTTGTGGGGGCCTAATCTTTCTATATATAGTTCATTCTCTCATAGTATCCACCTAGGTCAAAGACCTTGAGATGTGATGGGAACTTCTCTTTGTGTCTATTGGTTGTCCCATCTTAGACCCACTAAGAAAATAAAATGTCTTATTGAATACTAGGGATTCCTCTTGTTTATTATTTTATTATAAGTTATTACATGCATTGGATACATTTTAACCTCAATCCTACATTATTTGGTGCATAAAATCTACATGTATATTAAGATAAAGTTGATCTTCACGTGTCAACATAACTAAGTATTCAAAAACAATCAATCACATTTTTCACCTAATTTTACTTTTCTTAAATCATTTTCTACATTCCTCCTCTTCTTTTCTTCCATCATCTTCTATATTTCATATGAAATTTTCCTCATAATTCTTCTTTTGAGAGCTAACTTGTGTATTTTTTACACAAATAATCTCTTCAGTCCAATCATCATCAACCAACTAATATTTTCTTATTCCTCCACCTAATTGAGGCATATCATTATTTTTTTCATCTCTTTTAATCCGTTCTTCTTAAGTTCTTTTTTTTTAAACAATGTTATTCTAAACATCATCTTGTAAGACACTAAAATAATTTTGTCAAACCACTATTATTATTTTATCATATACCATAATTAAGATCCATTATTAAATTCATTATCATCCATTAATACTTTATTACAATTTAGTGAATTAATTCCTATTATTGTGCTTAAATGATGCATTTTATAATAATTATTGTACATATTTAAATGCTTATATGAGTATATCGTTCTATTTTTATACATAGAAGGAAAAAATTCAAGATAATATATATCCAAGGCATGCATGTGCAAAATATTTATTGTGATCAACATGTGAATGAACTTAATTATAAAGTGGCATTCATTTCCTAAAATTCTACTCTAGAGAGATCAAATGTATATATCATATAAGGAAATGTAAGTTGTAAGAGATCATCAAATAAGCAAATGTATGTATATTGAATATAAGCAAATGTATACATATACCATATAAACATGTAAACATTTCAATATTGATCAATGTATAAACATGTAAAATGTTATAAGCAAAGTGCCAAATGTATGTATATATCATAAAAGCAAATGTAAGTTAGAGATCATCAAATGTGGAATACTAAAGATCATCATTTAAGGAAATGTTGAATGTACAAAAAATCATCATATCTAGCAATGTAAGTTAGAGATAACATAAATGCCAAATACTAGAAAGATCGTCATATAAGCAAATACATGTAGTAACGATCATAAATCTAATGCAAGGCCTAATACGAATGTCGACTCCTAGTCGAACGTGTTAGTGTAATTAATTATTTATTACACTAGCATAAGTTAACTTAGGCTTAATTAATCATATTAGTCCTAGGTTACTTTTAATCATTTAATAAAGTTGTTGAGATAAGATTCCCTTCTAGAAGATGAGTTGTCTTTTCTAGAACTTATCTCCATCTTGTTATCATTCCCTAGGTAGTTGGTTAGGGTTTCTTGTTGTCACATGAAGTGTGATTTGAACACCTGGCAACATCCTTTGCATTCTAGGTTTAGCACTTGCCTATATAATCAGGCATATGTACTCTTTGTAAAGTATCTAGATCATCATAATAGAGTCTCTATTTTGAATGCTATTATCATACTTTCTGTGTGGTTGAATATTTCTTCCTGGAAAAAGTTCCCCCTTTGAAGACTGTAGCTTCATCAAGGACACCTGTGCATCCATTATTCCAACATGGTATCAAAGCTGTTCCGGTGAAGGTTCATCCCAGGATCAAGAAATTTTGGCTCCGATTTGGACATATTCAGCCATTTGAGGTATATCTAGGGTTTTTGCATTTTGTACTATCCGTACACATTTGCAGAAAAAAATATCCTCCCTTTTAGTCCTCCATCATGGCAATTTTTTTTTTAGGTCTGCAGGCATTTTTTATTTCAAAAAACGGGCTCATTTTTATATAGTTTTGGCAAAAAATTCGTTATGTGGGTGACCTAGCATTTTATTTGACAGTCGGATTAATTATTTTTTTGGGGGGAGTATAGTCTTTATTCTCCGTCGGCATTTATATTTGCAGGTTTAAAAAAAAAATTGGCATCAAATTCTTTTCAGTCGGCATTTAAATACTTTTTTTGAATTGCCGATAGGCATTATTCAAAAAAATGTCAGCCATTTAAAGTCTGCAAGGGGGATGATACTTTTGCATACCCATCACATCACTGCCGGCCGCTTCCTTCGTCCCATCTACCAACGTCACCGGCCAACTTCTGGCCAGTTCCCAGTCGCCTCCCACCGTCGGCGCCCATCACATCCTCTAGAGCTCCTGCTGACCAGCCCGTCCGAGGTCAAACTTGTCACTCCCTTCGTTCGGCCCATCCATCACTGGTCGCCAATTGTTTGTCACCGGTTCCCGTGACTTCTGAAACCCCCGACTGCCGGAGACTTGGTCACATCACCGACCAAGGAGGTCCCCTTCATCAAGTGGCGCCGCTCGACAGTTGCTCTGCTGCCGCTCCGCCCAGCGACCCCTTTTTTCTTTTGTCAGCTCCAAGCACTGGTCATATCAGTGACTGAGAGCTAGCGCCCGAGGGCTTATTTTTTGCTCCATTTTAGCCTGCAGGCCCTAATAGGGCAAATTGTTTCAAATCGCCATATCTTTTCACCGAGATATCAAAAATCAACAAACGAGATACCGTCGGAAAGAGGATTTGGTCTACTTTCCATTGGTGACATCCAATCTATGAAAGTATGCTTCTAGAATAATCTACAGTCAACTGAAGTCAAAACCCTAATTGGACATAAAGGCTCATATCTTCGCAACCGTTGATCGAAATTCAGTGATTCCAACGACATCAGGAAGGTGATTCAGAGCTCTTTTCATCCATCCATTCACTTTTATTGATTTTAGCTCTAGGTACTCTTGCATTGGTTTTGTTCAATTTGGTGCATTTGTTCAATAACTTGGATATCTTGAAGCTTGGGAAAAGATTTTTTGTATTGGGTGGCATCACTTCAGTTTCATATCACTTTGGAAGTTTCTATTTGTTGTTGAAGGTCATTGTCTTTGTACTTTTGGAGAAATTTGTTTGTCCATTATGGGGCTTGCATATTATCCTTCTTCTCCATCAGAGACTATTGGTATCCCTTCACATTCAGTGATTCATTGTCCAGAGTCATTGATTGAGGCTTCCATCATCATCATTCATCAAGACACCTTTCATTTTCCAAACTTGACATCATAGGATGGCTTTGCTTCAGGGATTGCTGACTTGGCCAATTCTACAGGTTTGGAGGACATTCTTGAGGGGATATCACTCCTCTATTCAGATCCCACTTTGGAGAGTTCTCTTGAGTCTCCACATTTCATTGTCTCAACCTTAATTGGGAATCCTGAGACTATCTTGGGGGCACTTGGTTTCTCTCTAGAGATTTCATATATGAGACTTCCTCCATCTTCATCGGAGTTTCTTCTGCATCTACCATTGGATTGGCTTCAGTATTCTCTTAGTGGTTTTGAGGACACTTCATTATGGGAGGGGAATCAAGTCTCCATTTATTCCTTCGATGAAAGGACCATCACATTGCCGTCTTTGGATCATGTTCAGCATCTGTTTCTGCATCGTCCTGATTTGTCACCTTCTACATTGATTAGGTATGTACCTGAGTGGGTTGTGGCATCTTCATCTTCATCAGGCAAGGAGACACATGAGCATCTTTCAGACACATCATCGGCATTCATATACATCCTTCCTTCCTTCAATTCCTATCCGAAATGGGAAGCATCCCTACACTTGCACCTGGTTTTGTTTCTTCTGAAAGGGAGACAAGTTGTTTATCGACATTGGATCATATTTTGTCTACATACACTTACCTTTCTTGCAGGTGATCACATTTTATGGGGGGGATATCTAGTCTCCTAATCTTTTTTGTATTCTTGTGATGATTTTTGTCCTTGGGGGGATGATGTTGAGTCCTCCAAATCATCACCTTTTTGCTTTTTATCTCCTTTTTTGAGAGGGGTTTTCTTCCCACTGGGTTTTCCCCTTTTCTCCATTTGTGGGAGATTAGTTGCATTTTCATCCTATGTACATGGGTACCTAAAATAGCCATCAGTCGGGACCCATCATCATCATGCATAATCATTGCATTTTCATTTCCTCCCTAAGTTGCACTTATGGGGGGGTGTTAGTGTAATTAATTATTTATTACACTAGCATAAGTTAACTTAGGCTTAATTAATCGTATTAGTCCTAGGTTACTTTAAAGTTGTTGAGATAAGATTCCCTTCTAGAAGATGAGTTGTCTTTTCTAGAACTTATCTCCATCTTGTTATCATTCCCTAGGTAGTTGGTTAGGGTTTCTTGTTGTTACATGAAGTGTGATTTGAACACTTGGCAACATCCTTTACATTCTAGGTTTAGCACTTGCCTATATAATCAGGCATATGTACTCTTTGTAAAGTATCTAGATCATCATAATAGAATCTCTATTTTGAGTGCCATTATCATACTTTCTGTGTGGTTGAATATTTCTTCCTAGCAAAGTTCCTCCTTTGAAGACTGCAGCTTCATCAAGGACACCTGTGCATCCATTATTCCAACAGAACGACCATCTGAATGAGAACGGTCCTGCTCTGATGGATGTACTGAGCCTTGCAAATAAAATGGTGTACAAAATATGTTAAATACATATAATTTATATTAAATATGTATCTAGATCTATGCATACATATTCATGTACATATACACATGTATATGTTAAAATTTAAAACTCACATGTCCACTAGCATCAAATTCATCCACAGAGTCACATCGATGTGCACGATCTGGAACAAGGCTAGGAGTGACATTAGGTATGTCCACCTACAAATATATAAATTCATATATATTAGTACATGAAAATCTAGTTATTAAAACTAAAATTTAAAAATAATTATAAAGGAATTGAAACATGCACATGCACATCATCTGATATCGGATGACCTGAGTCCTTTGAAACAACCGCCTCCACCATATCAAATATACGGTCAAGCGATGAACCAATATCTTCATCCATCTGATCTATCTCATGTCGTGCCAGAAATGATGAGTGGAGAGGACTATGTAGGTGAGATGGCATCGATGATAACGAACCGACACCAACCAACATCTCAGTAAAACCCAAAGTCTGTGCAGCTATCGAATGATCAGATGGTGGATCCTGACATGCTCTAGTGTTGGGTTGAGAGTGATGGGATCCTAGAAGTGAATGACCTCCACGTGCCAAATGATCTCTAACATGCTCTATACTGATCCCATAATTTGATGCAATGAAGGCATATGCCTCCAAGAGTTCCTCAGCCAAACAATGCAGAGTCTTGTGTGCCATATCTCTTGTAAGTGCCTCAAGATTTGTGGGAGTAGGGATGCATGCTATTGTGAAAGGATCCATGGTGGTCTACTATGATGAAGATGGTGTGGGTCGGGGACGTCTAGACATCAAATACTGACCTACACAATCAATAGATATCCTAGTGGTGGTAGCTGCATTGTCACCTACAGTATCAATTGCTTCCTTTTGGGAAGCAACGACAACCTCATCTGCTATGGGGGCTAGAGCTGGGGTGAGAGAAGGAGACCTCTCACCAACCAATACCCTAAACATTGGGATCAGTCTATTTGCTCGACAATAAGTGGGTCTGCCAACAATCCTACCACACCCCTGACCAGCATATGGTGGAATGTCCAAGTAGTTGACTTTGAGGCCCAAATGGACCTCAACATAATATTGCTGAACAAAATATAATGGAATCTGGTCATTGTTTGGGTATTGACCATGTGCTTTGAGAAATCATGGGTAAATCAATGAGGCCATAGCAAGATCGACACATCTAGTGACTTGGTATCCCCTAACCTTACGTGCACTTTGATAAAATGGAAAACAATTGGTTTTTATCATTTCTTTGGTCACACTATCCTGTATTTGTTTAAGGGGAACCTCACCATGTACTTCTTCCCACATGCGAGATAGAATAGTAGCTACTCTATCTGGATAAAATGCACTAGTCCTCTCAAGTTCATCTCATAGTTTTTCAAGACTATGCAATATTGACATGCATGGTTCATAATATATCCCTGGGTTTGCACCTTGCGCTAATGAGTCTTTCAATTTATTAATCTCATTAGTGGTATTTGCAAACAAAGATTCCGGAGGTGGAACATTTGCATTATCCATGTTATGTATGTATGTATGTATATCTAAAGGAGCAATGAGACCTTAATTTAAATAATATATCTAGATATAAGGAATAGAAATCTAAAACAGTTCTAATAATTCATCTACTCATCAATAATATTTCCATACCATCAACAAAAAACATGTTCAACATCTATCATAGTTTTTAATAATCAAAACATTCACATTACTAGATTGCACAAAAAACATAATCTAAAACAATTCTAAAATTTAAATTTACAAGTGTGCGTGTGCACTCTAGTACAAAATGTGCCATTAAAGATAGTTTAAAAAACATTGACAAAGGTTGCATCTAAGATTTATTTCCTACAACTAGTAATAAAGGGAAAGCATCATTACTTAACATTGGTGGTCATGTAAAATCAATTTAGTCATTATTGAAGGCACAAATAAGAGAAGAAAATGAGACAAATGATAAGCTTGTTACACCGAAGGCGTCCCATGCTTAGGATTTGGCAGCCCTTTTTTAACGCACAATGCAAATTGACGGAGAGGCACTGGCCAGTGATGAAATGTATCCCAGCAGCCCAACACTTTTGCTACCTGTTTTCTTGGCTCCTCCAAACTTGTCGTTGGTGATATTGCAATTATTGCAGCAGATGGAAAGAGGAAAAATATCTGTAGTTATTGCACAAGAGGAAATATCTGGGTAAAGATATAGAATGGAGACAAATATCTAAGATCTGAATATCTGATAAATATCGCACCATTTATTGCAGATCTATATTTCCTTTGCAGATTATCTAAAAGCAAGGTTTCGAGTAACAGTACAGTTCTGCATTGGCTTGCTTCCTCGATTTAAATACAGCAAGAAACGTCAAGTTTTGGAACGAGAGTTTAGGTGGTGATCATAATATTGTTAAGATCCTTGTGGACGAGTAGCAAATAAAGAGCAAACTATGTCAGAGGGAGGAGGATATCGTTGCTCACCACATTGACAAGGAATGAGATAATCAGCCCATGGGTATTTCACCTTTCTTGCTTATTTCCAGCTTTCCATGGATTTTTCTAGTAATATTTTAGGTTTTCTTTACTCCCATTAAAATCACGGGTTTATGCTCTATGTTCATGTATTTCTATCAATATGCCGAACTACTCTCCTCCATGTGTGTGACTCTTAAAGAAGGCAATCTGAATCAGGCGAGCTTTCAGTGCATCAAGAATATGTACAGCTCGATGCAAGTTATGGCCTTCAAACTTGGTGTAGATTCCAATGCTCCTACTATTGGGGAGTAGTTCTATTTTCTCTTTGCTTTCTGTTCTTCGTGTTATAAGGAATGGCTATGTGAAAATTCCTATTGCAGTCACTGATTATTAATCTCCTATCTTAAAAGATTATTTAATTGCTGAAAACTAATTCACAGCTAATATCGAAAAATAACACAACTGCAACTTCACTAATAAAAATACGGAAAGAAATGTGTAACACAATGAACACAATATTTTCGGACAAATTGTCCCTGGAAAAACCCCTAAGGGAAAACCGGTTCTACAGATGAGGAATTATATTAACTTCAGCAAATTAAGAGATACAAAGATTCCTTGCCTCTTACTGGCAGAACTCCGACAATCTCCCAACTTCCCATTGATATTCCCCCGCTGCTATCCCCAATGCTATCATTGCGCCCTTGCTAACACTACAAGACTGTTTGCTATCACTGCAAACTCACAAACTCATTTGCTAGCACTGCAAATGCTTCTACAAACTTCTATGTTCTCCATATGCCCAATGACCCCTTTTCATACTCCTCTCATTGGAAAACCAACGGCCAAGATCGATTCTCAATCGATGGCTGAGATAAATAACAACTTACTAACCACAACAAATTTGGTTGCAAGGTGTCACTAAAAGAAATCAATAATTAAATAATAATTATCACATCTCAACAATAAAATAACTATTATCTAATCCTAGCAAATGGACGAACAGCTGTCCAAGCTAACAAACTAACACTCCCTCTTAGCGAGGAAGCTGTTCTGCATGACACCCATCTTATCTCCGAAGAAGATAAAATTTTCCTTCCCCAATGCTTTAGTCAGAATGTCTGCTACCTGCTCCTCTGTAGGTATGTATTGTAGCTGAACAATACCTCGCTATACACAATCCCTGATGAAGTGATACCTGATATCTATATGTTTAGACCTATCATGAAACACTGGATTCTCAGACAATTTGATGCAACTCTGATTGTTGTAGTGTAACACAGTAGTCTCAACCTTCTGACCAAACAAAGCCACTAGCAACTTCCGAAGCCATATAGCTTCACATGTTGCCATGCTAGCTGCAATGTATTTTGCTTCTGATGAACTCAGAGCCACAAACTTCTGCTTCCTGCTGAACCAAGAAACAACTCCTGATCCTAAACTGAAACAACACCCTGAAGTACTCCTTTTGTCTATTGTACTGCCTTCCCAATCTGCATCAGTATAGCCTATCAACTTGATTCCTTCACCTCGAACATATCTGATCCCATACTCAACTGTACCACACAAATAACACAACACATGCTTGGCTGCTGTCCAATGCACTCTCTTTGGTTCAACCATGAACTGACTAAGAGAGTTTACTGCAAATGCTATATCCAGCCTGGTGTTGACCAAATACATGAGCGAACCAATTAACTTCCTGTATAAGGTGGGATCTACATCTTTGTCATTAGATGTATCTACCTTCCTCCAATTAGTGATCATAGGTGTAGACATGGCTTTGCAATCCTCCATCTCGAATCTCTTCAAGATTTCAATGCAATATTTCCCTTGACCAAGGAAAATCTCTCCATTTGTCTGCCACACCTCCATGCCTAGAAAATAGTGCATGAGTCCCAAATCCTTCATCTCGAACTCTTCTGCAAGGTCCTTCTTGCAATCCTCTATGAGCCCTAGTGCACCTGTAAGAAACAAGTCATCTACATATAGAACAAGAATGAGAACCTCACCCCCAACCACCAAGTAGTAGAGGTTAGCATCTGCCTCACTCTTCACAAAGCCCATTTCCTGCAAGTATGTATCAATGCGCTCATACCATGCTCTAGGAGCCTGTTTGAGTCCGTACAAGGCTTTCTTCAATCTGCACACGTGGGTCTCTTTGTTGTGTGCTACAAAGCCTTCTGGTTGTTCTATGTATACCTCTTCCTTTAATTCACCATTAAGGAATGCTGTCTTGACATCCATTTGATGGATCTGCCATCCCATCTGGACTACAAATGAGATTACAGCTTGTATAGAAGTATACCTGGCCACTGGAGCAAATGTCTCCTCATAGTCTATTCCCTCCTTCTGAGAGAACCCCTTGGCCACAAACCTTGCCTTGTATTTCTCGATGCTACCATCTGCACCATGCTTTATCTTGAAGATCCAGCGTGATCCAACTACTGACCTATCTGTTGGTCTAGGCACTACCTCCCACACATCATTCTGCATTATTGAAGTATATTCCTCAACTATAGCATCTTGCCATACCTGATGTTGTGAAGCCTCTAGATAGTTGGATGGTTCACTATCTACCAACTAGCTGACTAATGCCACATAGTCATTGAACTTGGCTAGTTTTCTCCTTTGTCTCGTACTCTTCCTAGGAACTCCCACAGACTCCTGAGTATCCCTTTGTGTGCCTTGAACCTCACGGTTCTTGCTGCCAACTGTAGAGGATGAAATATCAACCTCTATATCTTCTAGATGCATATCCTGTTGCACCAGTTGCTCCATACTCTGTGAATCTTCACTACTTGAGTCTATGCTTGTACTAGTAACAGTACTTGAGCTTTGCTACCCTTGACTTGGACTTGGAGCTTTTGTTGGCTGCTCACTCTGATCATCTGCTGGCAAATCTCTGGACCTTCTAAACGCCTTGTCCTCCATGAACTTGACATCGCGTCTGACAATAATTCTTCTGGTCCCTGGAATAAAAATCCTAAATGCCTTTGAAGTTTCACTATACCCAACAAGGTACCCCTTCTCTATAGTCTG
Source organism: Sequoiadendron giganteum (assembly GCA_007115665.2). Taxonomy (NCBI): domain Eukaryota; kingdom Viridiplantae; phylum Streptophyta; class Pinopsida; order Cupressales; family Cupressaceae; genus Sequoiadendron; species Sequoiadendron giganteum. The sequence continues at coordinate 921,331,915 of CM021100.1, forward strand.
ATCTAACTTGGTACGTGTATCTCCTGGAATATGACAATATGCCAAACTCCCAAATATCCTGAAGTGACCAACATCTGGCTTTTTCCCTGTGAAAGCTTCCTTTGGTGTCATCTTCCCTAGTACCTTTTGTGGAACCTTGTTCTGAATGTAAACTGCAGTACTACACGCCTCTTCCCATAGGTAACGCGACATGTCCTAGTCATGTAGCATAGCCCTTGCTGCCTCCGATATAGAACGGTTCTTCCTCTCAACAACTCCATTCTGCTGTGGATTGTAAGGAACAGTCCACTCTCTCTTGATTCCTTCTCTGGTACAGAAATCCTGGAAGACATTTCCTTTGTACTTGCATCCATTGTCTGACCGAAGAACCTTTATCTTCCTTCCTGTCGAGTTCTCCACAAGAGCCTTGAACTCTTGGAAGCGACTGAAAACCTCATCCTTGGCCTTCAAGAAGTATATCCAGGTCTTCCTGGAAAAATCATCAATAAAAGTAACATAGTACTCATATCCTCTGAGAGACTTTGTTGACATTGGTCCACATACATCCGAATGTACTAGATCAAGAACACCCTTAGATCTATTGTCACTCCTTGGAAAAGATGCTTTCGCAAACTTACCCAACACACATCCCTTACATACATCATCATGCTCTGTGCTCACCTCTGGAACACCTATCACTGTCTCACGAAGCAATTTAAGTGCTCCATGATGAATATGGCCCATCCTCCTATGCCATAGCTCTCCAAGATCTTTAGGATTACTACTGCTCATGAGTGCCTTAGGAGTATCAAACTGTAACCTATAAAGGCGACCACTCCTAACTCCAATAGTTATGGGTGATTTCCAATCCTTGTGTTTAATCAACACATGTGTTCCTCTAAAAAGTACATTATACCCTTTATCCTGAAGAACAGATACAGAAATCAGATTCATACCTAAGCCTGGAACATGCAAGACATCATGAAGTGGAACTATCTTTCCATTCTCCCTCTGAAACTGAACAGTCCCTTTCCCAACTGGGTTGAGCTTGGACAAGTTCCCCATAGAAATCTGGATATTGGTTTCCTCCTCCTTGTAACTGGAGAAGTACTCTCTAACTCCTGTCATATGAAATGATGCTCCACTGTCTATATACCAAACACTCTGTGAGGTTGAGCTAATCATACAAGCTATGAGTGCAAACTCATCCTCCAATCTACTAGAGAGCTCCTCTGCACTTGCTGAAGCCGCCACTTGGTTCTTGCCCTTCTTATCTTTCTTCCTTTGTGGGCAATCGCTGACATAGTGGCCAAACTCGTGACAACCAAAGCACTTGACCTTAGATAGGTCCTTCTTCTTCTCACCTTGAGAATTTGATCCTTTTCTAAATCCCTTCTTTGCTTTCCCTTTTCCCGCTAGGGCAACGTTTTCTTGTTCTCCCTCACTTTTCTGACTCTTGTTGTTGGCTCCATTGACAAGACTTAGTCTAAGCTCCTCCTGAGTGAAATCACTCCACAGTCGATCCCAACTCGGTAGGGTGTCTCGTCCATTAATAACTTGAACAAAGACATCCCACTGCTTAGTAAACCCATTTAAGGCTATCCTTACTAGCTCATCATCTTCTGGCTTATCTCCAACAGCTGCTAACTCATCCTTGACAAGTCTAAGTCTGGTGAGGTAACTTGTAACGTCTTCTCCCTTGTTCATTCGGGTATTCCTCAACTTTTCTCTGAGAATCAGCTTCCTATTAGTGGTAGCATTCTGGTACAGTTTCATAATGGCATCCCACATCTTATTCGCCGTATCTAACTCGAAGATATGCAGAACAATATGATCCTTGACACCATCAAGGATAATCCTCCTCGCCTTGGCATCCTCTTTCTTGTATGCTACAAGTTGTGTTGCATCTGTAGATAAAGCTACAACAGTGGTAACATAATCCTTGATACCATTCTCTTCCAACAATAAAGAAAGTCTGGCCTTCCAGACACCGAAATTCGAGGCACCATCTAATCTGTCCTGATCTCTCAAACTAGCTGAAGCCATCTCAAAGGATAAAAGCAATAATAATTTAAAAGATCAAACTAGGTTATAGAAACCCTCAATTTCTTTCCTAGGGAAAACCTTTTCTACCCTTAACACAGCTCTGATACCATGTGAAAATTCCTATTGCAGTCACTGATTATTAATCTCCTATCTTAAAAGATTATTTAACTGTTGAAAACTAATTCACATCTAATATCAAAAAATAACACAACTGCAACTTAACTAATAAAAATACGGAAAGAAATGTGTAACACAATGAACACAATATTTTTGGACAAATTGTCCCTGGAAAAACCCCTAAGGGAAAACCAGTTCTACAGATGAGGAATTATATTAACTTCAGCAAATTAAGAGATACAAAGATTCCTTGCCTCTTACTGGCAGAACTCCGACAATCTCCCAACTTCCCACTGATATTCCCCCGCTGCTATCCCCAACGCTATCACTGCGCCCTTGCTAACACTACAAGACTGTTTGCTATCACTGCAAACTCACAAACTCATTTGCTAGCACTGCAAATGCTTCTACAAACTTCTATGTTCTCCATATGCCCAATGACCCCTTTTTATACTCCTCTCATTGGAAAACCAACGGCCAAGATCGATTCTCAATCGACGGCTGAGATAAATAACAACTTACCAACCACAACAAATTTGGTTGCAAGGTGTCACTAAAAGAAATCAATAATTAAATAATAATTATCACATCTCAACAATAAAATAACTATTATCTAATCCTAGCAAATGGACGAACAGCTGTCCAAGCTAACAAACTAACAGGCTGTCTGTTGCGTTATGCAATTGATATCTCTTTGATTGTTGTATGTGAACTTTCAACCATTTTAAGCTTAATACGGTTAAACAAAGGTTTTAACAAATACCCCATTGTCATATCTAGGAGCCCATGCACTCTATACATTATCATTTCATCAAGTAAAAAGAATGGCCATAATCTCTAAGCTCTCATAAATAACAACCCAAATACAATTGTCAACCTCTCACTATGATGTTAGAGAAGTGATTCTTTCTCCTCCTTGTCCACATCATTCAATAGTATTCAACTCTGTGAATCTCACTTATTAAAATTCATGTGATTGCCTGCTCCAAGAGTTGTTACTTCTGAAGATGCCCAAAGGTAAATTAGATTAGAGATACAGTACATGCTTTTAATTCAATTAAGAAAAACATATCGCTGCATTTCAACCCTGCATTTTATGATTGAACTGGTAGGATGGATTATGCTGACATTTTACGTTTGACTAGCTTTGGTTAGATTAATTGTTTGGAATTAAATGATAAGCAAAAATTAAAGCAAAACTCTTTCAATTTAAAAAGTATGCTTTCAAATTTTAAATTCAAAAAAATATTGAGATGTTTTAAATATTTCTCAGGTAGACATCCTCTGCTATGTAAGAATAGCGAATGCTAATTTGAAATTATGAGCAAAGTGAATGATGTGCGTGTGTAGATTACATTTTGAGGGTTTACATGATATTTTTAGAAAGCTAAGTTTTTTGTCAAAAATTATAACAAACATTGCCAAAGCTATCCAAGTCAATGGGTAGTTTAAGGAATTAGGAAGGCAATCAACCCGAACAGGTGTGTTGAAAGAGAAATCAAATTTTATTTGTATTGTTGATTTCTTTTTACTTTTAATTCTGTAGTTTTTTTTTTTTGTACTTTGGAGGTAGCAAATACTAAGCTTGATATTTCATATCTGTCAAAAGTTTGATAGCTGAGATATTTAAGCAACAAGTAAAAGAAACGTCATAGGAGCTCCAACAACTAACAGGTTGTCTTAAAACATAGTACCAATTTGTAAATCATTTCAAAGTAATTTCCTAAGTAAGTTTGCAAGGAATTTATAAATATTGTATGATAAGATGCAAACTTTATGTGGCAATCGGCCTGAAGCATACAATATAAATATATTATTTTGCTTTGATACAATGCATGTATACCTTTATGTACAACCGTGCACTATATTTTGTTAGCATACACATAAACTTGCTTCAACTAGACTTGGTTTCTAGGACTCCAAGAGGCATCAATGACTTCAAACCCTCACCAAGACTTATTCAGACCTTCAACAATATTGAATCAACCAACCAAACTCAATTCAATCACCCAATGGCTTTGCAACAACTTTTTAAGGATAGTTCTCTCACAATGACACTCCAGGCTTGTAGGTTTCCCTTAAAGAACAACATAACATATCTTTTGACACACAACACTTATCAAGACTGTTTTCATATTTTTAGATACCCTTTTTAGAGTTACAAAACATATCAAATTTGTAGCATAGGTTCCTTTGTAGAATTAATGGGTGCAAAAATCAATGAATCTCTTTAATACTACCTCATATATCAAAGACACAGAGAGCCCAATACATAAAAATCAGCTCAAAACTGTCAACAACAACCTTTAGCTAATATTTTTTTAGATGAGTTTGACCCAGTGCCATTCTCTGACTGCACAAACTTTAGAGCTGAGAAGAAAAAAAAATCTGCAGCTTGTGAAGCATTTAGATTTTAATGTATCCACATCTTAGTATCTTAGTGGCTATTTTAATGTTGTACTATCTTATGTATCTTCTATTGTCCAGCCAAACTAAAGGGCCAACCTATTAACCAGGCCAAAAACTCTGCTCATGAATAAAGCTCTCTTATTTTATGAATGTTATGTTGAATACAATTACCTCTGGCTCTTATTTCTAATAATCTGGAAGGTGATTTGATTTCTAGTTACCTGTATTTTTACTGCCTTGATATTGTATACTGAAGGCACAGATGTGAAAGTAAGTTCATTGTTCTGCCTTACTTAAAGTCAAGCCTCTCATAAATTTTTTGTTTCTTCAAGTCGTTTCTTGGTGACTTCATTTACTGTTTTGCTGTCTCATTGTTTTAAGTTGTTGAAAAAGCTCTTCATGGGCTTCCCTGCAAAGACACTTCATTTTTTTCTTGGTTGACCGGTATGTGTGAAATTACAGCTGTAGCCAACATGGTTTATTAGTCAACTTTATGTATGAAATTTTTCCCATTAGTAAATAAAGTTTCTATCTGTCAGAATGCTTAAGAAATTTGCTAAATAAAAATTCCACCAAATTCGTAACCTTGAAGTCACCCTCAGCCTCACCCATTGCCAACACTTTTCTCTAGGTTTTGTTCATGGACAGAGTTACTAGGATCACTGTTTATAACAACATTTGATAGCAGCAAAATATGGACAGTTTATAACAGATTTTGATGGCAGCAAAATATGCTTATCAAGATAGAAAATTAGTAATTACTAAATTAGGAAAAGTTCAATTATTTTGATAGTAGATAACCACTCAAATTTCAAAATTATCAGTAAGCATAGAAAATTTCATAGTAACATATTAAGGTTTAGAGTTTTTTCATCACGAAACAATGCAAAATTCAACGCTGGTCTCTATAAGAAGCTATTTTGCCTTGAACAATAAAGAAAACTTGTATGTTTTTTTATAATAACATAAAATATATAAATGTTTGATCTCTTATAACATAAAATATATATATCATGGAAACTTTTTTAGAACTAATTGGTATTAGGGTGTGAATTGTGACTGGATGGTGAGTCTTTTAGAATTCATTGGTTATAGCCTACTTGTTGGATATTAATCGTGCATATGTATAAATTGTTTGGTAATTGGGAATTTTAAATAAGGTACTTGTAAATTGTGATATACTTAGATCTATTTTTTGGCTTTCGGTTTACTTCACTTGTAAGCAACTTCTACCCACTTTTTCCTTTTGCATCATTCACATCAGCACACATATTGTGTTGCATCTTGCAGTAAGTCACTTGTTGCATGTTCACTTTGAAATGAACTTTATGTTTCTTTGGTGGTTTAAAATTTAAAATGAACTTTATGTTTCTTTGGTGGTTTAAAATTTATTTCTTTTGTTTCAGCAAAATCTCTTAATTCAAATATCCTTAGAACTACTTTTTGTTTACTGTGCATAGATTGAAACAACAACTCTATGAAGATTGGTCTTGGTTTGCCTCACTGAAGCGCCATCTGCTCACTTTATCTCTTCAGCATCATTGCCTGCAGGACACACTTTTTGCAAAATCTTTCGGTCAGTCAATTTCCGAATTCTTTTTTTCTATACATATTTCTGGTTGTTTTCATATGTGATATTATTGTAAAACATACTATTAGATCCCTATTCACTTCTTCATGTATAGATTTTCATAACTTGTGCAATTAATATTATGTTTATTTCATGGTTTGAATTTTCTTGTTACTTGTTGGTCATAAACCTATGGTTTATGAATCATCACAATTATAGAACACAACAAACATAGATGAAGACTAATTGAATTCTGAAAAACACATCATATTGATAGAGCATGCTAAAAACTAAGAAATATAAAATGCAACATATAATAATTGATTTCTCATTCATTTACGTGCTTACTTATATATGTTGTACTTCAACTGATACATATATATTATTCACTCATGCTAGGTCATGGCTACACATTCAACTTCTCCTATACAACCAAGCCCTTTCATTCTAGTGCTTCCAACACAAGCAATTTTAGAGTCATCATCTACTATTAATAAACCAAACTCAGTTCACACAACTATTCAACATCTTGCTACAACTGTATCTAATAGTTGCCATGACATCGTTCACAAACTCAAAATTGCATGCCAAACAACTAATCCCATTGAAGATTTGGATGTCGAAATGATTCAGGCCTCTATGTCAACTTACCAATCCAGCTATGCAAAAGTAATTACAAAGCTTTGTATTTCTTTCCCCGCAAATGAATTCATCGTTTTGTAATATTGAAGCTCTTTTGCAGGATAAAAATGATTGGGAAAAATTGTTGCAATTTTTTGTTCAAAACAATATTTACAATGCTTATATTGGAAGGCCGTATTAGAGACAACTATAGAAGGCTGATATTAAATGTATAAACCATCACTAAAATATTGCAACTTTTGTATGGCCTCTGGAAAGAGCATGGGAAAAGTTAATATTCACAAATTGACTATGACAATTCTTATTTCTACGCAAGAAGTTGTTTATACTGGATAATTTGCCTAATGTTGTCAAAATGCTTATTTCTGTCAGATTTGTTTGATAAGGTGAGTTAATATCCTCTGGACAAATCCTTATAAGGTTTCTTTCTGTCTGATTTGTTTCTGTCTCATAAAAATGATTGGGAAAAATTGTTGCAGTTTTTTGTTCAAAACAATATTTACAATGCTTATATTGGAAGGCCGTATTAGAGACAACTATAGAAGGCTGATATTAAATGTATAAACCATCACTAAAATATTGCAACTTTTGTATGGCCTCTGGAAAGAGCATGGGAAAAGTTAATATTCACAAATTGACTATGACAATTCTTATTTCTACGCAAGAAGTTGTTTATACTGGATAATTTGCCTAATGTTGTCAAAATGCTTATTTCTGTCAGATTTGTTTGATAAGGTGAGTTAATATCCTCTGGACAAATCCTTATAAGGTTTCTTTCTGTCTGATTTGTTTCTGTCTCATAAAAATGATTGGGAAAAATTGTTGCAGTTTTTTGTTCAAAACAATATTTACAATGCTTATATTGGAAGGCCGTATTAGAGACAACTATAGAAGGCTGATATTAAATGTATAAACCATCACTAAAATATTGCAACTTTTGTATGGCCTCTGGAAAGAGCATGGGCAAAGTTAATATTCACAAATTGACTATGCCAATTCTTATTTCTACACAAGAAGTTGTTTATACTGGATAATTTGCCTAATGTTGTCAAAATGTTTATTTCTGTCAGATTTGTTTGATAAGGTGAGTTAATATCCTCTAGACAAATCCTTATAAGGTTTCTTTCTGTCTGATTTGTTTGATAAGGTGAGTTAATATGTTAGTCTTCCTTATCAATCAATGTGCTCTGACCAACGTAATGAGTACAACAAATAAGACAGTAATGATTCTATTAATGTATATATGTAATTAGTCCATTCACTTCCATTCTTTTCAGATCTTGTTGTTGTTCCTGGTTGATTCTTGGCTAGGCTAAAGTAAATCCACCAACCTCTCAAAAGTATTTGCGTATATGATCGGGTTGCATTTATTTCTTTCCTTGCATGTTTTAGGACTCAATTATCACTTGGAAAGTCTTTAGGGTCCTCTCAAAAACTGCATGATGTGCATGCTCTGTGTTTGGAAAGTAAATTGGAGGATATGAATGGTTTTTAATATATGCCTTTACATTTATTCTCAAACTCACACAACCGAATAACTAATCTGGTTGAAACTCAACAGTAGCTAAATAAGAGATCTATATTTTCTCTTTGGCGTACCTATTGCACCCACAGGTGCGATTGCTAGTAAATATGATTTCTAAACTATGGAAGGACAACATTAGTGCTTCCCAAAAAAAATCTACTTCATGAAAATATAATCGTTTGAAATTGGATGGAAGAATCTTAATGCTTAAAGCTATGATCTAATACATTCTAATCTAGATATGATGTCATGTTTATTGATCCTCTTTAAGATCTCTCAAGATTTAGATAAAACAATAAAGAAATTATTATGGGGTGGTTCGAATGAAAGTAAGTGTATTCCTCTTATTAAATGGGACACTATATGTCTTCCCAAAGGTCTTGATGGCTCATGAACTAAAGTCTTATCAAAATGGAAATAAATGATTAATTACCTATTTAGAATTATATGAATGTAAATATATCATAGATGATATCTAGGGTGGTTATATGCTTAATTATTTGAACCGTGTGGATTATCCAAGTGGCTTATAGTGGACTTGGAATAATTTTGATTTGGCTCCCATTCCACATAAAATCAAAAGGATTTTAACACGGATGAATTTCACAAGTTAAAAAATTATATACCACATAGTACAATTATTTAATATTATATAAACTATTTAGCCATAATAAAAATAAAAATGTTGAACATGAAAGGGAAAATGTTGCAAAATGTTATGAAACACATATTGAAAAGAGTAACATCATAGAAAAATAAGAATTCAAATTTAGAAATATTTTTGAATAATGTAGAAATGAACCCCATGATATTAAAATTATACTCCATGATCCAATTGTTGATAATATTAATAAAATTGATAACACACATAAAAAAATGAAAGTCATTGTATCTCCAAGTTACTTAAGAAAAGAGAGGACCTTTCTGAATAAGAATGATATCCCATATTCAAAATTTTCTAATGAGCTTGATAAAATTGTAATAATTCTGGAAACCAAAAATGGTTACTTAAAATTGATGAGAACATAAGATAAAGTCTTAAATTAAAGAGATCATCATGAACCATTCAATTTTGAGCTTCAAATTTTTTAAATGAATACTTTTGTAAAAATACTAAAGTTGTAAAAAATAAGACCTTTACAAAATAAATTAAATATTTAGGCAATCAAAATTTCTAATTAAAATAAAATAATTATTAAAATATTTTTTAATTCTCTCAATTCTATTGGGATTACTAGTAAGTAGAAAGATAAAAGAGCTACTTGTAGAGTAATAAAAACCTCAATAGTAAGAAATAAATTATGAAAGGTTTGATTAATGAGGCAAACTCATGTCTTCACTTAAGCATAAATTGTAAAATATTGTGAAAAGCACTAGCAATAAGATCAAGACTAGATAGTCCTATTGAAAATGGTACTTGAGATTTTAATGGTAGGATTCCATGAGTTCATAAAAAGCTAATTAATAACACAAATGATGAAATTGAATGATTTTGGCACTTTAACTCTAGAGTATCACTCAATGTAAAGGATGTTTTAAAATAAAAAATTGGTGATCAAGACCACACACCACATATTAAACATTAATTGGCATGCAACAAAACAAAATTTTGTGTAAAATTTCTTGAAAAATATATTCATTTAAAAATATCACAAATGGAATTTGAATCTTGTAAGCCTTTTTATTGTATGCCTCTTAAAATTTATAATACATATTGTAAATACGTCATGTAGTTTTTATCTATCATGAACTATTATGTAATATTAATTATACTTTGTATACTAACCAAATTTTACAAGAGTGTGGTACAATTAAAATACCAAATTTATCCAAGGACTTATTAGATTTATTTTAATGTGTTAGATACAATGATTGTAGTTTTTGTAAAAATGTGTTTAAATGAGAAGCGTTTACAATGCGGTGGGTTATCAAAGTTTATATCATGTACCCATGATGGAAGAAAAATGATCTGGGAAATAAAATGTTTGAGAAAAAGAGATATGAGATAGTAAAATACAATTTGAAGAGTGGAGGTGAAGATTCTAGATGTGAGTTGGTCACAAGAGAAGCACTGCTAATTTTATTTCTTTGTGGAGACATATGATATAGTTCTTAAGGTGGCATCTAATATAATTTATATAATTTTAAGTAGTGATTCTTAATCTTCCGATATTTTTTTTTTAATAAATGTTAAGTTCTAGTTGATTTCAATTTTATTTTGCTTAACGTTTTTTAATATTTAAATGTAGGTGTTTTGGAGAATTTAAATATATTGTATATGAGGATTGTGATCAAGAGGTTAAATAATTTATCTTTCATAATGGATACTTTCAATATAATTTGGATACAATTTAAAAACATCTATTAAATCAACATTTTGAGGAGATATTATATTTTTTATAAATTTAATTTTTAAAAAGTGTGTTTCTTGGAAATTTTAAAATTTGGTAATGATGTTACCAAAATATCTATGAAATATGTTTGCGAATTAAAATTGTGCTATTGAGGCCTTGATAAATAAATGGTATTCTCGTATTATCAATATTTGATGTTTAAAATTTTGGTCAAGCTATATTTGATTGATAAGGTTGTGAGAAGATCTTGCTTATGCTTGAATACAAAAATAGATTGTATACCTTCCTTGTTTAACTCTCTTTTCCTTCTTTGTCCATTGGAATTGCATATGGAATTTGTTCATGTGATTTTATGGTTATTTGATTGGTGTGTCCCATCCACTTTGTTTGTGGTTTTCTTATGGGCACTATTGCATTACTATTCAATCAAATCAGGTTATCGAATGGAAAATTTAATATTAAATTCCTTAGGTTGGCTTTCTAGATTGTGTTGGGGAAATCATGCCTCCCAAAAGCTAGTGCATTTTCCTTAGATGAAATTTCACATGAGAATACTTATAGGATATAGACAAGTCACACATTTGTCTTTACATATCTATCTCTAAGGTTTCTACTATGCATGTCTACTAAATAATATTCCAATCACCTATTACTCAACTATTCATATTATTCTAAGTTCTAGAATTAGCATTGTTGTGAGTTAGAATGGTCTAATTCCCTCTCACAATATCTCTTATCTCTATTTATCAATTGAGAATTTATGCTTATCATTTAATTCCACTTGGGATAGAATATAGAAGGCTAGCCCATTTAAGATGAGTTAGAATTTATGGAAAGAAATGAATTGATGAATATTTAATGATAGGGACATCCCATTTAATTATTTAAAAAATAAAATTGAAATCATCATTTATGAGAAAATTTTAACCAAATTTAGAATGGTTTCACATCGAGCAATTGAGTTCACTAGCTAGGACAATAGGATGACAAATAACTAGTTAGGTTTCAGTCTCCTATTGGGTTTCTCCTATTGCTTGAGTAAGGTGGGTATGATGGAAATCAGATGGTTGGAACCTCATTTTGGAAGATAATAAATAAATGTGGACGGGGCTTGCAAAGGTAATTGAACTCCAATTTGGGTTGCTTCTATAATAGAAAATGACAAAGGTAATCTCCTTTGAGTTGTATCTAAGATACTCCACCCATCCACACATAATGAGGCTGAGTTAGATGACTTATTTAAGGGGATAAGATTGTGCCAACATATCATTAAAGTTGTGGGTATTGAAGGAAAACCCTAAATTCTAATTAATTTTTCTCTTTTAGAAGATCACCAATTTTAGGCTTAGCTCAAAGTTACAAAAAAATATCGTTATTTTTGGATTTTATGAGGCCCTTCTTGATTAGAAAAATATGCAAAGAGGCCAATATACATAGGTGTAACACATGATCTATAAAAATGATATGTGGAGTAAGTGAAATATTTTTTTGGATCAATCAAAGTGATATATGTAAATCACTTTTTTCAATGTGAAAACATATTCATATTTATATGCTATATTTTTCAACCAACCAAAAAATTTATGAAATAGACTTTACTTCATTACCTAGACCAATTATAGAGTTAAACATTATTGTATAATTGGTGTTTCATCTATCAACTTTGCACTAGATCTAAAGTATATTTCATCTAAATTCTCATGCATCCTAATAAGTTCCATATATATTGAACACCACTCTTTTTATGCATCCTAATTAGCCAATAAAATATATGTGAATTGTAAACTTTCGATGCACAATTATTTGACTATATGTAATATGCTAGAACCAAATATGATGCTCCTACTACTTCCATATATAATCTAAAATTAACCTTGCACAACTCTCTAGAATAAGTGCATGATCATCACTAGTTTAAAATAATACCAAGTTTCAAGGTCTTTCTATCTTCCTTTGTATTTTTGGTTGGATTAATGAATGTTATATGTACACAAATATTTCAATTTGAGTGGAGTTATAGTATTGTGATTCAATTTCTTAACTACATGAAGTTTTACATTTTCCCTTTTTTTCTCCAAATTCTTCTTAAATCTGGATACCTTGAATAAATGTTTCATGATCTAATTAAATTGGAAAAGATGATATATCTTCATCTATGGAGTTCAATTTCTTAGTTTCATGAAGTTGTATCATTTATTATCTTTTCTTTGAATTCTCAACTTCATACTCTTTGGATATTTGAGTCTTTGATTATTTTCTTGGTGTTATGTTGAATTATATACCAATCAAATACAATTATTCAAAATAATCAAAACAAAATTATTTTCAATTATCAAAAACAAATTAAAAACATGGAATCAATTATTCAAATTATTAAAAATATAGTATAACAAGAAAGTTAGATTAAAAAACAACTTTGGTATATCAAAGATTATGGAAAAAATGGGGGTTTTGGAATAGGGTATGGATACCCATCAAAGCTTTTAAGAAAAAATGGGGGTTTTCGAATAGGGTATGGATACCCATCAAAAAATTTAAGAAAAAATGGGGATTTTCGAATAGGGTATGGATACCTATCAAAGCATTTAAATTCAATAGCAAATCGTTTAACTATGTGAATGGATTTGTTGAAAATTCTTTAGAAACTTTCAAACAAATGCAATTCATTGCATGAATTTTCCACCAAAATGAGCTATGGAACAATGCAACCAACTTGAGAGGACGTGTTGGAGGGTGATGGAGGTTGCTCGAAGGTGAAGGTGTTTGTGGGCCGAGTTTGTGCAAGTGTTTCTTTGCCAGTTCACTGCACGCACTACCCTGTTTGCCGGCTGCCTCTGTCACTGTTCACCAAACTGTTGGTGAAAATGACAGGGTGTTTTTTTTTAATCTCTATTAAGGGGGTTCGACCGAACCCTAGTTCGCTCGAACCCCTTTATTTTAATATTTTCACTCATATGTCAATGGGTTCGAGCGAACATAGGGTTCGATCGAACCAATATAATGGTTCAGCCAAACCCCTTCACTTTGTGTAGAGGGAAAAACTGAATTTTCCCTTCCTCCACAAAAGTGTTCACCACTTATGTGGGTTGACCCTGCATCTAGGTGATGCTCACAGAGGTGAAGCATTGGTCTATCTTGGGAGGTTACCCATCCCAGTATTGCTCCAGTTCAAGCGCGCTTAACCATAGAGTTTCTCCCAAAGTTAAGCCCACTTAGCTTGCTACCCCATTTGCAAAACCTTCAGCACGTGTTGAGCCTTATGAACCATTCATTATAGAGCCCCTTTAGCTCATCAATCGATAAGTAGGAGGTTTCTTCCATAGCATGTCAAATTATGATATTGCTATCAGGATTCAACCATGTAGTTTTTGAGTCAAACTTAGTGACCCATGATTCATGAGTAGTGGTTCACAAGAACCCATCTCTCATGATAATGACTAGTCCACTTAGCACTCATTGCATCTAGGTGATGCTCATAGAGGTGAAGCATTGGTCCGTCCCGGGAGGTCACCCATCCCAGTACTACTCCAGTTCAAGCGCGCTTAACCACAGAGTTTCCCCCAAGGTTAAGCTCACTTAGCTTGCTACCCCATTTGAAAAACCTTCAGCAAGTGTTGTGCCTTATGAACCATCACCTAGATGCAATGAGTGCTAAGTGGACCAGTCATTATCATGAGAGATGGGTTCTTGTGAACCAGTACTCATGAATCATGGGTCAATGAGTTTGACTCAAAAACTACATGGTTGAATCCTGATAGCAATATCATAACTACATGAATCTACTTAATATTCATGAGCATACCAGTACATTTCCTTTAACATTTTGAGAAGATACATCACAAGATTATTGTGAGGATTTTATTGTTGGCTAACTAGCCAACTCATCAACAAATGTCCAAAAATGTACATTACATACATATACACTCACTCAAAGTTGATTATATATATAGTCACTAAATCTATAAAGATTAAACATGATTTATTACAAATTCTAGATAAAACCATATCATTATAGTATTAAAAATCCATTACCAAATCTAGAATCTATGAACCCTAGGGTTTTGTTGCATATATTTTTCTCTCTCCTATGCTCCTTTTATTTCTCTTTTTCCCATCCTCTTTTCGAATGAAGAATTTTGGATCCTTAATACCCCATGGAGGGAGATGCTAGATCTATAATAAATGATAACCCATGATTTGTATGATTGTACAAAATACCCATACTCCTTAGACGCTATTTTCTTGAAATCATGTCACAAAAAATGCTATAAAATTGGCTTGAATTTGCTATGGAAGCATGTAGGAATGTTATTATTAGATATTTAGGTATTTTACTTATTAAAATCCCTCTATATCCGGTGGGACAAGGAATAGATAAGCCATGAAATCCATTACAAATGTAGCTTAGATATGACATGCAAACATCGGGTTGTGAAACTTTAAGCTCCACTGAACAAATCTAACAAGTAGAGTTCTCTTGAGGAATATGATGAAACATATCTATGTGGAGGGGGTGTGAAAAAATCTTGAACCATTCTAAAGGGACTCGCAAATTACAAGACAATTTGAGCATAATGTAATCTGGAGGTTGGATGATCCCATCCTCAAAGTGAAGATATATATGTAGTAAATTGCTAAAGCTTCAAGGAAAGAGGCCCCTAAGGCTCTAAATATTTGGATTGTAGGTTGGGTTTATATATCTTGTGAACATAAAATTCCCAAGCTCCCTTCGAGTAATATTATTCTGCTTAATTACCGATCATTGCCTCCTTAAAAAAAGGGCAATATGGGCTCCTTTCACAAAGTCTTATGTGAATACCGCCACTTGTGAGCCGAGCACTCCTCGCAAGGTTCCCTTTGCTCACTTTTCAAAAGCCACTGCCATGCTTCAACATGTCAGCAGTTCGCAATCTTCGGTGCCTCTTTGCATCGCTCTCTTTTCGGGCCCCAATCGCATGCCATGTAGCATCAGTCCACGCACATTTCTTAGTGGCCCCCACCTTCAATGCAATGTGCTTAGAAACCTCCATGTGTCTTTGCAACACAATTTTTTCATCACTTAAGGGGAAGGATGAACGTTGGCCCCGACCACTTGCCACGTGATCTTCTAAAGACTTCATCATGAAGGATAATTAGCAAACAAAAACATCACACTAGCTGCCATGTTTTGTAACTGCTGCCATGAGTGGATGACACATGTCGACACACTGGTCTGATGGGACCATTGCCATCATTCGCAGGGGATGCATCTAGCTTTGAGACGTCCTCGTTCATGGCTCAAATCTTTTTGGTTGCAACAACAAAGAGAAATCATTGCTAATGTATCATTGCTCATGATCAAAGGATCTTTTCTATTACTGGCTCACCGAGCTAGGTTTTCATTATAAATACTGCTTCTTCTTTCGAAGCAAGGGTTCATATTTTGACAAGAGAATTGGTAGAAGAACTAAGCCTTTCATTGCTTCATTAGATTATTGTAAAAGAACTCACAGACTGTGCCATTGTTCGACCTTTCTCTTTTCTTTCATATTTAATAAGTTTAACAGTGCCCTTATTGTACTAAATGTCTCATTTACGGAACTTATAAATTTAATACAAGTTTGCTGGTTTAGATCATGTCTTTTGACTCCTCTCTCTAGTAAACTTATATGAAGGTTATTTTATGTCATCAAGTGAATCATTTAGACTTCTATCTTTATTTTCTGTCATTTTGGAACATAGCAGATTGTTGAATAGACCCTTAGATTGCATCCACAAGATAGATCTATTGTGCCTTACATCTAAATCTCAACACATCGCCTTAGTTAGATCTTTTTAAATTTTAAATTTATTTATTTCCCCATTCAAAACCCCAGTTATAGAAAAAGACAACTTCTTTAAAATCTGAGGGTTACTCAGTTTAACGCAATAGGTCCCCCCTTTAACTGAGTTTCCCACAAAAGGTTGTTACCTTGTCATTTTTTGGCATCAACATATCTCATTTCGAAAAGACCTATTTGTCATTGTAGAAAGTTCTACCACATCAATTAAAAATTGACATAGAAGAAACATGTGCATGACAATGCCTACAAGATTGGGACAACCTAATAGAGTAGAAGCCTTGGCATACCATCCAAAGTACATCCCATGTTGTGCTAATTGTGTAAAGGATTTGAATGTTTCATATGAGTATTTATAGAAATCACTTGAACTATTGATCATTGTTACCACTTAAAAGATCACCACAATGACTAGGGCAAATTCCAAATTCAATAAGAATGATCTCTTGAGGAAATGATATTTTAGCATCAAGTTGTTTGCACAACATGAAAATCAGCGTGCTTTCAAATTAGTTTTGGGTAGCATTCTTAAGAAAAGACCACCAAGTTTGGGCCCATATAGAAGTATGGATATAACAAGTTAATGAAAGAGACAAATTTTAGTTTGAACACATTAGAATTGATGCTAGAAGTATTGTTTTTCAAGAGTAGTGAGGGAAGCATAACCTTTGCTCAATCCAAACTCAACAATTATTGAAAACTAAAGTGTGACCTAAAAAAAAGACCTTTAGATATACATACAAAGATACCACTTCGACTCTTGATCCATTATAAATGAAAGAAACTTTATGTGTCACTAACGATGCTAAGATATGTAATTGTTTTTGTAATCTTCTTATTAATGGGACATGAAGATGATATCAAAATATTAAAGAATAATAACACTAAGTTTATATAAACAACTCTCTACCCAAACAACTGAAATATTTTTTTCAAACACACAAATTAATGGTGTGGCTTTGGTTGTTAGTTTTGGGAGGATGGAGGGTTCCCAAGACAGAAGGCGGCGGATGCCCTTATGATTTCACAGTGGCGTCCCGCATGATACCGCCTTCCTGCTACCAAAACAACACGGAGCAGAGGTCACTGCCCAAGGAAACTGCTGCTGGTACGCCTTCGCCCCCTTTACTTTCGCAATCTCCCGCCATGCCAATCAGACATGAGAAGTTCTTCTGGCGGACGCGGGTTCGAGTCAGTGCATTATCGAATTCGTGCGCTACGTCCACTCGAGGTGACTTGTCCGCTCCACCTTCTTCAGCAATTCCTCTGACTGCCCGATCAACCACCTCACCTTCACTGCCAACGCAGGGCCATGCAGGTACGCTAGAATGGTCCAAATATGAGATACCGTCGACCTTCGCAACGCCTCCAGGGCCTGCAACGGCTCCAATCTTAACAGGTCCGATGCCTGCCATAAATATCAAAGCGAAGTCATGGATAAAACCATGCGATTCTTAAATATAACGGATTCCAGGGAAATCGTTCCCTGCGGTGTAGCTGTTTCAGTGGGGTTGTGGGGCCCGAACCCTCAAGAAACCCTCTTTGATTCATATGTTCTCTGCGTTACACGGCTGCTGCAGGATGAAGATAACCTCGGCACCTCGAACCTCATCCCGTCGCCGCTGCCAACGACGACCATCGACAACATGGCCAATGGCGGCAGTGGCGACATTGCTTGTCAACTCTAACTGCAGGTGATCCTATCTATCCTACCTATCTGTACAAATTCATAAAAAAATATGTTGCTTGCAGTCGTTTCAGCTTTCAAGATTTAGCCCAGTTGGTGTGAAGGAAGCTCTGATTGCCTCTTGACCTGGGTTTAAATCTTACTAGAAAACAATATGTTCTCTAGTAAGTAGGATCATGATTCCTTACCCAGTAAAGGACCCACCGGGAATCTACCCCAGCGAATGTCTGCTAATGAAAAGAATATTACAGTTCTTTCTTTCCTCGTGGCAATTATTATTGTTAAATGTAATAATTATTAATTATATATTACCCCATCAACCTATTATTAATTATTAATTATTATTTTCGTTATGGATCACTTAATGATGGATTACTTATTAGATTTATTATAATTGATAAATTAGTAAACTCGATCAGGATGATTTATCTTATTACATCAATGATTGATTGTTTGATGTTTGATTATTTGAAATTGTAACAATTAATAATATCTTAAATTATTAATGATTAAAAATACTTTTGAGTTGATTACTTAAGATGAATTGTTAGTAATGACCTCTTTCTTATTCATTTATGTGTGAGGTACATGCTCAAAGAAATGGTATCATATGGGAGGCCAAAATTTAGCATGATGAAGTGAAAGCGATGAAAGATTGATAGTAAAACTGCATATACACACCATCTAATTAGGTTCTTATGTTTCTCAATTTCTTAGTTATTTGACATCTTATGCTTGTTTAGCTTACAACACTTAGTATGTTGTCAATAATGTGTCTGAGTGCTTGCATTTAATGCTTATTTTTAATCAAAAAATTGATTAAATCTCTCATAATTGGTCACTTTATTTGTTATACTCCATTGACTTTAGTTATAATCAAGTGTGCATTAATTATATGTATAAAATGATTATGCTTAATAAGATAAAAATATGGAGAGCGAATGGAGCGACAAAGAGAGGTTGCAACAAGGGTAACTATGGCAAAAGTACTCATGGGGAGAAAGTGGATCCTTTGTCAAAGAAGGTAGAGGAAGAAAAGACATCAAGGTTAGTTTCAAATGGTGATGTAGAAGTGCAAATCGATGTCTCTGAATTTGGTAAAATGGATGCAAAGGAATTGTCCAAAGGAAGGTGATTATTGGGTGGTTCCTCAGCAAAAGGTTTAAGAGGAAGGAAATTGGAGAGTGGGCGGCGAACTATTGGAAAACAAACCCAGTCAAACCATCAGCTAGTCTGTGAAGTTGATCTTTGCCTCAAAGATCAGGAGGAAAACAAACAAACAAAAAGAGAGAAGGCTCGGAAAGGCAATCAAGCATCAATAAAGTCGTACATGTTAAGATCCAAGGGAGGCAATTCCTCCCTTGGAGGGAGATGAGGATTCTAACATGGAACATTAGGGGCCTCAATGCCCTTAACAAGAGGTGATTGGCAAAATGTGAGTTGGAATGCCAAAATCTTGATCTCATTTTGCTTCAAGAAATAAAGATCGATGTTGGTGAAAGTGAATCCTTTCTAAAATATTGCAAAGGTTGGAAGGAATCATTTATGGATCCAATAGGAGCCTCTAGTAGCTTGTGCATCCTATGGAAACCCATGAGACTCAAGGTAGATATCTAGGCAACAAGCAAAAATTGGATGAAAATTAAGGTACAAATTATCTCCTCTAATGTTGTCTTTATATTATTTAATATATATGGACCTACAAAAAATGAAGAGAAGAAGGCGGTATGGGACTCGGTGGGCAATTCTTTTGAAAATGTAAGAACAATTATAATTGGGGGTGATTTCAATGAAATTATGGATTTGTGTGATAAATCTGGTGGTTTAAGGAGGATTACTCAATCTCAAAAGTATTTCATAAACTTTATTGAGAAAAACAATTTGTTTGACATAAAGACATTCAATGGAACCTATACTTGGAATAATAGGAGGAAAGGGTTCATAACATAGCTGAAAGGCTAGATATATTTCTTATCTCTAAACATTGGTTGTAGGGGGATATCCTTCCAAAGGCATCGATTTGGTCAATCCCAATCTCTGACCACTTCCTAGCGGAACTCACAATCAGTTTGGAAACAAGAGCAATAAAAGGTCAATTCGGGTTTGAAAAAATGTGGCTAAGAACTTAAGAAATGCCAACTTTGAAGGAATAATGGTAGGTGGAACCCATCAACATAAAAGGAATAAAAATGTCCATCTTTCAAAAAAAGTTAAACATGCTAAAAGAGAAATTAAAAGTCTGGAACCAACATTCTTTCAAGAATATTTTCATGGAGAAGGAACACTTAGAAGAGGAGATCTTTGCATTAAGATAAAAAGTGATCAGAAATGGCATGACGGATGTGGAATTTCTAAAGAAAAATAATTAATGGTTGAATATAGTGAAATATTGGCAAGGGAGGAGACTTATTGAAGAACTAAATCTAGAGATACATGGCTTGAGGAGGGAAATTTGAACACAATTTTTTTCACAACTCCACTAAGGTGAAAATGAGTTGAAATAAAATTACGAAAATAAAGGACAACAACAACACACTATTGTTTAAAGAGGAAGCAACTCAAAGTGCTAGAGTCGATTATTTCACGTCTCTCTTAGGAGGCGATGGTGAAACATAATCTGACATGCTTGAAGCCATAAACACCACAATATCTAGTGAGAATAATGAATGGCTAATTGAAGCAACATCGTTGGATGAAGTTCATGAGGCATTATTTTAGATAGCACCAGAGCCTAGCGACTTCAACACTTGTTTCTACCAAGACTGTTGGCACTTTTTAGGGAAAGAAACTCATGAAGTAGTGGAAGAGTCAAGGAAGAAGACCAAGATACAAAAAGATATAAACAACACACACATTGTTCCGATACCAAAGAAGGAAAAATGTGAAAATTTTGTAGATTATAGGCCAATTTCATTATGTAATATGATTTATAAAATTATCACCAAGGTGATGGCAAATAATCTCAAGAAGTTGCTTCCCTGTAACAAAGTGGTTTCATTCCAGGGTGAAACATATCAGACAGTATAATAATAGCTCATGAGGTAATTCATACATTGAAAAAGTTAAATAAAAAAGGCATGTTGGTGAAATTGGATTTGAGAAAAGCCTATGATCGTGTTCGATGGTGCTTTTTGATGAAAGTGATGACAAAAATGGGGTTTTGCAACAAATGGCTAAATTGGATTTTTAGTTGTATAGTAACCTCAAAGTATTCAATTGTTGTAAATGGGGTTCCTTGTGGCTTTTTTTTGACTGTGCAAAGGGTCTGCGACAGGGAGACCCACTATCCCCCTTCCTTTTTGTTATCATGGCTGATGCATTTAGTCACCATATAACAAAATTGGAGCACTTAGGCCAGGGGAAGGGAATTGTAGTAGCTCCATCATTCCCGGCTCTATCCCATCAATTATTTGTGGATGACAATCTTATACAGATGCCCATCCTTAGAAGAAACTTGTTTAATAAAGGATGCAGCGAACCTTTTCAGCAAAGAAGCAGGTTAATTGGTGAACGCGGTAAAATATAATATATTCTTTTTCAACACAAGTAGAAGCACGCAACATAGAATTGCCATGGTGATAGTTTACAGCACTGGTATTCTTCCCTCAAAATATTTGGGTGTTCCATTGTTTGGTAGCCAAGTGAAGGCGGATCTGTGGGAGGATGTAATCAAGAAATGCAAGTTGAAATTCAACTGTTGGAGGGGGCATTGGCTAACTCTACCAGACCGTCTTATCATGTGAAAGTTGTTTTAGCAACGATACCAATATACATGTTGTCGTGTATTGAAGCTCCAAATAATGTCATAAAATGAATAATAGGTATTCAAAGAAAGTTGTTGTGGGATGGTGCTCACGAGAGGAAAGAAATACCGCTTCTCTCATGGGAGACTGTTAAGAAATCCAAGGAGCAAGGTGGGGTAGACATTAAGGATTTGTGAATGCAGAATAGAGTGTTGGGTACGAAGCTCACTTGGGGAATGTTCAAAAATCATAATTCTCAGTGGTGTAAACTTCTGAGAGCAAAATACTTGGTTTCCCCAGACCTGGAGAGAATCCTTACCTTAGCCAATCCGCAAAAAGGCTCTGTTATATGGAACCTTATTTTTAGTTGTAGGTCTATAATTATAGAGCATCTTACCTAGGTAATGAAGGATGGGAGAAGTGCCTCCTTCTGGAAGGATTCCTGGAATGGATATGAGTAATTGAACAAATTTTCGGGTATGCAAGTAGCAATGAGGTACACTTGCAACCAGTATGGTGATCTCCTTAGGGACTACATTATTGTTCGGGAGGCAAAAGGTAGGAGAGATTATAATTGGAAAAGCTTTGACCTTCTGGATGCACACTCTAAGGAGACTCTAAAGGAAGAATTGGCGAAGAGGTATAATTTGATAAAGAAGAATCGGGTTGTATTAAGTGGTGTGCGACTAACATCAGGGAGTACTCACCAAAAATTGGATATGAAGTGATCAAAAAGGAAAATTCAACATCAACCTGGCCAAAGAGGTTGTGTTGGGGAAGTAACATTCTCCCGAAGCTAGGAGCTTTTGCATGGACGACTCTCCATGAGAGAATCTTGACAGGTGAAAGGCCTTTTCATTTTGGTATATTAGGCCCCACAGATGTGTCCTCTGTTACTAGAATGAAGAATCAACCAATCACCTTCTCGTCTAGTGCGAGATGGGATAAAGGTGTCGGTCTCATTTTTGTGGTAAATTAGGTTGGCAAGGGCCACTACCCAATAATTTGAAAGGAATATTTGACTCTTGGCTCCAAATAAACAATGGCTCAGCTTCGCAAGGATTATGGAATGAAACTCCTGCCATGATCATTTGGAATCTTTGGAAAGAGAGAAATGCAAGAATTTTCAAAGACAAATCGACCCAGATTGAAAGAGTTCTATGTAAAATAGAGAATAATATAAGTGAACATTTCAATGGGGTTGCAAAGAAGAGAAAATACAAGTACTTTTCGGCCTAGGACCAGATGATGGTTAAAAATTGGCCGCTCCTAAATGCTCTGAAAGGGTTCCTCCTCAAGAACAGAAAGGAGCGAGATAAGATCAAATGGGAGTTACCGCCAAAAGGTAGAATAAAGTTAAATATCGATGGGGCCTCGAGGGGCAACCCAGGGAAATTTGGCGCAGGTTTTACTGTTAGAAATGAGGTTGGTTGTCTAATTTGGGTGGCCTCCCACAAGCTTCCAAATGACACCAATAATGAGGCGGAGTGTGCAGTTCTATTTGAAGGCGTAAAATATTGCATGGACAACTCAATCAGCTATGTCGATATTGAAGAGGATTCAAAGATAGTTATCAAAGCGGTTTCTTCAAGAGATGCTCTGAGTTGGAAGTTAAAGATGTGGATTCAACGCATTTTCAGTATGTTGGATAGCATAAACAACTATAAGATTGCCCATGTGTATCACAACGCCAATATGATAGCAGATTTACTGTCAAATGCTAGTATCGATCAGAGGGAGGAGTACAAAGGATCCAATAACCTGAACATGTGCGAAGATCTCAATATCATCTTACGAAAGGAGGGTCTGACAAATAAAGGAAGAGAATCTAACAAAGAGGATTGAGAGTATGTTGCAGTGGTTCAAACAATACCTAAACTGGACCAAAATCTTTCAAAATTGGGGCCGATAAAATCAAATCTGGAAAAATATCTACGGATGGTCAGTATCACAACCCGCAAAAGGATTCACGGGGTCCTCAATGTGAGATAAAACTGAAAACTTTTGGATGGTATAGAGCTATAAGTAAGCATGAGGATGTCTTAGAAGGTAGAGAAATATGGATTTTCCTAGCTGTGTCTGCAACTGCATTCAGGAATCAAGCGAAGCTCAAATAGAACGATTGCTCAAAGCGGGTTCTTAGGAGAAAAGGATGGTGATTAAGTAGATCATTGGAGAGCAGAAGCTGGATGGTGGGCACATTCATGACAACGCACTGCTGGAGATTTTCCTATCGAACATAGCGCAACCTGTCGGGACGAAATTGATCACCAAACTCATGGTTTATTACCTCAAGGACGTGTATGTGAGTGGCGCTATCAAGGGAGTCTATTCTTTCGACAAAAACCTAGATCAAGGATACATCTGTGAAGTTGTCGACGCAATGTTGGCGAAGAAGAATAAGAAGCTGAAAGCTGCTGTCAATAAGAATAGAGAAGGTTTCTATAAGAAAAATCTGCAGCCATTTTTAGACTATGTAATAGGAAATAAAAATGTTTTGAGTGATGCTCAAGTGAGTAGGATGACTGAACTTGGCATGGGGATGATAACTCTTTATACCAACAAGCCTTGATAAGGCATTGTAGGGTCTGTCTTCATGAAAAGTTCTGTTGACATGCAATTTTCTTCATATGCAATACAAGAGTGCTACCCTCTTTGGTAGCAATTTGCTCAAAATAAAATAAAATTATATGCATAAAATTTATTCATTTCTACTTAAATTCTTACTTATATGTGCTAGAGGATGTAGTTTCTTAACATTGGAAGAGAGACATGAAGGTATAGAGATTGAAATCTAAATAGAAAATAAAAATCTTATTCAATATAGGTGCTCAAAGTGGAAGGAAGATGATATTTGTATATAAATAGATCAAGGAAGCACAACCCAATATAATATTGGGTGGCTCCTTGTCAATTAGAAAATAAAATTATATATTTAATATAATATTGGGTGGCTCCTTGTCAATTAGAAAACAAAATTATATATTTAATATTTAGGATGTGTAAACTTCAACAAGTGCACACTTATATAGAGGGGGTGTTTGTAATATGAGGGCCCTAGAAATCACAATGATCACACAAGTAAAAGTTAAGTCTAACCACCAATAAATTTGATGTGTAAAAGGCATATTGAGGTCTCATTCTCTTATTTTAAAATATTTTCAATAAAAAATGTCATAATAATCATTAATGTGAAAAAATGATAAGATCAAAGGCCAATTTAGGCATAATTCATAAAATATTTATACCATGGAGACCACAAACCCATATTTTAGTAGTAGAGGAAGGACCATCCAAGTTATCCCCCAAGAAATCATAATGAGATTTACATCACTAGGAATAAACTCCTAACCAACAAGAACTCCATCCTTCTCTTCTTCTTATGTGTCCTATCAAGTAGAATAGATAACCAAGGCCAAGGTGGGAAATTTACTAAACTATGAGGTTGCCCAAGCACTAGGGATAACTCCATTGTGACCAAAGTCATCACCATCTCCATTACCACCACATTGTGGAGAAGACAACCTAGAATCTAGAAAATTTTCATTACATAGCTAACTATGAGAATGGAAAATACCATATCTCCAATTTGTAGGTGGATTATGACAGGGAGAAAAGGATATAAATTGATTGACTACACATAGGGAATTATCCCAATCATCTAAATGGGTTTGGGGATCCTCCACTTTTAAATGTTCTTTCTTTTCTTTGACTTAGATGTAGAGCATAAAATTTAAAATTGCATTGTTAGCCATATAAAAATGACAATTAATAACTTGAACATGATTAAAATTTATGTTACTTCTTTATTTCCATAATTAAAGAATAAATTCAACATGAAATATTTATTGGGAATCAAGTCAGAAAATACAATGAAGGTATATGAATTAAGTGTATAAATTTAATTGGGGTGGTGGAACTAGCTCAATTGGCTAAAGCATCATGTTGCAAGCAAGAGGTCACGAGGTTTAGTCTCCCCACTATCCCCATGGTACCGGAGGGCGTGTCGCGCCAGCGCCACCGGTCATGTGAAAAAAGTTTACCAGGCGCACTACAATTTATAGGGGGACGTATACCCAACCGATTCTTGCGGTCTAAAAAAATGTGTATAAATTTAATTAATTGAATATGTGATTAACCATTTAAATCTAAAATAGAACTTGGAAAATTGTGTAATTAACATTATTAGTAACAAGTTTCTAATGGTGCAACGCAAAGAAGCGAAAAATCAGAGCGAAGCTGTGAAGGTGCAGGACGAAGGCGAATATGGTGGAGAGAAAAAGCACGAGGGTGTTGCTCGAAACTTCGACAGATTGGATCAGAGGGGCTTTCTTGTGGAGGTTGGATCGAAAGAGGATCACTAGATTTGGGTACTGGAGGTTGAAGAAGAAATCTCGATGGAACAAATCAAGGATCAGGCGGCCAACGAGCAATGGAGAAATCATATTAAAAACTCTGATTTGGGAAAAAGAGAATGGATTCACACTAGTTATGGATGGAATGGGAAGTCTAGGTATGATCCGCCTTTGGCCTTTCCAGCATAGACATTAGGGGTTCACGAACAAACAAGATGGGTACAAGAAATTTGGGGGAGGCAATGGAAATTGGGGCAGAGGTAAAAACCCTAGATGGGAACACACTAACACGTGAAACAATCCCAAGAATATAGGTAATCATTAGCAGAGGGATAACATAAAGGACACAAGAAGATTGCCTTTCAATTCCATTAGAAACCGATGCAATATGGATTGGGTGGATGAGAGCAAGACGAAATTAAGAAGAGGTAATAAAAAGACAATGGTGGTTGGAGCAGACAAATTGCAGCCGACAATTGCCCACTTGGAATGGTTGGGCCTTCTGGTTAAGTGGTATGGCAAGGATCTTAGCTAGGACAACCTGATTAGATGGTGGTGAGGGCGTTGAGGGGAAGAAATGCAATTCAAGGCCTTAGCCAATGGGTATTTCATAATGATTTGCTCGATGCAAGAAGTCAAAGAAGAAACTGAAAAGGGGATATGGTTAATGGATGGTTGCAGATTTTATATTCGCAGATGGAAGGTAAGATAGATTTGATCCCCTTCATCACAACATGGAAAAAATATAGGACTTGTTCAAGCTTCCTAACTTGCCCTTGGAGTTTTGGGAACCTAGCATTCTAGAAGACATCGACAATCGCTTGGGTAAATTAATATGTGCTGAACAAATACTCTATGTAGATGGGATCAATACCTATGTTAGATTATGTATAGAAAATAGTCCTAATATCCCGCATTGGAGAGAGATCAATCTCTTCACTAAGTGGGGAAATTGGTTGCAAACATTGACTCCGGATCTATTCCCTAATAACACTCTAATCAAGACATTGGGTTGGCGACAATCTACATATGTGCCAATCAATGAAAGTAGAGGGATCCTGATGCAACATTCAGCCAACAGCAACACCTCTGGATCCTCTAAGGTAAATTCAGTGGAGAAACCTACAATCGATATCCTAGAGGTTTTGGAGGCAAAACCTATCACATTGGCAAATGTAGTGACACCAATGGAACATAAGGATGAATATGTGGATCCAAGGAAAGAATTGGATATGAAAATATCAAAGGCTCTGGATCTGATCGACACCAATATAAATGAAGATGATCTCGACTTCTTAATGGAAGTAGGATATGAATAAGTAGAGTTAGAAAAAGTAGCCAAGAGAGGTTCGCTCAAATTGGAAACCAATGGTTTGGATGAGGATTGGGTAGATGGCCCAAAGTTAGCAAAAGAAGATCAAGAGTCAGATGAAGATGGTGTTTCTTTGAAATCAAATAAGAGAATTAAGGTCATACCTTTTGAGCAATTAGTGCTTAGTGGTTTGGGCATTTGTTAGAAGGAAACAACTAAGCTCTCTCAGGATTGTGGAGAGAATAAGAAAAGAGGTCGAATTCCCAATTAGGAGAAACTCAAATGGGATGGTGAGGCTAATAGACATCTAAAGATTAGTGAGATGTTGAAAGTAGGAAAGGGCAAGCCCCTTCCTAAACAGAAATGAAAATATTAACTTGGAATTTGTTAGGGGCTTAATTGCCCCGAAAAAATAGTGTCTCTTTCAACACCAATTGGATCCTCTTTAGGTAGATATATGTCTTCTTCAGGAAACTAAACTAAGCGAGCAGGGGAAGGAGCGCTTTGGTAAAAGAATGAAGTTGTGGAAATTTTGGGGGGTTAATGTTGTGGGCCCTTTAGGTGGAATCCTAACCATGTGCAGACCTCAAAGCATGATAGTTGAAGAAGTAGTTTCAAACAAACATTGGATTGTATGTAAGGCAAGGAGCCTTGCTTCAAATTTATGTTAAATTCTGCTTATTAATGTTTATGTTAAAATTACTTGCATTCAAAAGAGAGAATTATGGAGAGAGAGTTAGACATAATTTGCAACAACTCAACTTTTGAATTCTACTTACTAGGGGGGGATTTTAACGCCATTCTAAGGGTTGTTGATAAAAAGGGAGGTATAGGGAGAAGTATGCCATACAAATTGACTAAAAATTTTGTTGAAAGAAACACGTTGATTGAGATAAGAATGGACAATAGGCAATACACTTGGACAAATAGATGGAAAGGATTGTGTAACATAGCTGAAAAACTAGATAGGTTCTTGTTTAAGGGCGACATGAGTAGGTTCCCATTTAATATGGAGTGTAGGATATTACCTGTTGCAAGCTCTGATCATTTTCTAGTGTTGTTGGAAATAATGGGGGAAAGAACACCAGTTAGGTTCCCTTTTAAATTTGAGAACATCTGGTTCAGGGATCCACAATATTTGGACCTCATAAGGAAGTGGTGGTCATAATAGAGCCCAAGAGGCTCCAAAATGTTTAATATAGTTGCAAAATTGGAGTTGATCAAGCAAAATCTAAAAATTTGGAATAGAGAGTGATTCAAGAATATCTTTGAAGAGAAGATGAAGACATAAGAAACCTTGAGGGATCTTAATGAAAAGGTGATAAGGAACAGGATGGATATCAACAGTTTCACTCAAGAAAAAGAATTGTTGAATAAAATGAGTGATATTTTGGCCACTTGGAAGAGATATTCTAGAGACAAAAATCTAGAGAATTATGGTTGAAAGATAGAGATACGAATACAAAATTCTTTCACAATTATACCAAAATGAGAAGGGAAACCTTGATAGAATCACTACCATCAAGACTAATGATGGTAGAATTCTGGACAAGATAGAAGACATCAAGACCGCCATTGTGGACTACTTCCAAAACCTTTTGAATGATTGGGGTGGATCCAAACTGTGTGAACAACAATATTTTTTAAGTTGCATACCCAACCTTGTGTCTGAAGCTCAAAATGAAATGCTAAATAGAAATTTTATAGAGAAAAAAATTAAAGAGGCTCTCTTCTAGTTATATGCAAACAAGGCCCCTAGTCCAGATGGGTTTCCAATGACCTTCTATTAGAAATGTTGGGATATTATAGGTAAGGATGTGGTTGAGGCCATTGAGGATTCCAAAAGATCAAGAAAGGTTCTCAATGAATCCAATAACACCTTCATAGCTTTGATATGAAAGAAGGAGAAACCTGAAACTTTATAAGAATATAGACCTATCTCACTTTGCAACACAATTTACAAGATCCTAGCAAAAATAGTGGAAAATCAGGTAAAGAAGATCTTATTAGACATAATTTCCGAAGATAAAATAGGATTTGTTCCTAGTAGATCAATATTGGATGGTGTTATAATCACCCAGGAAGCAATTCATTCCATTCAAAAGATGAAAAAAAATTAATGTTGATTAAGCTAGACATCAAGAAAGCTTATGATAAGGTGAATTGTAGATTTCTACTCAAAGTCATGGAAGCATTTGGCTTCAACAGAGGTTGGTTGAATTGGATCTTTGATTGGATAGCCTATCCCAAGTACTCGATATTGCTGAATAGTTCTCCATAAGGTTTTATCAACACTTCTCAGGGGCTCAGACAAGGGGACCCATTATCCACCTTCTTGTTTAGAATTATAGCTGAAGTGCTTGGGAGATCCTTTTCCAAGGCTTGGCGGGATGGTTGCGCTGAAGGGATTCAAATAACAAGAGGTATGCCAACAGTAACACATCAAAAAAAAAATTGAAGAAACTATGTTGCTAGGCTCTGCCCAAGAAAGAGAGGCCAAAAGCTTCAAAAATATTTTGGAAAGATACTTTGTTGCTTCTGGCCAAGAAGTGAGAAAAGAAAATTCAGAAATATTCTTCTTTAACACAAGCACAAGTAAGGAAATTTAGATTCTTAGAATCCTAACATTTAGAAAAGGTAAACTAAGTACCTAGGGCTACCTTTGGCTAAGGGATTGCAGCGTAGATCATTGTGGGATCCTTTAATAGATAAGGTAAAAAATAAGTTGGCATCTTGGTAGAGTGGATGGTTATCCTGGGCTGGCAGACTCACGATGCTCAAGTCAATAATCGTGGCCATCCCAACATATATGATCTCTTGTCTCCCTTTGTCTGCTGGGGCAAGTAAAGAACTCAATTAGAAACTGAAGAATTTCTTTTGGGAAGGAAACTTCAATCAGTACAAATACCCTTTAGTAAAATGGAAGAAACTCTATGAAAGGAAAGAGGTTGATGGGGCAAGTTTAAAGAGCCTGCTTTTGCAAAACAAAGCATTAGGTGCAAAGCTAGTTTGGTCGATGTATACAAAGCAAGAACTCAAATGGGTCAAAATCTTGAAGGAAAAATACTTGGATGAAGATGTAAATAACATTTTCAAAACTAGAACACTTCCAAAGGGCTCAAGAATATGGAACTTTTTCAGAAGCACTAGGGACTAATTTTAGATCATTTGACTTGGGAAATTAAGGATGGGAAATCTGCACTTTTTTGGGAAGATTCCTGTGAAGGCTTCCACAAACTTGTTGATAGAGCATATTTGGAGCAAGTAAAGAACATTACGAAACATTTGTGGGGTGTTAAGGTTAGATATTACGTGATGGTTACAATGGTTAATAGCGGTTGTATCAATGGAAGAGCATAAGAGATCTAGGATTGGACCTCATGTTTGTTGAAGCCTTTGAAATGGAGATGGCATGTCGAACTGTATGCATCAGACATGATCAAGAAAAACTTAGATAGAATTCTTCTCCAACATGGAGTTACAATGCTAAGGATGGTTACAAAATTCTGGTTGGCATCGAAGAAGGGGAGTCAAGGTTACCCACAATAGTGGTTTACAATTTTTGGCCAAACTGGACATTGAAATTATTATTTTTAACTAAATCTTCACATTCAAGCACTTATAGCGGCTAAACCGTGAGGAATTTGAAGATGATGCAAACTAGAGTCTCATCACATTTTATATGTAGATTCTAATTTATTTTTTTCAAAATTTTTGGAATCAGATTGCACTTCTTTTTCCATCTCCCACAAAAACTGGTTTTTTTCAGAAAACAACATTTTAAAAAAGTGACGCACACTATATAACGCATAATTTTTTTTCCATGAAGGATTAAATTCTAATTCTTTCGAATTTAGATTTGTAACTCCAATATCTAGTGCTTCCACAAGTGGTTAGATAGTTTTTTATTGAATATTTTTTCTTTAATCAAGTTTCAAAATCAAACCAATTACAATTCAGACATAGCGCGACCGTATAACACGTAACTTTTTTTGTATATATCGAAATTCAATTTTTTTTTGTTGGATCAAGGACTTCAATAGCTAGTGCACTCATATTTTTCAAATTTTTTTTTGATAATTTGCTATTTTTCCACATGTCCAGAACATAGACCTTCATTTTCGATGAAAAACCTATGTTTAATAAAACTAGAAAAACAAATACATAATAAATCCAAAACATATTAAAATTATATTTGTTGGATAGCTCATTCTGAGGACTACCATAATCATTTGAAATAAATTTTAAATGAATTCATTTGATCCCCCAAAAGGTAAATCAAAAGTGATTTTTTTTCAGCATTTTGATAGGTGTAAAAGAGACTCATTTATAGGTATGGTTTAAAACTAGTGAAGTTCTATCCAAGGGGGTTTGATCTAAGGTGGTTTGATCAAACCCTCTTCAACTGAAATCCTTAAAATGGAACTTTTCAAGGCTTAAAGCATTATATTTTCTAAAAATATGTGATTTCAACAAAAAATAGAATCTCTCAGAAATTGTAAACCACTATTGTGGCAGCACCTATCATGATCTACTTCTACTTTTGCTCTTGCTCCTGGAGCTAATTTTAGATCATTTGACTTGGGAAATTAAGGATGGGAAATCTGCACCTTTTTGGGAAGATTCCTAGGAAGGCTTCCACAAACTTGTCAGCATAGCATATTTGGAGTAGGTAAAGAACATTGCGAAATAGTTATGGGGTGTTAAGGTTAGAGATTACATGATGGTTACAATGGTTAATAGGGGTTGTATCAATGGAAGAGCATAAGAGATCTAGGATTGGACCTCAGGTTTGTTGAAGCCTTTGAAATGGAGATGGCATGTCGAACTGTATGCATTAGACATGATCAAGACAAACTTAGATGGAATGCTTCTCCAACATAGAGTTGCAATGCTAAGGATGGTTACAAAATTCTAGTTGGCATCGGAGAAGGGGAGTCAAGGTTACCCACCAATCTTTTTTGGAGCAAATAATTCCTCCCAAAGGCTGGCCTGTTTACTTGGGTTGCATCTCAGGGTTGGGTGCTCACTACTGATAGGTTCTTTAATATGGGATTTTATGGTCTGTCTAGATGCATTTTATGCAAACATGACGAGAAAACTAGGGACCATCTATTTCTAAATTGCCCAATATTCACACAAAGATGTTGGCATTGGCTTTGTGCCAAGTTACAGTGGAAATCTGTACTGCCAAATAACTTACTGAACATGCTTGGTAGCTAGCCTATCCTTCACAAAAATGCAATGTTCAAATGCCTTTGGACAACAAGCCCATTGATGTTGATTTGGGAATTTTGGAAGGAGAGGAACAGGCGAATCTTCCAAGACAAAGAAATGACAAAGCAATCGTTACTAAATAAGATTCAGGCAGGAATAGTTGAAATTGTCAACTCTAAAAAAATTGAGCTAAATTCAGCAAGGTAAAGTTCACTAAGTGGGACGCAGTTATGGGAAGGTTTTGGCACAGCTTGAAAATCCCTCCACATGTGGGGGATGGTAGCATTAAGACTCGGGAGAATATGAAGACTGTGACTTGGACTCCTAATGTTGGTTGGCACAAGATTAATTTTGATGGCACCTCAAGGGGAAACCCTAGAGTCTTAGGGGTTGGGTGCATTGTCTGAGATTGGCATGGGAAGACAGTTGGAAGATTGATTGAACCACTTCTAGTGGGTACTAATAATGCAGCTAAGATGCAAGCTCTAATTTTTGGATTGTCTGTGTTTAGAATTTAAGTTTAAAAACATAGTAATCGAAGGTGATTCTACATTGGTCATCAATGCATTAAGATCTAGGTAGACGGTGAATAGGAAACTAGGAGCTAAGCTAGAAAATGCTTTAAAGCTAATGGAGGATTTTGAGCTTGTCATGATGAATCACATTCTAAGGGAAGGTAACACATATACGGATCATCTCTCCAACTTAGGAGCTGATGGTATATCCATAAAATATATTTTCAACTAGAATGGGGTTGGCATGTGTGCATAAGTGAACTCACAGCATGGGGGTGGCTCAAGCCATCAGTTCAAACTTGTGGGAGGTTGGGAGGGCGAATTTCCACACACATTATTGTGGAAAGTCTATTAAAGGAGTTGGGTTGGCACTCTGAATTTATTCCTATCATTGGTATGTGTTCTCAGTTATTTCAGCTTAATTTTCCATACTCTAAAGATATCGGTGGTAGTCGTTATTGCTTTTCACAAACAAAAGTTGTGGAGAGCACAATCTCATGCATGCCAGAAGGAGTTGTTCTTGCACCATTTTGGTTTGGACTTTGTCGGGCTCAAGCTTGAGCTCACAATTCTTGACGTCATCGACGCTTATGTGGTGGCCACATCAAACTATCCACATCAACGAAGGTGGTGATGGCTAGGACAAAGAAACACTCATTATCTATCACCACCATTTATGCACTGGTCTTTTCAAATTATGGCATCATACTATTAATTATATTGACGAAGTCACGACAGATAAGCTAAGTATTTACAAGTCTTATCACATGTTTTCGGCTATCACATTTTGAGCATCCCAAGATCGTGGTGGAGATTTTTCAAAGAGAACAGGCTAGTAATTTGCTGGGTCTACACATACATGTACAAAATAATAATGTAAGAAAAAGATCTGAGCGTATCCCACAACTTTAAATCGACTCAAGGTGGCTCGATTAGCCAGTTTGTGGTGGTTTCTTTCTATCAAGGCCATTAGAAAATTGTAGGTTTTGTTGGAGTCTCCAATGGCTGAGCACTCCAAATTTATAGTTAAGATGTCTGTGGAAATGCTAATGAGCATCGAAGCAGACACCCCGATCCATCTTGATAGTGCGGTGAGGAAGATGGCCTTTCATGGGGCGGTTACATACCAACGGTTGAAACACGTCCTTCTCAACATCGACTTTCTCACAGTGGTTGTGGTAAAGATGATATTGGGGAAAGGGTTTCTAGAGAACAACGAAACATATCGTGTTGACACCTAGATCCTGTCAAGGTTTCTGGCAAATTTTGTTAGACATTAGAACGACAAAATCTAAGGTGGAAGCAATGGTGTGGAAGCTCTTCAAAGACGACCTGTTGGTGGGTTTAGGGGGAATCTTGTATGCTGCTACTTCTGCGGTTGGATCTCCTCGTTCGTGCGTCATGGTCCTTCTGCAAGTTCTAGGGGAGGTGGTCAAATACCACCCCTTTCTGCTGGACCTCAAAGGTATGACACTTATAAGGCACAAACAATTGGTTTTGGTTGGAGTTAAATACTTGAATAAATCACTGCAACTCACTCTCGAGCATGGCTTCAACTGGGTTCAGGAATTCAGGACCTTTGATCAAGCTAATGGGTTTATCTGATATGCCTGGTTTTGGTGGTCTGCCTATAATCTATAATATTGTAATGTTGTTTGTATAGAAAGTTTAGATGGCCAATTCCGGTCCCTAGTCCAGTCCATAAGATGTCATGGGTTTCGTAGTTCAGTAGGCTAGGATTCAATTGGTTTTTTTGTAAAATCTTGGAAATATATCTGGTCGGATTGTGGTTTGTGGGGTATGGGCTCAAGTAGAAAATCTCTACATTTTGAATATTTGCATTGTAGAATGATGTAATATTTTTTATATTTAATACAAATATAATTCTTACGTAGCAAAAAAAAATAGTAAATACATGGTCCACTAGATCTGCAGGGAGATACCTTTTCACAAAAAACTCCACCGTCAAAGAGATCACAAATATGTATTAATCACAATAATAATGTTACATCAATGCACTAATTTCAGCTCTTCAATCTAGAAACATTCTAATAGTATAAAAATACTCAACTAATAAAATATCATAATACAACTATCCAAGACATACAAAACCAACAACTATCAAAACCCATGTTATGGAAAAAATCCAATGCTTTCATGACCAATTATTCAGTGTTCCATGAATAATAACCATTGAACAACACCAATTATTCAATTCTCTATGTAGAGCAATCACTAATTAGTATATTTTACCTCTTACACATCATGGGCACACTTCCCTAAGAATGATGCTCTAAAATGAATCCCATAACTCATGAAGGACCCACCCAATATTAAGAATATGCTTTCTCTCTCACCTAGTGCCTAGTAATGAGAAAGTGGTGTAAATATGTTAGAACCACTTTGTAACCACCACTATCATTAGTAACCCCCCCTTAATTCCATTACAACCAATATCCCAAGTTAGTCAACGAAATTAATAATTAAATAATTCACCTAGTCACCCCTTAGGCATCCATGTACATGTTCCCAAGGTATTAGAGAAACATGGCATACGTTAGGGCTACAAGGTTAAGAAAACATTATCCTAACATTCTCCCACTTGATATTATAATTTGTAATGATATAATATGAAACACAAGATGGATCAATTATATGATGTAAGACACATGACCTCTCTGCACCAAGATAACTTACTTATGTTCACTTGTTTCATAAGGGAATGTATATAATTATCTAAAGTGTGAAATTTCTAAATCATTACCTTAGCACTTTCTACAATATTAGAAATAAAGTGATATTGTACATTTGTGTCCATAGTACAAGCATGATACATTTAATTCAACCAACCCCCAAACATGGTCATTATAACCATACTGCCTCCTTATCTAGGCATGTATAGTAAAATATGATTATGATTTGGTTTTGATTTTAGGGTGGTTTAGATCATATATTATGGTCAAAGTGTTATTTATTTGGCTAGGAATCCCATGTACCATGCTTGTACCAAGCATGTTAATGTGAAACATCTTTTTTCACGACATGGTAGAGAATGGTAAGGTCATATTATAGAAGGATGATTATCCAAATGATGTTGTAGATTCACTTATGAAGCTAGTGAGAATGGATAAGTTCTTTCTATGTAAGAAGGCCATGTGCCTCACATCTTATGCTTGATTCATTTATGGTCCCGCTAATGTCCTTAAAATATATAATATCAATTGGAAGAACTGCTAGGATAGTGTGATATTTAGTTTCAATCCTAATGTATAATGTTACATCTCCAACTTCATTGGAATATGTATTTGGATGTACATGTAGTTGAGAGATTATTATTTTATTAAGTATTCTCTTGGTTGAATTGAAATATTAGTTGTAATAACATTCAAGGAGGAAGGTGGAATATGATGGTGGTAGTTACAAATTTACTGGAGCTTATTAACACCACTTTCCCATTCATATGTCTTAAGAGAAAGAGTGGATCATCTTCTACATTATCATGTGAGTGCCACAAGTATAGTGTTCTCATACTGGAACACCTTTTTTGGAGAGAAGTGTGCCCATGGAGTAGAGCGGTCAAATATTCTTGGGAGATATCTGTTATTCATGAATTCATTGACTTGTCACATGGGGACATTGAATTTTTATGATACCTTGGTTTTGGGTGTCTTAGTTTTTACAATCCACATGTTATTTCCTTTCAAGTCTTCTCTATCTATTGCATGCATTGGATAGAGGTTTCATGGACTATTTATAGGTATATAGTTATTATTGGAATGTTATCCAATTGAAGGGAGAAGTTATTTGAATATATTCTCTTGCGTTAAATATTAATATAGACTTACATGCTATCTTTGTTGATGGATTTTTTTTGAAAGGGTTTCTCCATGTACATTCAATGTCATGTTTACTCTTATGGTTTATTGATTTATACTTCCACACATCTAATTTATGGTTAATCAAATGATAGTATACTCATTATTTTAGATGTAAATATTTTGTTAACAAATTTTCATTTGTAATAGTTTTTTGTAATCTTACAACACATTGATTTGCAACTATTTGATTCACCTAAGATTAAGGTAAAGAGAATGATAGTAAAATACATTTATCCTCCTCATATAACTTAACATAAATTCCTTCTAACTAACTCAAAATAATATTAATTTTTTTTTAATGATTGGCTAGATAGATTCTTATTTCTTTATTTTTAAGGAATACAATTTATTTTTAAATAAATTTTGTTTTGGTCATTTGAATTGTAGGTCCCAAATACCTAAGGTTGAATAGTCTCCCAAGCATCAGGGGTGTCAAACTTGGCAAGAATACCACAAAACATTTGTTCAAGTTGGCAAATTGAGGATCTTGATTATTGAGATGGTTAGGACCTCATACACTTTTGACTCTCCTAAAGCAAAGGGGTTTCCTTGTGGTTATACAACAAATATCACTATAAAGATTAAACACTAACCTTGATATAAACCAAACCCATTGCATAGTGCTCCACTATTTCGATTGTCACTTTGTGCATATATGATAATTTTTAATACTCAAGTTCAAGAGCCTTATTGGAGACAATATTCTACAATATAAATTTCTAGAATGTGATTAATGATAGCCCCTAATGTTGTATACTTTCATACATGATAGTGAGAACACACTAAATTGTATAGAACTTAAAATAAATTTATATGAATTGCTATTTTGAGTGTGTTAGAATGGTGTGGAGATGAAGCCATTAGTAGATAGATATCTTTTCTCTAGTTGTGAAATAAATTCTTTGAGTTCATACAAAAAATTAACAATTGTAAAAGGTGACAACTTAATAAAGATACCACAAAAGACTATGCCTTTCAAAATGCACAAGCAAACTAGGCTTTACACATGCATTCAAAAAATAATAGATATTTGTAGAATGATAAATGATTCTACTTAAAAAACCATGAGCATACCCATGCATTTTCTTTATTGTTTTGAGAAGATACATCACAAAATTATTGTGAGGTTTTTATATAATTTTTCGACTAGCCAACTAATCAACAAATGTCTAAAAATGTACATTACACACATGGTGACACTCACTCAAGGATGATTCTATCTTTATTCACTCAATCTATAAATATTACAGATGATTTATTAAATTTTTTAGATAAACTCATGTCATTATAGTATTAAAATATACTATTACCAAATCTAGAAACTATGAACCATAGAGGTTTGATGTGTTAGTTTTTATTTCTCCTATGCTCCCTTCATTTTTTCCTTTTTTTCATCCTCTTTTAAAAAGAATAATTGTGGATCATTAATACCCCATGGAGAGAGAATACATATATAATAAATGTAGATACTCATGATTGGTACAATTGTACAAAATGCCCATACTCCTCAGGCATCATTTTCCTAAAATCATGTCACAAAATATGCTATGAATTGGCTTGAATGTACCATGAAAGCATGGAGGAATTTTATTCTTAGATGTGCAAGTACTTTATGAATTAAAGATCAATCTAGATCTAGTGGGACATGACATGGATAAGCTCACAAAAAATTGCTATAAATATGGCTAAGATACAATATGTAAACATTGGGGTATGAAATATTAACCACCATATTAATTAAGGAATCCTATTTTCATTCATTTTTCTTGTAGATCCATGCCATTTTGATTAAAATATTTTTTGGGTGTAGAAAGATCAAATATAGTTTTTAGTGGTCACTATAGACACATTAATGGTGTTTTACATTATTTTACCCCTAGCACTAGAAAATTGCTTGCAAATTGTTGGGAATTATGCCTCAACTTTCTGGTGACCCCCTTTGAAGACTTAGGCGAATTCTCTTGTTTCCTTGGCAAAGTCTTTTGTTCTGGTGGAGGCGGAATCGGGATGGAACTTGCCATTGTTCTGTTTGCCTTGTTCTGGGTCTTGTTCCCGTTCCGTTTCCAGCTCCGCTCCTCGCTTTCTTGGTTCTTCGAGTTTTGTTCTGGTGGAGGGGGATCCGGATTGGAACCTGGCATTGTTCCTTTTGTCATGTTCCGGGTTTGGCTCTGGCTCTAGCTCCGACAGCCTGTTTCTCTCCGCTTGGTTCTGGCGGAGGCGAAACCAGTTTTGGAAGTTGGCAATGTCTGTTTGCCATGTTCCTGTTTCTGTTCTTGTTCCGACTCTGGGTCCGACTCCTGCTTTTGTGATCTAGTTCCTCTGGATGTTTGGATTCTCCTCGGGGAGTTTTCCTCCGCCTTGTCCTGGTTTTGGATTGTTGTTTCTTGTAGATGGCGGAGGCCGAACCGGAACCGGTTTGGTTCCTGATCTTGGACTTTTGGTAAAGTCCTGTTTCTGTTCTTGTTTCGTCCCCGACTCTGACTCCAGTCTTTTGTGCTCCCGTCTTGGTTTGACCCTGGGTTGACTTTACCCAGTCAATTTTGTTTTTGATGTGTTCCTCTTTGCCGTGGGCAGACGTGGAACTGAATTGGTTCCTGAACCTATAATTTTGGTGGAGTCATGTTTCGACTCCAGTTCTGTCTCCGTCTCCAACTCCGACTCCGGAAGTGTGCTTTTTTGGTGGAGTCTTGTTTCGACTCCTGTTCTGACTCTGGCTCCGGCAGTGTTAGATTTGGCTTGAAGTCTTGGACACGCTCGATGTCTGTTTGACCGTTTTGGTTGCTTTGTCAGCTGCGATTGCTGATGGGTCTTGGATGCGTGGCACCTGGTTGAATAGTGATTGGATGGTTACCTAACTTGTTGTGCTACATGTTTAGTCAATGAAGGTTGGCGGAGCTAAACCTGTTTTTGGAATGGCATTGAATGCCTAGGCGGCTCGTTGTAGGGAGATCTGTCAGATCTGACCAGATGCGTGATTTGCAGATGGTCTTCTTTGCTCTTGTTAAGTCGGTTACATAATGGATGAGAGATGTATTATTTATCAGGAAGTTCGATGAGTCTGCAAGAGTCGTGGGTTGCAGAGCAAGTGCGAGATGTGCGAGCTGAATGCGCAACCATGAGACTTTAAGCAAGATGCGCGGGCATGTGAATGCGTGAGCATGGGGTTGCAAGCATAATGCGTGATGCATGATGCGAGATTGCAGATGTTGGACTTGCAGGTTGGAGAGCCGAAGGTGTGAAGAGATTTGTAGAGAGATGGAGAGGGTGTTTGAGCAGTTTGCTTAGGCATTGTAACTATGAACACTCTATCTTTCAGATCTGGGCATGGGAATCATTGGAGGCCGAATGACTGGGCTGGCCATGAGGCTGGCTGTGATAGTCATCTAAGGAGCTGAGAGGAATCTTGCAGTACCTATTACTTCTCCAGTAGAACAAGATGTAACTCTTGTTTTGGATTTGAGCCTGATATTGTATTGTAACTGGTTTTGTGTTGCTAAATAATACAATGGCTCAAAATTTTGGAGTGTGGGGTTTTTACCTAAAAGGGTTTTCCCCACGTATATCTTTGTGTATTCTTTTTGTCTTTCATGGTATCTGTTTATGTTGAATCTGTTTCTTGTTGCATTCACTTCTCTCAGAGGGTCAATGGGGGATCAACTATGCTTGTTTCCACTTTATAGCATAGTTGGTTGTGTCTTTGTTGTGATTTTGAATTGAAATCACTAAGGCACTACTATCTTAGATGCTTATCTTGATGACAGACCGAATCTGTATTCCCAACCAATGGTATCAGAGCTAGTAGCTTGTTGCTCATGATACCAACAAGTGGTATCAGAGCATGTTTAAGGGAGGTCGTGGCTTGATGATACCGACAATGATATCAAAGCCTTCTCCTGGTTGCTGAAGTTCTGGGTTTTCTCTTGTTGTGATTTCTTAGCCTGGCAAGCTTGAGGAAGTCTGGAGAAATCGGTTGGTGATTGGTCCTTCGGTGAGTGGAAGTGTGTGTTTCATTGATTCAACATATAGTTTGAAAGACGCTGGAAAGTATGGAGTGGGTCATGTTGTGGCAACATGATCTGAAGCTCCTGACTGGTAACATTGTTCCTGATGCAAAGGGCATGAGATGTGTTCATGGTTGTGTTGCAGCAAAGCGTGGTGTTCATACTAGGCGTTTGTGTGAGATGCTCCTTGGTGGTATGGACTAGCTTGTGTTGTTGTTCAGCTATGGAATGTTGTGCTTGTGCTGGGTGTTTCTGACTTAGCACTAAAGGCATTTTCTCTAGTGCTTCGATTGCATGGAGGCTATGAGGTGATCCTGGTGGTCTGCAACTTTTGGATAGCTTGGCTCTTCCTTGTGCTTGTGCATGACTGTGGCATTGGAACTGGTCTGAAATGGACCTGTTGTTCCTGTGTGCCTCTTTCTTGCACTTGCATGGTTCAGATTCATGTCTTTGGCTCTGAAGGTTTTGTGTAGATTTTCCTAAAAAGTCTACGGTGCACTCTCTTATTCTTTCATTGTTCTAGTTTACTGTGATGGTTGTGTGCAGACTCCTAAGTTGTCTAGATGAGCAGTGAATATGGAGGTGCGTGGGTGTTTTGGAAACACTGTGGTTTTTTGCAGGTTTAGCACGATCAAGGAAAACTTGTGTTTTGTGGAATTGTTGTTTGTTATTTTTCTAGATCTTGGTTTCTGGGGTGTGACTGGATGAGATAGCTACAGTTCGACTGGTTTTGAGGAGTGTTGTCTTCTCTGCATGGGAGTGTTGGTACGTTTCTCCTTCAGCATTCTTGTGGTATGCTTTGATAGTTTTCTAGACTTTGGTGCTTGGGTTGTGGACGTGACTGGCAAATCAGATCTATTGCTGATCTGGTGTTTGAGTCATGATTGTCTGCTTTGGCAGTTCTCTTTGATTATCTCAGTTTTGTAGTTTCCAGTGCAATGATAGATTTGTAGGTTTACTTTTGGTTGCATCCACGAGTTGTACAATATTGTAGGCTATCCTTACTTACATGCTTGTTGTGAGACAACTCGGAAGTGGACTATCTATATCCACGAGGGTGTAATCGTGTTGTGCAGATCTATTAGTTGACCTTGTCTGTGGTCACTTGTGCATTGGCATGGTTGTTTTGAGATGAGAGGAGGAATGGCGTTTGAGTACCTGACTAGTCAGTGATGGGGACCTGAAGCATGTGGATCACAATGTCATGGAGAGCTAGGTACACTGGCATAGTGTAAGCTTTTGACAATGATGGTGTGGTCAGTCATGGTGCTTGGAAAGCTCAGTGTCACATTTCAGTGGGAGCTTTAACAATGACTGGTGTCTTCTTTGGTGTTGCAGAATTTGCATTTGCATGTTCACTATTTGAAGATGTGTAGCACTTTGGAGCCATGAAGGACCTTGGTAGTCTTTGGCTGAGTTGCTGGTGGTGCTTGATAGGTGATGTTGGTTTAGAGTTGTTTGCTTTATGTCATGGTATACTCTTGCTTGTGCATTAGAGTTTTGGCATGTTGTTTTGCTCTTGAAGACCATGGACAGTTCACTTGAAGCATGGTATCTCCCTTGGAGATGTGTAGATCATGGTGTCAGGATAAGTTCCTGTTCTAGGTTATGGAACTTTGATAGTGGTCTGGGGGTTCTCTTTACTTTGAGTACGTTGGTCATATGCTGGAGGACTTCTGGTTATTGCAGTGCTGTAGTTTGGAGTTAGCATGAGATGACAGGTGTTGATACTCATGGATGCATGGAGAATAAAGGTGAGGCTTGAATTCTTAAGTGAATGTTGTTGTTACAACTGAAAGTCCGAGAAGCCTGCACTTTGGTTGAATGTAAATTCAATAGAGATATTGAAGGAGAATGCTCTTAGGTTAGCCATGGTGGCTTGTATATCTTGGATGAGCATGTTTCTCTTTTCTTTTTGATCTGCTCGGTAGTGGTGTCATTGTGAAAGGTATTTACCCATTATACTTTTCAAGTGCTTTATGTTTTATCTTTCATGTTATGAATCTTGAGTTGGTTTAGATTCTGGAGGATTCATAATGGAAGGTTGGAAAACATAGTTTATATCCTTGTGCTTTTGAGGACTGAAAGGAGATGGTTATATGGGTAGTTCTAATCTTCTTTGAGGAGCTTACATCCATGTTTTGTTGGATGTTGTCAAGGCTTTTCCCTTTGGGATGTAAAGAAGATCATTCTTGACACAGCTGGCATTTAGAAGTGTTTGTAGAAGGACATGTTTCTTGTTGATTTGCAGTTTCTCTCTTATCTGGTCTTGTTCTTACTGATTGCTCTAGTGACTTTAGATGTGAGTTGCCTTTGTGGTACCGGGTTGGTCACTGTTTGTGGTCATGTTTTGTCACCTGGGTGATGACACAAAGGTGCCTATGCTTCTTTCTTCAGTCGGCTTTGGAGGTGTTTGGAAGAACTGTGGAAGACAGTTGAGAGAAATTTTTTCTTGCAGCAGGTGGTTGTAGATGTTGCAGATCAATATGGATGTTCCTTGGAACTACATGGTTAC
Source organism: Sequoiadendron giganteum (assembly GCA_007115665.2). Taxonomy (NCBI): domain Eukaryota; kingdom Viridiplantae; phylum Streptophyta; class Pinopsida; order Cupressales; family Cupressaceae; genus Sequoiadendron; species Sequoiadendron giganteum. The sequence goes on from CM021100.1 coordinate 921,375,599, forward strand.
ATTTCTTTATGCTGGGTTTGGTGGACTTGGTATGCTTGGATCATTTATGATGGTGCTCTATTTGCACTCATATGGACAGTGCCCTTGTAGTGAGAGTACTTGGATGTGTTTGGTCTATGACTGGTTGACACAGGGTGCTTGTTTGCTATTGAGATGGGTGGGTTTCTTTCGATGGCATGAGTTCACTTTTAGGTCATACCTTTAAGGTATGGGTGGTTGGATGTTTCAGCATGAACTATGGGTGTTGGTTTTCAGTCACATGGGTTTGATCAATTGGATGAGGGCAGTCTGTTCATGGTTGCCTTTCTAGCTGGTTAGTTTTTTCTTGTTCTGGAGTTTGGTTGGAGTGGTGCTTTGCTGTTTTTTGCCTTTGTCGTCTGGAAGATCTTTTGCTTTCATTCCTGAGACTGTTGCTGTTTCACTTTGGTGTGTTCTTTTGTTTGGAGTTGTTGCTTAAGGTGGTGGACATCTTTCTGATGTTGTTGCAGTGGTCTTGATTGGAGTGTGAGAGCATGTGTTGGTCCTTGTTCGGGTTGGTTTAGAGGATGCCTAAAAGTCTTTGGCAAGTGGGAGATTGTTGGGAATTATGCCTCAACTTTCCAGTGACCCCCTTTGAAGACTTAGGCGAATTCTCTTATTTCCTTGGCAAAGTCTTTTGTTCTAGCGGAGGCAGAATTGGGATGGAACTTGGCATTGTTCCATTTGCCTTGTTCCGGGTCTTGTACCCATTTCATCTCCAGCTCCGCTCACCGCTTTCTTGGTTCTTCAAGTTTTGTTCTGGCGGAGGGGGATCCGGATTGGAACCTAGCATTGTTCTTTTTGTCATGTTTCGGGTTTGGCTCTGGATCCGGCTCCGGCTCCGGCAACCTGTTGCTCTCCACTTGGTTCTAGTGGAGGCGGAACCAGTTTTGGAAGTTGGCAATGTCTGTTTGCCATGTTCCTATTTCTGTTCCTGTTCCGACTCTGGGTCCGACTCCTGTTTTTGTGATCTAGTTCCTCTGGATGTTTGGATTCTCCTCGGGGAGTTTTCCTCCACCTTGTCCTGGTTCTGGATTGTTGTTTCTTGCAGTTGGTGGAGGCAGAACCGGAACCGGTTTGGTTCCTAATCTTGGACTTTTGGTAAAGTCCTGTTTCTGCTCATGTTTCGTCCCTGACTCCAACTCCAGTCTTTTGTGCTTCCGTCTTGGTTTCACCCCGGGTTGACTTTACCCGGTCAGTTTTGTTTCCGATGTGTTCCTCTTTGCCGTGGGTGGACGCGGAACCGAATTGGTTCCTGAACTTGCAATTTCGGCGGAGTCATGTTTTGACTCCAGTTTCATCTCCATCTCCAACTTCGACTCCGGCAGTGTGCTTTTTTGGTGGAGTCTTGTTTCGACTCCTGTTCCGACTCTAGCTCCGACAGTGTTAGATTTGGCTTGAAGTCTTGGACGCACCCAATGTCTGTTTGACCGTTTTGGTTGCTCTGTTAGCTACGATTGTTGATGGGTCTTGGACGTGTGGCACCTGATTGATTAGTGATTGGATGGTTACCTAACTTTTTGTGCTGCATGTTTAGTCAACGAAGGTTGGCGGAGCTGAACCCGTTTTTGGAATGGCATTGGATGCCTGGGCGGCTCGTTGCAGGGAGATCTGTCAGATTCGACCAGATGCGTGATTTGCGGATGGTCTTCTTTACTCTTGTTAAGTCGGTTACATAATGGATGAGAGATGTATTATTTCTCAGGAAGTTCGACGAGTCTGCAAGAGTCGTGGGTTGTAGAGCAAGTGCGAGATGTGCGAGCTGAATGCGCAACCATGAGACTGCGAATAGGATGCATGAGCATGTGAATGTGTGAGCATAGGGCTGCAAGCATAATGCATGATGCATGATACGAGATTGCAGATGTTGGACTTGCAGGTTGGAGAGCCGAAGGTGTGAAGAGATTTGTAGAGAGATGGAGAGGGTGTTCGAGCAGTTTGCTTAGGCATTGTAACTGTGAATAGTCTATCTCTTGGATCTGGGCATGGGAATCATTGGAGGCCGAATGACTGGGCTGGCCATGAGGCTGGCTGTGACAGTCATCTGAGGAGCTGAGAGGAATCTTGCGGGTACCTGTTACTTCTCCAGTAGAACAAGATGTAACTCCTGTTTTGGCTTTGAGCCTGATATTGTATTGTAACTGGTTTTGTGTTGCTGAATAATACAATGGCTCAAAATTTTGGAGTGTGGGGTTTTTACTTGAAAGGGTTTTCCCCACGTATATCTTTGTGTATTCTTTTTGTCTTTCATGGTATCTATTTATGTTGAATCTGTTTCTTGTTGCATTCACTTCTCTCAGAGGGTCAATGGGGGATCAATTGTGCTTGTTTCCGCTTTATAGCATAGTTAGTTGTGTCTTTGTTGTGATTTTGAATTGAAATCACTTGGTGGGAAAAATGCTTCCTTGGTGGGAAAAGACGTTTTCTAATAGTCACCAACCTTTTAAAAATCATTAAATATATTTCAAGTTGTTTAGGAGGCTAGGTAGGGTTTATTGTGAAAATGTTGTTAGCATGATGTCAATAGGTATGGCTCAACATGTAACTTTGAAAGAATATAGATCTACAAGTATGAAAGTAACGTCAACATTGAGAAAACAGAGTTGGATGGAAAGGTATTAATGGAAAACCAAGTTTAGAACTCTACAACACTTAGGAAATTCATAAAATAGGCAAAGGACTAAGATGGTGAGGTTTGAGGGGACATTGTAATTATAAATGAGAAATTCTAACAATCCAATTTAAAGGACTTACAAACTTTTTAGGCAAAGGAATAGGATGTTGGGGTTGGGGTAAAGACATGACAACAAGGGAAACATAAACAAATTCCAACTTTGACAAACATAGAGAACACTAAGGTAAACATAAAAAAACCCTATGGATTTTTGCATCTCTTGGCACATGAGGACCCACTTAGGATGTTAGATTAACTATAAATAATTGGTAAAATACACAACACAAGAGAAAAACAAAGAGAAAATAGAGACAATAAGGGGTGTCAACAACTTATTTACCAAACTCTTTGTTTGATAAATCTTACCAATCCTTCTCCATATACTATGTGTAGTAGTCTCCTTGAACACATTTAGAAGAATTGAATTAGAGAGACATAACTATATTGTCCCTTGAATTTTTTTTTCATGTTAGTCTAATTTTTTGGAACTCAAATCTATATTGTCATTTTTACTTGAGTCCCTTCTTTTTTGCATGTCTTAGTAAGACCCATTGTTAATAACCAATATGAGAAATTCTATTTCCCCCATCCCATGACAATTTATTTGATAGAGGCTCGATGTTTGATGGATAAGTGATTTTTTGGGATATTGATGGTGGATGTGCTCATGCCCTTGGTCCAATATGTATGCAAATCAATGGGAGATTGATGACCCAACCGTTTGATAAAGAATGATCGTTAAAGGTCTATGTTGGGATGTAGGAGGATTTTATGCTCCTCTCTTATGGACATGCAGGTAAGGATTGGCCCGATGGTTCAATGGCTCAATAGGTGCAAAGACTATATGGGTAATGACTAATTTTTATTGAAGGTTTGAGAATATTAATGTCTAAATCATTAAAAGGGCCAATAAATTACAAGGTTATTTTTTTAAAGGTTGTAAAGGCCTAATGATATGCTTCTTCTCCATCTGCTCCATCAACTCACATTAATAGAAACAACGCACCAAACTACCAAAAGTAAATGTAAATTTCCTCCATTAATTTGGAAATGCCCATTTTAGGTGGGATTCATCCCCATCCATGAAGTTTATGATGTTATAGTGTATCAATTAGGGTTTGACACCCTACATTTACATTACAGTATAATTTTGATCGTTTTCAAAAGAGGTTGGTTTGGTTGTGGTCTCTAGATGCTAGAAAGTTAAAGGGTAGCCATTAACACTAGTCAAGTTCTTTTGGGTCAAGTATAAAACCCATGGAATCAAGGGAGATAAATATTGTAATTGGTGTATAAAAAATGTCTCTATGATTGTATGTATAAATCTAGGAGGATTTCTTAGTCACAATTTTAGGGATTTTTATTTGCCATATTTATTAGAACGAATGTAATTTTGAGTTAGATAAATATGACATTATTCTAAAAACATCACAAGATTTGTGGTGGTTTCAATATGTTCTTGTCCTAGTACGTGATATTAATATGATGCCCAATAGATAGGCACTAGTTTAGAACCGTGTACCTTGATCTCAGACCATCAAATCAGTAGTTTAGTGGTAAGTGAGTCCTTCATGTGCACCCATTACTATCGCTATAACCAAAGAATTATTCTTAGTTGAATGTTCAATAGATATAGTTCATGTGGGTTATGCTTGCATAGTTGTATCAACTATATAGGGGCTATATGTAACCAATCTATCTTGACCTAGTGACAAGATTTGGGGTTAAGATTGTAGCCGAGTTTGGTTGTATTTTTTGGTTGTCCATTTTGTTTGATTCAAATATCTATTAAGTTATACTCCTAGGAACACCCTCTCGAGTCCAAGCTAAGATCAAAGCATAGGAGAGATAACCCACTCTTGTAGAGTTGACCTTCAAACCTCCATATTCTATTGATGATCTTATTTCACTTAAATGACAACAACCTTGACCTCGTGAGTGGAATTTCATTCTAGGAAGCGGAGAAACGATTTTGGGATCCAATAGAATGACATCGTTGCTGAGGAAAAAATAGTCATTGTTAGGTTGTTGTCAATTGGAGATATTTTCTACACCCTAGTGATAAGGAAACTTGTATTTTATATTTTTTGGGGTGAGCTTGATAGTTTGTCAACTCACACCAAAAGAATGGCATCGTTGTTGAGGACATGATATCTTGGCTTTTTATTTTGAAAATTTATGGAACACAATCATTGGGGAGATAGCCTATTTGGGTGAGTTTGATAGCTTTTCAACTCACACTAACAAAATGACATCATTACTGAGGATATGATAGCCATTTTTGAGTCTTAGGCAGTTGGATATATTCTAAAACACCTCAAAAATAGAATTTTTGCAATTTTCATTTTTTTGCACGTGTTAGGTTTGACATCCCATCAACTTATGCCAAAAAGATGACATTGAGAATGACAAATGTTGTTAGGTTAAGAAGATATTGAAGACTATATGCTGGTGGCCGCAACCCAAAAAATTAGAATTGTGCCTTGGAGGATCATGTGCTCGAAGGGTCCCCTCATTTTTTAGAGGTGGTAACATTGTTGTTAAAGAAGAAAATTTTGGTGATGTTATTCATGTTTTATGAACAAAAATAAAAGTGGTTGTAGCTAAGAATAAGGTACCCTTTTCTCTTTCTAAAATTTGAAGCATGAATTATTTCATAGTAAAGAAACAAAAAAATTATCCTCTCCTTTCTACTCTACATTTAAGTTGTTCTAATTGGCCATGAATAGTTGGTATGGATGTATATACCCTTGGGATACTTCAACAAGTGTTTAATGTATAGTTCAAAACCTAGATTATATGATAGAGCATGTGTCTTGGAATATTATGAGGATGGTCCTCCATGATATTCATACAACCTAGCACAAGACAATCTCACTAGTTGTGACAAGTTAAGGTATATTACACATTGGGTGTGGCGAAGATGTCCAATCTTTATGTCCATAGATTATTTCAAATATTTATAAATATCAATCTCAACACATATGCATTTTTGTGGATGAGCTTGATAAAACCTATCAATTTCAACAAATATGAATTTCCCAAGAGAAGCAATAATAGTGGTTAAAAAGTTCCAATAGGGTAAGGGTAAACCAGGAATTCAAGTCAAACTGGCACATGAATCATGTCTTTTCACCTAAGATGACAAAAATGTGTGTCCACAATTGAAAGGCTAATAAAAATGCATAAACATATCACGAACCATGTTTGAGAATAGCCTTAACATGGCTAGCCTTAACAAAATAGAAAAGAAAAAACCCTTTAATAAGGTTTTGAACAACACCAAGTTGGATCCTATGTGGGGCCCAATGCTTGCTAATCCATTCACAAAGAATGTTTTCTTGGGGAGTTATCCCAAGAAAATATCCTATCAAAGTAAAAAAAAAAACCATTTGCATGCATTATCAAATTAAGGGATGGGTAAAACCACAT
>CM021100.1:921386486-921412598 GCA_007115665.2 Sequoiadendron giganteum
GCACTTCTTTCCATAAATTCATAACTACCATTTGCATTGAAAATCAGAAGGCCTATGTATTCCTACAAAAAATTTACCTGAAACTTCTTTTTTTTCTTCATAAGGCTCCAACTGCAGGGATTTTGTTTGCCCAACCAATACAAGCTGCAAGGATTTTGACTGTTCCCCCAATGTAGGCTACAAGAAATCTTGCTTCTACTCATGCTACAGGAGCTCTTGATTTTTCTTATGCTCCTGGCTTCCAACTTGTTCTGCAATGTCAAGAAGATCTTCCAACGTCATGCTTGTAGCTTCCTCAAATGTGTCCTTTTCTTCAACATTTACCTATGCCATTGGAGATTTTGCATCCTCCTGTGGTGTCTCTCTAAACTTAAGGATTTTCTCTAGAGTTACATTGAAGGCTAGCTCAACAAGTCTTGATTTTCTGGGAAGGCTTTCATGTTTTTCCTTTGTTGTAGGAGGAACAGTGTCAGCCTTTCATTTCCTAGAGCTTGGCACTTCCCTTTCTGTCATTTTATTTTTAGCCTTTCCCTTCCTGATTTATGCCTTCTTATTTTGTGCCCTAGTTCTCATTAAGGTGCCAAGAGGAACAACATCATCAGAATCAGGAGAGGAACTTCCTTTATCTAAATACTCAACCTTCGAAGAACTAATCTCAATAGTTTGTTTGGCTGCAGGAGGGTTTATACTAGGGCTTGCACCAAAAGTTGAGGCACTAGGAGTGGCCCCAACATTGCTCCTTCTTCTACTAACCGTACGGGGTAAAACCCTAGATCATAAATGCTCTGGTCTAATTTGATTAATATTCAAAAATTCTTCCCAAGACATATCAGACACATCATGCAGAGACTTTTCAAATAATAATTTGATCAGATAATGGTGGGAAACATAATTGTCCCTACCTTTTTGGGTCTCAGCTACCATGATTGAAAGAAGGTGGTATAACATGTTTGGCACATCCATTCTTCTCCCGTGCCTCATGTGGTTCAAGAGTTTGAAATGCACAAAATGTAGGTTCAACTGATGACCTTCACAGGTAATATACTTCACAACATAAATAGTTGCTTGCCTCCATAGCTCGGGCAAAGATGTTCTCTTCACACCTTGTTTGTCTATATTAAATGGAGGATCACCAGGTTCTATAAATTTGGCCCTAGTTGATCTGGCGTCTCTAGTAGCAAGGTAATGCTCACCGTCAATAGGCAACCTGTAACTTCTGCAATCCTTTCCTCAGTGGTTGTGACTTCCAATCCTTTTACCATGGCCTTTCCTTCAGACAATGTCAAGATGAAATCCAACGCAATGTCTTCATCAAAACCATCCAGCTTCAAGAAATAGTCTAACCATCCATAGTTTCTAAACTCGGTCTGGCGGGGTGCATCCTGTAGTAATACATCATGAACCATGTGTTCATTTTGAATTAACCCACCTCCCATCGCTAGTTGTCTGCAATGAAATAGTTGCTCAACAAATTTTTCCTTCTTGCAATTTTTGTCTGAAAGCCAAACTTCTCCTTCCTGCAACATTGCTAAATTTCCAATGCTGGTGTCATCTGAATTTTTCCTTTTTTGGGCTTAAGATTATGACAGGAGCAATAAAGGCAGTAAAGGAGTAATAAGTGAAGGCTATGATGAGGAATAATGGTGACGGTTGATTGTCATTTCACACATGCGAGCCGTTGTTTCACTTAGGATTCAAATTGGATAGAAAAAATTAAACCTTGCTGACGTGAGCCAATATGGACACACATGTGGAAATGACATAGACACGTCCCCCCAACCTAAGTTTGCACATGTGTCCTCACATGTGAGGCAATAATGGTGATTTGACAGGGCATGGAATAATTCATGCTATAAAGAACGTCCATATTAATGTACAACAATTAAATGAATGCACTTAAAAGATAATTAAGACATAGAAAATTGATTGTGCACGTACCTGAATTCGTGGAAGATTTATGTGTTGCATAGATTATGGAGAAAGTATCAGTCACTTTTATGAAATTAGTTGAGAAATTAATGAAAACGAAGTGGAATGAGGTGGAATGGAGTGAAGTGAAATGGGCGAAATGGAAGAGAGAGAAAGGTGGAAATGGATGGGTGGGTGGATGACGAACTGTGTTGGGAATTATGCCTCAACTTTCTGGTGACCCCCTTTGAATACTTAGGCGAACTCTCTTGTTTCCTTGGCAAAGTCTTTTGTTCTGGCAGAGGCAGAACCGGGATGGAACTTGGCATTGTTCAGTTTGCCTTGTTCCGGGTCTTGTTCCCGTTCCGTCTCCAACTCTGCTCCCCGCTTTCTTGGTTCTTTGAGTTTTGTTTTGCCAGAGGGGGATCCAGATTGGAACCTGGCATTGTTCCTTTTGTCATGTTCTGGGTTTGGCTCTGGATCTGCCTCCGACTCCAGCTCCGGCAGTCTGTTGCTCTCTGCTTGGTTTTGGCGGAGGCGGAACCAGTTTTGGAAGTTGGCAATGTCTATTTGCCATGTTCCTGTTTCTATTCTTGTTCTGACTCCGGGTTCGACTCCTACTTTTGCGATCTAGTTCCTCTGGATGTTTGGGTTCTCCTTGGGGAGTTTTCCTCCGCCTTGTCTTGGTTTTGGATTGTTGTTTCTTGCAGTTGGCGGAGGCGAAGGCGGAGGCAGAACCGGAACCAGTTTGGTTCCCGATCTTGGAATTTTGGTAAAGTCCTGTTTCTGTTCCTGTTCCGTCCTTGACTCTGAATCCGGTGTTCCCGTCTTGGTTTGACCCCGGGTTGACTTTACCCGGTCAGTTTTGTTTTCGATGTGTTCCTCTTTGCCGCGGGCAGACGCGGAACCGAATTGGTTACTGAACCTGTAATTTCGGTGGAGTCATGTTTTGACTCCAGTTCCGTCTCTGACTCCGACTCCAACTCTGGCAGTGTGTATTTTCGATGGAGTCCTGTTTCGACTCCTGTTCCGACTTCGGCTCCGACAGTGTTAGATTTGTCTTGAAGTCTTGGACGCACCTGATGTCTGTTTGACCGTTTTGGTTGCTTTGTCAGCTGCGATTGCTGATGGGTCTTGGATGCATGGCACCTGGTTGGATTGTGCTTGGACAGATGCCATGATAGTTATTGTGGCAGTTGCATTTGTCAACGAAGGGTGGAGAGCTCAACCATTTTGGTGTTGGCATTGAATGCATAGATAGCTCGTTGCCGGGAGATCTATCAGATCCGACCAGATGCGTGATTTGCGAATGGTCCTCTTTGCTCTTGTTGAGTCGGTTACATATGGATGAGAGATTTGTTATTTCTCATGATGGTGAAGGAGAAGAGCCAGACGTGAGTTTGTGAGTCAAGGGTTTAGTCGTGTATTACAGAGCAAGTGCGAGATGCGCGACCATGAGGCTGCAAGCATAATGCATGATGCATGATGCGCGATTGCAGCAGTTGGACTTGCAGGTTGGAGAGTTGAAGGTGTGAAGAGATTTGTAGAGAGATGGAGAGGATGTTCGAGCAATTTGCTTAGGCATTGTAACTGTGAACACTCTATCTCTCCGATCTGGGCATGGGAATCATTGGAGGCCGAATGACTGGGCTAGCCATGAGGCTGGCTGTGACAGTCATCTGAGGAGCTGAGAGGAATCTTGCAGGTACCTGTTACTTCTCCAGTAGAACAAGATGTAACTCTTGTATTGGCTTTGAGCCTGATATTGTATTGTAACTGGTTTTGTGTTGCTGAATAATACAATGGTTCAAAATTTTGGAGTGTGGGGTTTTTACCTGAAAGGGTTTTCCCCATGTATATCTTTGTGTTTTCTTTTTGTCTTTCATGGTATCTGTTTATGTTGAATCTGTTTCTTGTTGCATTCACTTCTCTCAGAGGATCAATGGGGGATCAACTGTGCTTGTTTCTGCTTTATACCATAGTTGGTTGTGTCTTTGTTATGATTTTGAATTGAAATCACTAAGGCACTACAGTCTTAGATGCCTATCTTGATGATAGACTGAATCTGTATCCCCAACAAGTGGTATCAAAGCTGGTAGCTTGTTGTTCGTGATACCAATAGTGGTATCAGAGCATATTTAAGGGAGGTCGTGGCTTGATGATACCAACAAGTGGTATCAGAGCCTTCTCCTGGTTGCTAAAGTTTTGGGTTTTCTCCTATGGTGATTTCTTAGCCTGACAAGCTTGAGGAAGTTTGGAGAAATCAGTTGGTGATTGGTCCTTCGGTGAGTGGAAGTGTGTGCTTCATTGATTCAACATATAGTTTGAAAGACGCTGGAAAAGTATGGAGTGGGTCATGTTGTGGCAAGATGATCTGAAGCTCCTGATTGGTAACATTGTTCCTGATGCAAAGGGCATGAGATGTGTTCATGGTTGTGTTGCAGCAAAACATGGTGTTCATACTGGGTGTCTGTGTGAGAGGCTCCTTGGTGGTATGGACTAGCTTGTGTCGTTGTTCAGCTATGGATTGTTGTGCTTGTGCTGGGTGTTTCTGACTTAGCACTGAAGGCATTTTCTTTGGTGCTCTGATTGCATGGAGGCTATGAGGTGACCTTGGTGGTCTGCAACTTCTGGATAGCCTGGCTCTTTCTTGTGCTTGTGCATGAGTGTGGCATTGGAATTGGTCTAAAACAGACCTATTGTTCCTGTGTGCCACTTTCTTGCACTTGCATGGTTCAGATTCATGTCTTTGGCTCTGAAGGTTTTGTGTAGATTTTCCTAAAAAGTCTACGGTGCATTCTCCTATTCTTTCATTGTTCTGGTTTACTGTGATGGTTGTGTGCAGACTCCTGAGTTGTCCAGATGAGCAGTGAATATGGAGGTGCATGGGTGTTTTGGAAACACTGTGGTTTTTTGCAGGTTTTGCATGGTCAAGGAAAACTTGTGTTTTGTGGAAATATTGTTTGTTATTTTTCTAGATCCTAGTTTCTGGGGTGTGACTGGATGAGATAGCTGCAGTTCGACTGGTTTTGAGGAGTGGTGTCTTCTTTGCATGGGAATGTTGGTATGTTTCTCTTTCAGCATTCTTGTGGTATGCTTTGATGGTTTTCTAGACTTTGGTGCTTGGGTTGTGGACGTAACTGGAAAATCAGATCTGTTGCTGATCTGGTGTTTGAGTCATGATTGTCTGCTTTGGCTGCTCTCTTTGATTATCTCAGTTTTGCAGTTTCCAGTGCAATGATAGATTTACAAGTTTACTTTTGGTTGCATCCACGGGTTGTGCAATATTGTAGGCTGTCCTTACCTACATGCTTGTTGTGAGACAACTCGGAAGTGGACTATCTATATCCACGAGGGTGTAACCATGTTGTGCAGATCTATTAGATGACCTTGTCTGTGGTCACTTGTGCATTGGTGTGGCTATTTTGAGATGAGAGGAGGAATGGCATTTGAGTACCTGAATAGTCAGTGATGGGGACTTGAAGCATGTGGATCACGATGTCATGGAGAGTTGGGTACACTGGCATAGTGTAAGCTTTTGACAGTGATGGTGTGGTTAGTCATGGTGCTTGGAAAGCTCAGTGTCACGTTTTAGTGGGAGCTTTAACAATGACTGGTGTCTTCTTTGGTGTTGCAGAATTTGCATCTGCATGTTCACTATTTGAAGATGTGCAGCACTTTGGAGCCATGAAGGACCTTGGTAGTCTTTGGCTGAGTTGTTGGTGGTGCTTGACAGGTGATGTTGGTTTAGAGTTGTTTGATTTATGTCATGGTATACTCTTGCTTGTGCATTAGAGTTTTGGCATGTTGTTTTACTCTTGAAAACCATGGACAGTTCACTTGAAGCATGGTATCTCCCTTGGAGATGTGTAGATCATGGTGTCATGATAAGTTCCTGTTCTAGGTTATGGAACTTTGACAGTGGTCTAGGGGTTCTCTTTACTTTGAGTACATTGGTCATATGCTGGAGGACTTCATGGTTATTGCAGTTTGGAGTTAGCATGAGATGACAGGTGTTGATACTCATGGATGCATGGAGAATAAAGGTGAGGCTTGAATTCTTAAGTGAATGTTGTTGTTACAACTGAAAGTCCGAGAAGCCTGCACTTTGGTTGAATGTAAATTCAATAGAGATATTGAAGGAGAATGCTCTTAGGTTAGCCATGGTGGCTTGTATATCTTGGATGAGCATGTTTCTCTTTTCTTTTTGATCTGCTCGGTAGTGGTGTCATTGTGAAAGGTATTTACCCATTATACTTTTCAAGTGCTTTATGTTTTATCTTTCATGTTATGAATCTTGAGTTGGTTTAGATTCTGGAGGATTCATAATGGAAGGTTGGAAAACATAGTTTATATCCTTGTGCTTTTGAGGACTGAAAGGAGATGGTTATATGGGTAGTTCTAATCTTCTTTGAGGAGCTTACATCCATGTTTTGTTGGATGTTGTCAAGGCTTTTCCCTTTGGGATGTAAAGAAGATCATTCTTGACACAGCTGGCATTTAGAAGTGTTTGTAGAAGGACATGTTTCTTGTTGATTTGCAGTTTCTCTCTTATCTGGTCTTGTTCTTACTGATTGCTCTAGTGACTTTAGATGTGAGTTGCCTTTGTGGTACCGGGTTGGTCACTGTTTGTGGTCATGTTTTGTCACCTGGGTGATGACACAAAGGTGCCTATGCTTCTTTCTTCAGTCGGCTTTGGAGGTGTTTGGAAGAACTGTGGAAGACAGTTGAGAGAAATTTTTTCTTGCAGCAGGTGGTTGTAGATGTTGCAGATCAATATGGATGTTCCTTGGAACTACATGGTTACATTTCTTTATGCTGGGTTTGGTGGACTTGGTATGCTTGGATCATTTATGATGGTGCTCTATTTGCACTCATATGGACAGTGCCCTTGTAGTGAGAGTACTTGGATGTGTTTGGTCTATGACTGGTTGACACAGGGTGCTTGTTTGCTATTGAGATGGGTGGGTTTCTTTCGATGGCATGAGTTCACTTTTAGGTCATACCTTTAAGGTATGGGTGGTTGGATGTTTCAGCATGAACTATGGGTGTTGGTTTTCAGTCACATGGGTTTGATCAATTGGATGAGGGCAGTCTGTTCATGGTTGCCTTTCTAGCTGGTTAGTTTTTTCTTGTTCTGGAGTTTGGTTGGAGTGGTGCTTTGCTGTTTTTTGCCTTTGTCGTCTGGAAGATCTTTTGCTTTCATTCCTGAGACTGTTGCTGTTTCACTTTGGTGTGTTCTTTTGTTTGGAGTTGTTGCTTAAGGTGGTGGACATCTTTCTGATGTTGTTGCAGTGGTCTTGATTGGAGTGTGAGAGCATGTGTTGGTCCTTGTTCGGGTTGGTTTAGAGGATGCCTAAAAGTCTTTGGCAAGTGGGAGATTGTTGGGAATTATGCCTCAACTTTCCAGTGACCCCCTTTGAAGACTTAGGCGAATTCTCTTATTTCCTTGGCAAAGTCTTTTGTTCTAGCGGAGGCAGAATTGGGATGGAACTTGGCATTGTTCCATTTGCCTTGTTCCGGGTCTTGTACCCATTTCATCTCCAGCTCCGCTCACCGCTTTCTTGGTTCTTCAAGTTTTGTTCTGGCGGAGGGGGATCCGGATTGGAACCTAGCATTGTTCTTTTTGTCATGTTTCGGGTTTGGCTCTGGATCCGGCTCCGGCTCCGGCAACCTGTTGCTCTCCACTTGGTTCTAGTGGAGGCGGAACCAGTTTTGGAAGTTGGCAATGTCTGTTTGCCATGTTCCTATTTCTGTTCCTGTTCCGACTCTGGGTCCGACTCCTGTTTTTGTGATCTAGTTCCTCTGGATGTTTGGATTCTCCTCGGGGAGTTTTCCTCCACCTTGTCCTGGTTCTGGATTGTTGTTTCTTGCAGTTGGTGGAGGCAGAACCGGAACCGGTTTGGTTCCTAATCTTGGACTTTTGGTAAAGTCCTGTTTCTGCTCATGTTTCGTCCCTGACTCCAACTCCAGTCTTTTGTGCTTCCGTCTTGGTTTCACCCCGGGTTGACTTTACCCGGTCAGTTTTGTTTCCGATGTGTTCCTCTTTGCCGTGGGTGGACGCGGAACCGAATTGGTTCCTGAACTTGCAATTTCGGCGGAGTCATGTTTTGACTCCAGTTTCATCTCCATCTCCAACTTCGACTCCGGCAGTGTGCTTTTTTGGTGGAGTCTTGTTTCGACTCCTGTTCCGACTCTAGCTCCGACAGTGTTAGATTTGGCTTGAAGTCTTGGACGCACCCAATGTCTGTTTGACCGTTTTGGTTGCTCTGTTAGCTACGATTGTTGATGGGTCTTGGACGTGTGGCACCTGATTGATTAGTGATTGGATGGTTACCTAACTTTTTGTGCTGCATGTTTAGTCAACGAAGGTTGGCGGAGCTGAACCCGTTTTTGGAATGGCATTGGATGCCTGGGCGGCTCGTTGCAGGGAGATCTGTCAGATTCGACCAGATGCGTGATTTGCGGATGGTCTTCTTTACTCTTGTTAAGTCGGTTACATAATGGATGAGAGATGTATTATTTCTCAGGAAGTTCGACGAGTCTGCAAGAGTCGTGGGTTGTAGAGCAAGTGCGAGATGTGCGAGCTGAATGCGCAACCATGAGACTGCGAATAGGATGCATGAGCATGTGAATGTGTGAGCATAGGGCTGCAAGCATAATGCATGATGCATGATACGAGATTGCAGATGTTGGACTTGCAGGTTGGAGAGCCGAAGGTGTGAAGAGATTTGTAGAGAGATGGAGAGGGTGTTCGAGCAGTTTGCTTAGGCATTGTAACTGTGAATAGTCTATCTCTTGGATCTGGGCATGGGAATCATTGGAGGCCGAATGACTGGGCTGGCCATGAGGCTGGCTGTGACAGTCATCTGAGGAGCTGAGAGGAATCTTGCGGGTACCTGTTACTTCTCCAGTAGAACAAGATGTAACTCCTGTTTTGGCTTTGAGCCTGATATTGTATTGTAACTGGTTTTGTGTTGCTGAATAATACAATGGCTCAAAATTTTGGAGTGTGGGGTTTTTACTTGAAAGGGTTTTCCCCACGTATATCTTTGTGTATTCTTTTTGTCTTTCATGGTATCTATTTATGTTGAATCTGTTTCTTGTTGCATTCACTTCTCTCAGAGGGTCAATGGGGGATCAATTGTGCTTGTTTCCGCTTTATAGCATAGTTAGTTGTGTCTTTGTTGTGATTTTGAATTGAAATCACTTGGTGGGAAAAATGCTTCCTTGGTGGGAAAAGACGTTTTCTAATAGTCACCAACCTTTTAAAAATCATTAAATATATTTCAAGTTGTTTAGGAGGCTAGGTAGGGTTTATTGTGAAAATGTTGTTAGCATGATGTCAATAGGTATGGCTCAACATGTAACTTTGAAAGAATATAGATCTACAAGTATGAAAGTAACGTCAACATTGAGAAAACAGAGTTGGATGGAAAGGTATTAATGGAAAACCAAGTTTAGAACTCTACAACACTTAGGAAATTCATAAAATAGGCAAAGGACTAAGATGGTGAGGTTTGAGGGGACATTGTAATTATAAATGAGAAATTCTAACAATCCAATTTAAAGGACTTACAAACTTTTTAGGCAAAGGAATAGGATGTTGGGGTTGGGGTAAAGACATGACAACAAGGGAAACATAAACAAATTCCAACTTTGACAAACATAGAGAACACTAAGGTAAACATAAAAAAACCCTATGGATTTTTGCATCTCTTGGCACATGAGGACCCACTTAGGATGTTAGATTAACTATAAATAATTGGTAAAATACACAACACAAGAGAAAAACAAAGAGAAAATAGAGACAATAAGGGGTGTCAACAACTTATTTACCAAACTCTTTGTTTGATAAATCTTACCAATCCTTCTCCATATACTATGTGTAGTAGTCTCCTTGAACACATTTAGAAGAATTGAATTAGAGAGACATAACTATATTGTCCCTTGAATTTTTTTTTCATGTTAGTCTAATTTTTTGGAACTCAAATCTATATTGTCATTTTTACTTGAGTCCCTTCTTTTTTGCATGTCTTAGTAAGACCCATTGTTAATAACCAATATGAGAAATTCTATTTCCCCCATCCCATGACAATTTATTTGATAGAGGCTCGATGTTTGATGGATAAGTGATTTTTTGGGATATTGATGGTGGATGTGCTCATGCCCTTGGTCCAATATGTATGCAAATCAATGGGAGATTGATGACCCAACCGTTTGATAAAGAATGATCGTTAAAGGTCTATGTTGGGATGTAGGAGGATTTTATGCTCCTCTCTTATGGACATGCAGGTAAGGATTGGCCCGATGGTTCAATGGCTCAATAGGTGCAAAGACTATATGGGTAATGACTAATTTTTATTGAAGGTTTGAGAATATTAATGTCTAAATCATTAAAAGGGCCAATAAATTACAAGGTTATTTTTTTAAAGGTTGTAAAGGCCTAATGATATGCTTCTTCTCCATCTGCTCCATCAACTCACATTAATAGAAACAACGCACCAAACTACCAAAAGTAAATGTAAATTTCCTCCATTAATTTGGAAATGCCCATTTTAGGTGGGATTCATCCCCATCCATGAAGTTTATGATGTTATAGTGTATCAATTAGGGTTTGACACCCTACATTTACATTACAGTATAATTTTGATCGTTTTCAAAAGAGGTTGGTTTGGTTGTGGTCTCTAGATGCTAGAAAGTTAAAGGGTAGCCATTAACACTAGTCAAGTTCTTTTGGGTCAAGTATAAAACCCATGGAATCAAGGGAGATAAATATTGTAATTGGTGTATAAAAAATGTCTCTATGATTGTATGTATAAATCTAGGAGGATTTCTTAGTCACAATTTTAGGGATTTTTATTTGCCATATTTATTAGAACGAATGTAATTTTGAGTTAGATAAATATGACATTATTCTAAAAACATCACAAGATTTGTGGTGGTTTCAATATGTTCTTGTCCTAGTACGTGATATTAATATGATGCCCAATAGATAGGCACTAGTTTAGAACCGTGTACCTTGATCTCAGACCATCAAATCAGTAGTTTAGTGGTAAGTGAGTCCTTCATGTGCACCCATTACTATCGCTATAACCAAAGAATTATTCTTAGTTGAATGTTCAATAGATATAGTTCATGTGGGTTATGCTTGCATAGTTGTATCAACTATATAGGGGCTATATGTAACCAATCTATCTTGACCTAGTGACAAGATTTGGGGTTAAGATTGTAGCCGAGTTTGGTTGTATTTTTTGGTTGTCCATTTTGTTTGATTCAAATATCTATTAAGTTATACTCCTAGGAACACCCTCTCGAGTCCAAGCTAAGATCAAAGCATAGGAGAGATAACCCACTCTTGTAGAGTTGACCTTCAAACCTCCATATTCTATTGATGATCTTATTTCACTTAAATGACAACAACCTTGACCTCGTGAGTGGAATTTCATTCTAGGAAGCGGAGAAACGATTTTGGGATCCAATAGAATGACATCGTTGCTGAGGAAAAAATAGTCATTGTTAGGTTGTTGTCAATTGGAGATATTTTCTACACCCTAGTGATAAGGAAACTTGTATTTTATATTTTTTGGGGTGAGCTTGATAGTTTGTCAACTCACACCAAAAGAATGGCATCGTTGTTGAGGACATGATATCTTGGCTTTTTATTTTGAAAATTTATGGAACACAATCATTGGGGAGATAGCCTATTTGGGTGAGTTTGATAGCTTTTCAACTCACACTAACAAAATGACATCATTACTGAGGATATGATAGCCATTTTTGAGTCTTAGGCAGTTGGATATATTCTAAAACACCTCAAAAATAGAATTTTTGCAATTTTCATTTTTTTGCACGTGTTAGGTTTGACATCCCATCAACTTATGCCAAAAAGATGACATTGAGAATGACAAATGTTGTTAGGTTAAGAAGATATTGAAGACTATATGCTGGTGGCCGCAACCCAAAAAATTAGAATTGTGCCTTGGAGGATCATGTGCTCGAAGGGTCCCCTCATTTTTTAGAGGTGGTAACATTGTTGTTAAAGAAGAAAATTTTGGTGATGTTATTCATGTTTTATGAACAAAAATAAAAGTGGTTGTAGCTAAGAATAAGGTACCCTTTTCTCTTTCTAAAATTTGAAGCATGAATTATTTCATAGTAAAGAAACAAAAAAATTATCCTCTCCTTTCTACTCTACATTTAAGTTGTTCTAATTGGCCATGAATAGTTGGTATGGATGTATATACCCTTGGGATACTTCAACAAGTGTTTAATGTATAGTTCAAAACCTAGATTATATGATAGAGCATGTGTCTTGGAATATTATGAGGATGGTCCTCCATGATATTCATACAACCTAGCACAAGACAATCTCACTAGTTGTGACAAGTTAAGGTATATTACACATTGGGTGTGGCGAAGATGTCCAATCTTTATGTCCATAGATTATTTCAAATATTTATAAATATCAATCTCAACACATATGCATTTTTGTGGATGAGCTTGATAAAACCTATCAATTTCAACAAATATGAATTTCCCAAGAGAAGCAATAATAGTGGTTAAAAAGTTCCAATAGGGTAAGGGTAAACCAGGAATTCAAGTCAAACTGGCACATGAATCATGTCTTTTCACCTAAGATGACAAAAATGTGTGTCCACAATTGAAAGGCTAATAAAAATGCATAAACATATCACGAACCATGTTTGAGAATAGCCTTAACATGGCTAGCCTTAACAAAATAGAAAAGAAAAAACCCTTTAATAAGGTTTTGAACAACACCAAGTTGGATCCTATGTGGGGCCCAATGCTTGCTAATCCATTCACAAAGAATGTTTTCTTGGGGAGTTATCCCAAGAAAATATCCTATCAAAGTAAAAAAAAAACCATTTGCATGCATTATCAAATTAAGGGATGGGTAAAACCACATCCATTGGAGGGTTAAAGAGCTTCCCTCATGGAAAACCTTTGGAACAAATTTTTAGGGATGCTTGTTCAGTGGTGCCATTGTCGAAAGCCACTAAGCCATCAAAATGATCATGAACTGTTGGGTTGAAATATTTTGAGGCCACAAAAATGACTACGAAAAAACCCACAATAAATATGGAAGAATAAAAGCTTTCTTGCCCCAAAGGAGTAGAGTGACATAAGAATGGTGATAGATTGCATAAAAGACACAAACCCTAGTAGAGCTCAACTATCCAACATCAATCCACTTATCACTTTGACTAGCCAATATATGAATATTTGAAATTTCATATGGAAGAATTTTTGAGCACATCTTTCTATACAATTTGGTGTTTTTGCACATGAAAATAAAATTTACTTAGTACAAAATCATCATTGTTCAAATAAGTTTGGGAGACCTAATATCTCTCAATTTCGTTTAAGAAAAATAAATCAGTCTCATCTAATCCATCTCATACATTTCATTATAGCCGCGTGTATACATCTAAGCTTTCATTTTATTGATCTATAATTATTTATCCAATTAGATATTAATGATAATGTGTTTGGATATTTCATTTAAGTTTAAGAAATCACCATTTTATGAGATTTTTGAGAGACTTTTGTTATTCAAATAAGTCTTAATCAAGTGGGTTCATCCATAATCTCGCTAAATTATTATATGTAGAAACTTACAATGAGAAACAATAGACTGTGCTACTTAATAAAACTTAATGACAATTAGAATGGGCTAGAATTCCAAGCCAAGGAGAAATACAACACTCAAATTTTATCCTAGAAATTGTCCTATTAATGGAGGAAAAACTAGTTAATAATAACAAGTACACTGCTACCAAGTATTATTAAAAGAAATTAATCAAGTACAATAAATTGTAAGAGAATTAGATTATATTATACCCCTTATCCATTGGTACAAACTCACCATCAAGCCTATGTTTTAAAATACATAACTAGAACCTTCTATAAGTCTACAATAATCAATCATCATCCCCCACCATTAATTGCCTTCTAAATATATATATAAAGATATTGGAGAGTACTTCTTGTGCATTGGATGGTCAACAACAAGCCAAAAATTTGAAAAGACAAATACTTTGTTTCACTTAAAATTCTTGCACAATTATGTCAAATGGAACCATATTTTTTTGAAAATAAAAAATTGTGAGATCACTTGAGATTTTTTCAAATCCGTTGTAGTAGTTGTGAGACTAGTGTAACAATTTCAAATTTGTACCATGCATAGAACCAATAATTTGTATTTGTTGAGATTTTAAGGTGATTTTGAGGATAAAAGCTTGTCAAGGTGATTCTTGATAGCAAAACATAGTTTTATGATTGAGTATAGATCATACCTCCCTTATTAAAGAAAAAAAGACCCCACAATCAAGCTCAATGAGACCTTAATTGAGGAAATAAACTCCCTAATTCTCCCTTAGGGTATCATTTTTCTTGCTTTAGTGTTATCTCTTTGATTCCAACTTGTCAAAATTCTTAGTCTTCTCTATTTTTCTTTTGTAGCACCACACCCTCTTGGATTTTATTCTTGATTTCCAAGATTTTCCTTTGAGGTTAGTAGTTATTCTTCTTCTTATATATAATTGGATTAAATATGAGCTTAATAAAATCCTTGTGTTTTCATGATGATCACCCTCTTGATGGGATTGTGAAGACCTTCAAGCTACTTGATAAATCCTCTTCCTCTATATCCATGCACAATAACATGACATGTTTTTTGATGGTGTAATCTTGTACACTTTGTCTATTTCCCTACTTGAAATACAACTACTTATCAATGTTTTGGTTATTATTGTGGACAATGGGATAGAAATTATGTCAAAGCAAATCCTTAGATCTTTCCCAACTAGTCCTAGCTAGATTTAATTCTTTTTTGTTGTTACATATCTCTCCCACCATACAAGAGCATGCCATGTCATCTTACAATGTGCAAAAGAGATATTCTATGTTCCACTTACATTATGTGTGCTTCAAATATATACTTCTAACTATCTTATCCATGTATATAAAAATTAATCATTCATTCACTTGTCAGAAGCTTGCATATTTATTTTTGCTTCAACTTTGAATGAGAGTTGTGTGGAATTTACCTACCTTGTTGATCTTTCTTCATTGAAGGGATCTTAACCCTCCATGCTCTCACTATCTTCTCTAATAAAATTTTTCCCAACAAGTGCATGAACTATGAAGCCCATAGTTGACTAATCCTAGAACATACACTTCTATTATTAGTTGAGTTGTTATGTTGGCTCCTTAATCCAATTATATTCTTTGCAACAATATCCATGTTGCTCACAAGGTGAGCTACACAATTGTTTAGATTGTTGAGGTACGAACCTAGTCACTAGCCTAAAACAACAAGTATGTTTTCCCACAAATCTTAAAGACTGAGACATGTACTCTTACTAATTTATTATCCATAGAGACTAAGAATCACTAGTAATGGACTATGTCACTTAAGAAAAAATAAATAACAATAAAAAGGGAGTAGAATTCTATGACAAGTTAAAACAAAACATTCAAATTCTATCTTAGAAATCCTCTCATTAATGGACATAAAACCAACTTGTAGTGGCAAGTGTATTGATTCCAAGTATTATTAAATGAAATCAAGCAAGCACAATGAATTGTAAGAGAACGTGGATTGCAATCTACCTCTTGCTCCTCATCAAACTCACTATATCAAATCTATTCTTCAAAATACACAATTGTAATCTTACTTCTCTAAGACAATACTCAATCGTCTTCTCATAGCTTCAATTGCTTCTACAAATGTACATAAAGAAGTTGGAGTGTTATTCCTATACACTGGGAGGTCACTAAGCCAAGAAACTAAAGAGATGATGTGATAATTTTGTTTAAAACTTTGATATAGTTATATTGGGCAGAACCAATGGTTTTTTCATACTAGTATATTAACATTTGTGAAACTACCAAGGTATTTTCAATTTATCATGATAGTTGCGAGACAATTACAACAGTTTCAAAATCACCACTTCAATAAAACTAATAGTTTTGATTTGCTAAAGTTTCTTTATTTTTAAGGACAAAAACATTTAAAAATATTTCCTAATAATATAACATGATTTTATAATCATACTCCATTAAACTCAAAATAATACCAATCAATTTAATTAAATAAATTATAATACTTTTTTGATTGATATGTCTATTACATAGAATTCCAATTCTAAAAAATAATTTGATAAATTTGAAACATAGAGCTATGATACCATTATAGCACTATACATGAACATCTGACATTTCACATGGAAGGACTTTGAGCACATCTTTTTGTACAATGACATTTTTGCCCATGTAAAAATAAAAATTACCGTTTAGTACGAAGATTATCATTGTTTAAATAAGTCTCAAACACATACAATGCGTTGTTAGGTTTATTTAGGGGCACTAGGTGCCCTGCCCCTCTAAATGTCAAGTATGTCAGTCCCTCATAGCTTACAAACCATCCTCCTACCTGAACATATAGAATAATTTCTGATAATTTAACTCATATATCCAAATAATTTATAAGAAAGCAACATAATTCTAAACCTATGTATTTTATGTCAAAGTTTGAATGGTTGCATACATTCTAGAGTAAAGACTAACCTTTTGTTTTGCTTTAAAGAGCACCATGATAATAGAGGGAATTTGAAAGATTTACCTGTTTTCCATGGTACCATGGATGCCATTTTTCCTTGATGGTCAAATTTAATGAGTCAATGCAATATCTTGTAGATAAGACAGGCACTCTTCCATCAATATCTCCACTGCAATTGGTCATAATAGAAAATTAAAAACTATATGAATTTCTACAATTTATCTAGTATTCAAAAGATAGCTTTTGGAATCAATTGTATATATTTTTGAATTAATAATGCAATGTTTAATGATCCATCTTCAGTCTTCTCTTTCTGATGATGGATCGCTGAATGTAATTCAAAATGTTGATTCAAAAACATACACAATTGATTTCAAAAACAATCTTTTGAACTCCACATTATTTTGATTCTTCTACGAAAAATGATTAGTTGCTTAGAAACCAATAAACAGGGTAAAATGCTTTACAGAAAAAAACCTGTAAACCCAAATCTTTAGACCAGCTTTAATAAGCTTCTTGTAGATGGGAAGCACTGAGTTTACCGTGGAAAGATACCCATGAAAAAGCGAATCGCTGCATCAATCAGTCAAACCTGGACTGTGAATTCCAAAAATGAATAGAGGGAATGAGAGAAAAAAATAGGACAGATGTAGAAATACCCACTTGCAAACAGTCCATTTGAAAGGAATCCCTGTAATGTTTGCATGGAGAGCCTGCTGTACATCAGGTCTGTTAAAGTATTGGTTTGTGTACATTTCAAAACATGGGTCATATCCACCATAAAGACCTCGAAGAAGTCTCCTTGATGCCTGGAACCAAGAAAACTAGCAATATTAAAAAACAAGTCCTCTCAATCTAGAATAGAGGAACAATGATTCAGGATGGGTTTGAACAGAAACCTTAATTTGTAAGTTTGAAGAATCTCTGGTCCTTCCTCCTGTTCCTGAGCTTATGCTATCAAGGCAGGAAGGGGCGTATATATTATAAATGTCTATTTCGTAATACTCAGCAAAGATGGAATTCATAGCTCTGTAGCAATCATCTGTCCAGTTGTAATCTTTGAAATTGCAGAGTCTTTTGATCAACTTATAAGTTTGGTCAGAAGTGATAGCATGGCTCCAAGCATAATCTGCTATTCCCTCATAGTCATATGAGTCATCTGTTTCAGGATTGCCCACCTGCAGTAAAATCACAGTCAAAATGCAAAAGAAACAATTTGGATTACTTAGAGTAGAAAGAAGCCTCAGTTTTAGCACTGACAATGAAGCCTCGTAGATTGATAGGCTGTTTGGAAAAGCTTCCACTGCGGTCATAAACAAGCTCTGCAAGCTGAGGTACATAATGACCTGCAAATCAACCAACCAGACAGACCATCGGTCAGAAAGCTGCAAGCACATGTTGTATTTGAGTTATCAATCAGGAAAGTGCCAACAGGCATTTATGTAAAACTTGCCTGCATAGCTTTCCCCTGCTATATAGAAGTCATGGGATTTATACTCTGGAAATCTTTCCAACCATCTCACGAGGAATTTATATGAATCCTCAGCTGCGAACCCACAATCTTCAATTCAATCCCAAATTGAAAGAAAAATGAAAAAAAAGTTATACGTGTAAGACACTTAACTTACCAGTGAATTTGTCATCTATGGCGAGGAAATCAGAAGAAGTGTTGGTATATGAAAACCCAACACCTACTGGGGATTCCACGAACAATAAATTGACTACTGTATCGAGTGCTCCATACCATGGAAGAAGAAAACAATATTAGTATATTAGATTTTTTTCTTTCCATCATCATAGAGTTTGATTCAAAATATTAAAGAAAAAATTCACACAATCAAATTTAAACAATTTATATTTAAAGACATTAGATTTTCACAATTCATATCAGTTAGAATTTGCTGCTTCTGGATTAAATTGTGTGTTTGTTTTTGGATCAACGTTTAAGATCACATTCTATGATCTATCATCAAAATACAAAAAAAGAATACAAAAACAAACACACAATTTAATTCAAAAACAACAATGAAAATTATACTCTGCTACTAATCTCCTTTCATATCTACCCTTGGTCCAGGAATACTTGTTCAATAATTGAAATAAGCATATTTTCTTACCTACTCTGGCTCTAGTAATTAGTTCAAGTAACTGAAACTACTGTACTTCTACCTACCTTTGTTCCAGGAATATTCATTCAAGTAAAGACCCGTTCCATTTGCTTTAACGTGAAAGGGGCCTAATTCAATGGAAGCCCCATAACCAATGGAAGAACATCCAGGCCCTGCAACAGCCACAGCCATTAATAACATATTAAATGCTTGGTGTCTGACAAAAAGGGTACTGAAATTCTAGACTTAAAATACCTCCATTAAGCCAGAGAACCAAGGGCTTTGTGGAGGGCTCATCTCGTGCTTGAAAAAACCAGTAAAAGAGAGCCCTGCCATGGGATTCATTTACAGTAATGTAACCCGCATAATGGGCAAAATTTACATCCGGTTGGCCAGGAAGATCAAACACCCTGTCACCATTCTTATTTCCATCTCCATCTCCATTCACAAGGGCAAAGGCAAGCAAGCAAATATTAACCACTGCATATGTTACTCTTGTACTCCTTTCCATCTTCATTTCAGTTCACCCATTCATTGCAGTGACACAACACTCAACTGTAAAGAATAAATCATTCAATGCAAAGCTTGCAGTGGGGGCCACCAACGAAGGATTCGAGGATTCAGCATATCTTTATCTTCTGGAAGCTTCACAGGTCCTGCCAAAAATCTGTGTTATATTAGTTTGTAGGGATTCGTAGGGCTTCCCAAGAAACCTATTGTCTATCCTGCATACTGGATGTGCATTTGACCATTGAACATAAGGATGCCCAGTTGACCGTAAATATTAATTAACTTGGAAGCTTCCACTTTGATCAAATGAATATAACAAATGACAAGACGAAGTTTCCACTAGCTCTATCCTGTACTGCTGGTTGCATTTGCTCAGCTGTCTTATTGTAAAATCTTACCCGGGTCTGTGTGGTTCTGTTTGTTTTATCTTTTTATCTTTTCAATTTCTTTGTTGGACTGATATTTATTCTATTTGTATCTTTTTTTTCAACTTTATTCAATATAAAAAATAAATTTCACAGATGTAACACAACAATAAATGATTATGTATAGAATTTTATCAGATGAAAATCAGGTTTTTTTAATGGACTTTTAGGTGAGCACAATATTGTGATGGGTAAATGACTACAGAGTTTCATCAGATGAAAATCATGCTTATTTCATGGGTTATAATTTTAGGTGAGCACAATGTTGTGATGGGGTGACCACAATATTGTGATGGTTCTAAGAATCAAATATCAGATATTTTTAAAAGTATTCATTTTAGTACTATTTTAAAGATAAAAACATTAGAATTTTATAAGGAAGTATCAATATTCGTAGTGATCAATTTCAAAGATAAAGTATTAAATTTTTTCAAAAGATCATTTATTTTAATATTATTTTAAAGATAAAGTATACAGTTTTTTGAGCGCTCACTCATCCTAATATTTCAACAAGTTCAAATTGTTGAGCGGGTTTTTTTTTTAAATTTATCTGTGAGTTTATTTGTATCAACATTTCAGATCACACTCTGTGATCCAACAAGTATCGAAAATTTTCAAGAAATCACTCATCTCAGGATTACTCCAGTGAACCATAAAACTTCCTAAATAATCATCTATCTTAAAATTACTTCATAATGAAACAACAAAAAATTTTAGATCTACTTCAAGAAAAAACTTTTAGAATCTAGATCATGAAAGTAAAGCAACAGAATATTTCAAAATTTAACATCAAAACTTCTCCAAAAATCATCCAAACCAAACTAAAATTTCACCAAAAAAAAAATTAAACTTTCAATCTTATAATTACTTTGTTCAATATAAAAAAATCACAAAAAATTACCCAATCTAATACTACTATGAATCTAAGACATTAACAAAACCACCTGAAACTTCTAACATGACAGCCATCCTGATTCCACTCCAAATGAAAAGTCCAGAAAAAAAATCATCATCCAAATACTACCCCAACAGCCGGGCATCCAAAGATTTTGATAGTTTGACGTTTGACGTGGCTCCATTAGAAATGGGATTTCCATATCCAGTCCGGACAATCACTAAGGCCAACTGACCATCAGCAGTCACCCTCCAGAATAAATTCCATTGTCGTTTATTGTAGTTCTTGGAATTTCCAATTATTGAGCTCCCAAAGGAGAATATTTCGATGCCAATGTGTAC
Organism: Sequoiadendron giganteum; assembly: GCA_007115665.2. Taxonomy (NCBI): domain Eukaryota; kingdom Viridiplantae; phylum Streptophyta; class Pinopsida; order Cupressales; family Cupressaceae; genus Sequoiadendron; species Sequoiadendron giganteum. Next base: position 921,407,261 of record CM021100.1, read on the forward strand.
AGGCTCCTTGTTATCTCGTGAACAGTGAGTTACCAACCGTACCTGTAATATTTTTTCGTCTACAAATTTTCAACTGAGGGCATTTTTGTTCTTGACAGTCAAATGACGATTTTGATTGCTTATTTAATTCTAATTTTAAAATGCTTGGAAAGCTCTTGTTCACAAATATATATGAGAAGAAAAAGTATTTTAAATAAGAAATACGTCATAAGTAAGGTCATGATAACGTTATTTATCAAGCATTTGGAATTAATAAATTTTGTCACCATCATCACATTATATAGTTTATCATAGTACAATTTTTTACTAAACAAAATAATGTTTAGTGTAAGGTAATAGTCAAATTGTTTACAACTTGATTTATTAATATAATTAGATGAATCACTTAAATTATTAGAAAAAATAATATTAAAAATATCAAATAGAGTTTGAGATTATTGAGTTATTATAAAACTAATTATAACAATTAATATTATTGTAATGGTGAAAAATGCATATCTTTTACTTTTTCTTTTTCTTTTGGGCTCATTTTAATCTAGTTACCCTTTACATAATATGTTGTAGCTATTGATTGAGGGTCAAACGAACAACAATTGAACAAGTGCATAGGGCGCATGAACTAAAGCACGAGAAGAAAGAACAATAAAAACCAATTAAAATTGTAGAAAAATAAGAGAAAGAATACAAAGGACCATCGATATGTGAAACCCAAGTCACACTATGCTACCTAATCTTAGAGATATATGTATAAAGACTCTATGCGCTTGTAATCAAGCTCTAATATCTATCCAAAAACCTAACAAACTAGTTAACTTTGCCAACCCATTCAAATGACCGTGGCTTATTTTTATATAGAAAATGTCACTTGTACTTCCATGCACAATAAAAGTTGGTCATTGAAACAAGTGCACAATAAAAAGGTAGCTATTTCTTAATAAATTCAAACTTACATTATTTTGTCTCTAGAACTCACACATTAGAAGATCTAATCATGCACTATTTGATAGAATCATTCTAATAGAATGACCAACTCCTTGACATATATCATTGGTCAATTATTACAAAGTATGCATGCAGGAGACAATTAATGGTAGGTCTTTGGAGCAAAATAACTTGCTCTTAATAGAGATGTGTGGGATACACCAATAAGAAACAACATACATACAACACCAAAAGCCACCCACACAATTTACTATTTTCACATTCAAGATAACAAGTAACAAACTATTATAACACAAGGCACATACAAGATAAGCTCACACATATGAGAATATAAACATCTATTTTGGGTGATATATAATTGAGCCATCCCAAGGATGTTATTACATAAACTAATTAAATGGTAAAAGATTGTGAGCACGGTTATCATAATATGGACTATGTAGTCAACTAATTTAGCCACTCAAATAAGCTTACTTTAGCTTCATGAATTCATGATTCATACCTAAAATTGTTACTCTTCCAAATGAACAAGCTACTCCTTGTACTTACTTTGTATAATCTTCTCATCCGGATATCTGAATGATTTCCTCTCATAATTTTTCTTGTATCTATTTTCTCCAATTAGGTGCTTTCATTAGTTGCATGCCCAAACCTTCAAGCACATTGTAGGAATGCGATTAAATACATTTAATATTGACAGGATATCCAATTTGTTCAATAGGCTTCTACCAAAACTGGTTAAGGAAGTTTATATCATGATCCAACTTAATGTTGTGATAACCCATCCAATTGAACTACTTTCTTGAAGAACAAAACCACTATCCTAAACATTTCATTAAAATTTTGACAAGGAAATGTGTGATTTTAGAAAACTTATTAACCACTTTGAAGATAAGATTCATTACCCATTTGAGTGTGTGGTAATTATCCAAGGATAGAATCCATGGTTAGTTCCTCCCATGGTCTATTTGGTGTGTCAAATGACTTATATATCCAGTGTTTTGTAATGTATACTTTGTTGTTTGGAAGATCTTATATCTCTCCTCACATGGCCTATATCTTGTCCACACCAAACTATATTCTAAGTCCATCTCCATGTAACTCTCTATTAAGGTTTGATTCCTCATCGAACTATGTGGGATGATGAGTTTAGAAATTTTCCTCACTTTCATATTTTAAGTTTGATATTTCTAAACATTTCCAAGATATTATCCATACTTTCCTATTTATTTTAAGTATTGAAGCATTGAGAATAGTATATGATATATTGTTGAATGATTGTGTGCATTAATGAATTTGTTTATAAAATATGATAGTGTTCTATGTTAGTTAATCTATGATAATATATGATGTGGAGATATTGTTGAGAAAAACTAACCCTTGTGTAGCAAAATGCGAGACTTCACCCATAGAAAAGGTCATCTGTCAACCTACAACCAAGGGAGTGTTCATTGTTGGAGTAATCAAGATAATCACTTGATAATTAATTATGTTAAAGTCCCTTATTACTTTAGTTCACTTAAGCTAAACTTAGAAGTTTCTTTTCTATTATTAGTTTGGACTAAATTTAGGACAAGTCTCATTGCATGAGATTAGAACACTTGTCACTATCTTGTCAAATCCTCGTCTAGGTTTTATTTTTGCATGCTTATATAAAGCTTGCACATTCATTTGTAATAATTATCCGGGTTATTTGCATCAATACAATTCTCAGGTTTTCAACACAATATTGATTTTGATCTTCTCTATTGTGATAGGTAATTGCTTGCAAGTGTTTCATGGGAGATGCAGGTTGAATCGTCAACTTTAACATTCATCTACAAGAAAAGACACAACAACTCATAGCTAAAGGAAGAATTAGCCATGTATTGCGGGAGTGGTTTATTCATAAATCATTCTCTTTATCATTGATTACATCACCAACAATCAAGATGTTTATGAAGACACGAAGGAAATTATGACAACACTAGATCATGGTTCATAATTGTGGATTATTCTCTACTATACACGTTTTCATTTATATTCTCCTTTTTATGATGAAAATTTATAACATGACTAAGATACTCATACAACTCTACATGATATTTTTTCTATTTATGTTTTGATTAGGATAAGGATAAGTGCAAGAATATGGTTCCACAAAGAGGGGAAGTTTTGTGCAAAAAAAGAATGTTTAAAGTAATGGGTACCCATTTAGGAACAAGGACTTGAGCCTCAACTCGGGATCTTGTTCCTAAAGGAGTACCTATTCTAAAAATAGAATTAGTACACACTTTAAAACGTGTACTCATTCTAAAAATAGAGCGGGTACCCATTCTAAAAAAAATGAAATCCCAACCCACTTTTTGATTTGGTTTTAGGCTTGGGAAAGGCATGGTAACCTAACCCTTAGCCTATGGTAACCTGACCCTTAGCCTTGGACTTGCAAGTACAAGGTCATGACAATGTCAAGAGAAATAACTAACTTTCGCAATATGGTTGACATGATTTTTTTATCATTGTTTTGTGAAATTAAAACCCATTATAGATCACAATGTCTAGTTTTTTTATACATTTTTTATCATTGAATTATTTTTTCTATTTTTTAATTAATTTCTAGGGAAACTGGTTCATAAGCTTGAAATGTCTTATTTTTTGTATATTTTTAATAACTTTTAATTTGTTAATTTTCTTGTAAAAAAATTATATGACATCAATCTACAAAAAATTCTTTACACAATAATAAATAAATAAATATAATGATTAGTTTATGTCAAATTATGGTGCCCATACATGACGGTTTTCAAAAACAACAATTAAGGCCAATAAAAAATAATTAAAAAATATTTAGAAAAAAATTATAAAAAAATATCCTCATCAATTTTCAATTTATGACACATATTTCCCCAAAAGGAATTAAAAGAATACTTTTATTTAGGTCAAATTATGGTGTCTGCACACGTGCATGGTATGGTCCTAAAAAAGTGACTTTTAAAAAGAGGTTTCTATACATACATATTAAAAATTAATTTGTATCATCTTAGTATTAGAATAGGTTAAATATATGAAAACTATTAAACTCGAAAGATTAAATTTCATATTATTGGACTTTTAAAAGATTCAATGTGTAATTGCTTCAAATTTTTAATCTAACAGTCCAACAATGACAAATTTTGAAAATCAAGAAAAACACTTCCACTTTTTGAACATTTTGTGGACCCAAATTCTTCCACTTACCCATAATAATTATGAATGCAAATCTATACCTGATTAAACATGAACAAAAACAAGAATATTAGCCATTCAAACAAGCATAAATAGCATTCCCTATGATATCCTTAAGCATGCTAAAAACTGGAAACAAAGCATATACAAACATAAAAGAACATGAAATATACTAAGAAAACCAATCTAAGCTACTCAAACCCCATCCGATAGGGGGATTGGTGTCACTTTGATGTGGAAAGTGACCCTTTCTCAATCTCTTGTGGACAAGCTCCAAAATGTTGATGCAAAGTGATGAACTTGATGCACTAATATAGTAATTTCAAGTTAAAATGATAAAAAAGTCTAGTGATTGTGAATGAAAATATGTAGAGTAACAATGCATTCAAAAGTGGATCCATTCTTCATAGAGAAGCCTTCTATTTATAGGACTCAAGGGTTGGAAGAAGAAATGAAATTGGGCAATATGGGACTAAAATGAGGATCAATAACCTTGTGACAAGGCTAATGAAAGCACATTTTAGGAAGAGCGGTGTGTAAGAGGAGTTAAGGCTTAGGTGGCTTGTGTAAGAGGGGTGTAAGAGAGAATTTAAGGAATGTGGTTGAGAATGTAAGAGAATGTTGGTGAGGATGTAAGAGAGGTAAATGTTGTTGTAAGAGACAAGATGACATGTAAGAGGAATTGAATGCCTTTGTAAGAGGCATTAAAGACATTTGTAAGAGGCTTTTAAAGCCTTTGGAGAGAAAGTCCACAAGTGGGTCGTTGAGAGAATATTCCCATGGAATATCTATTTGTGAAAAAAAAAGTCTATCTATTTAATTAGAAGAAAATTTCATGTGCAAGGGGGGTTAATAAACCATAGGTTTATTTAACCAAGGTGGAGTTAAAAGCTAGAGGATTTGCTAATGAAGATTAGCAAGTAGTTTAAGGTTAATTAATCCAAAATTAATTAATCTTAGGTGGGTTAGGGGTTTGTGACATTTAATTAAATAGTTGGATTTATTTAATTAAATGAGAAGACATGGGGTTTTTAATTAAATAGCTTGATTTATTTAATTAAACAAGATGAAAATTAGTGAGATGAGGATGAATTAACCTAATAAATTTAATTATTTGATTAATAGGAGAAAGTGATGAATTTAATTTAAACAATATAGATTATTTAATTAAATGGTTATAACAATACTAATT